>CP092883.1:25755082-26360786 GCA_030710605.1 Cordylochernes scorpioides | reverse complement strand
TAGCGCAGTATGCTGATCTTTTGGAGATTGTTTTGGTTTTCCATTTCAGATCGCTGTACTCAATGCTAAAATAATGTATCAAAGTTTATGACGCGCTGAAAGCCGAACCATATGGAATATATAAAGATGAATAAATAAGTATGCCGAATTAGTTAATTAAAAAATCATTTAATTAAATATTTAATATTAAAGAGAGTTAAAAATCTGATTAAACATTAGCACAAACTAATTTTACTTTTTAGGCGCCATTTTTTAAATAGTAACAAAACAAAATGGCTTCTCTCCACTTAAGGAGTATATTTCTAAGTTCTCAAAAACAATAATTATGAATTAATGAATAAGTTAACATACGATTTTGCTCTGTGTATAATATTTGATAATTTTATGAATGAATTTCATAGTCAGCGGTCTAAAATATTAAATCACAGATATATACTGTTGTTATTGTTGTGTCCAATGAAGAAACTCAGAAGTATCAATGCATCTCTATCACAGCACCATTGGATAGTGGGCTACCTAGACCGAGGTCTGTACGCCTGTTTCGATTATACACACCATTGGATAGTAAGCTACCTAGACCGAAGTCTGTACACCTGTATCGATTATACACACCATTGGATAGTGGGCTACCTAGACCGAAGTCTGTACGCCTGTTTCGATTATACACACCATTGGATAGTGGGCTACCTAGACCGAAGTCTGTACGCCTGTTTCGATTATACACACCATTGGATAGTGGGCTATCTAGACCGAAGTCTGTACACCTGTATCGATTATACACACCATTGGATAGTGGGCTACCTAGACCGAAGTCTGTACACCTGTATCGATTATACACACCATTGGATAGTGGGCTACCTAGACCGAAGTCTGTACGCCTGTTTCGATTATACACACCATTGGATAGTGGGCTACCTGACCGAAGTCTGCACGCCTGTTTCGATTATACACACCATTGGATAGTGGGCTACCTAGACCGAAATCTGTTTGCCTGTATCTATCACGGCAGTCGCAAAAACCTCTATCTTTCAAAATCTTTATACTGATACAGTTAAATGAAAAATCCTGTAAAATTCTTTCCATAAAGGGCCGTCGTTTCTAAAACAAGCTTCCATGAACTTGTCGAGTAATCAAATTAGCGAGTACAGGATTAAAGCTGGCTCTGAGCCGTCCAAGATAAACAATGAGCTGCCTCCTCCTCTATTGACAGGCCACCGCCGTCTGCACAGAAATAGATCCCCGCCGAGGTCGAGTTTCAATTCCCACACGTTAAAAAAAAAACGAAGTTTGGAGGGAAATGTCACTCGCGAACCTACGACAAGTTATTAATCTGAAGAAAGAAGGAAACATGTTATTTATCTCTGGGAATTACAAGTTAACCTTCTGGTGAATATCATAGACTCTGTGACAATAATAAGGTATGTAATAATAAGGTACCACAAACCCAATTCCGATTCGGCCAATGAGGCCGAACATTGTCATCTTGGAAAACAACAAAGTTGCTTAGTTTTCCTATTTTTCATGTTAATACTAAGATTGAGATTATTCCTGAAAATACGTTCAGTTAGTGATGAAATGTTCTTCTTTGTTGAAAAAAAAAGAGC
Organism: Cordylochernes scorpioides; assembly: GCA_030710605.1. NCBI lineage: Eukaryota > Metazoa > Arthropoda > Arachnida > Pseudoscorpiones > Chernetidae > Cordylochernes > Cordylochernes scorpioides. The sequence continues at coordinate 26,359,182 of CP092883.1, read as the reverse complement.
AAAATTTCAAGCAAGAATGTTCTTTTACATTCCAAAAGTGGTCACTGAGTAATATTGAAGTCGCCAACTTTAACTTTGTTCTGTAAAAGAGAGTCCTCGAGATCGATATTTTACTGATTTTTCAATAAAAAAATAAAAAAAACAAACACATTGTAGCACACAATTTCTCATTAAAAATACATCTTTATGGCAAGTTATCATCATGACACAATAACTGGTAGAATACTTATATCCATTTCTGATATCGACTTTACTAAATATTGAATAAATATCGAGTAAATACTTAAATATGTTCTTATTCGAAATATAGCTAATCCCATTTTATTTATTGGTTTGAAAACATTGTTTTCATATTGATGCTGTAGCCATTTGCCGTATTCATAAGTATCTTAATAGTTTTAAACACTCTTTGAACATACTGAATTTTTTTTAGAAATATTCATAGAAGAATTTGGTTTTGAATTGCTCTATATGAGCTAAGGAGTTTAACCTGAAGATTTCAATTAGTAAATAACTTTCAACTTTAATGTGGTTTGAAAACCAGTAATTCTCTCGACACTTTACCTGATCCATAAGTAAATAAATACGATTTATAAACGTAAACAGAATATTGTTCACTTTGATTTCTCATAAACTCTGTGACGTATTTCTTTACCCTTATAAATATTCCTAGCATTCAGTTTAAAGACAATATTCTCACAACAAAGGCAGTTCTGGAAAGTGAAATGAAAAGTTATTCGAATGTCAGGTTTCAATTTTTTAAATCCGAATTGTGAATTTGCTTTGAAGTATCTTTATAGACAAATTCACAATTCGCGTATTTAAGAAAATGTATCTTGGCATTCTAATAACTTATCACTACACTTTCCAAAACTGTCTTTGTTGTGAAACTATTGTCTTTAAGACTGCTTCCATCATCGCTTTCTATAACATAGGCAAATCAAAAGAAGAATTCAACCTCATGAAACTTCTCAAAAGTATCTATATAGTGGTTTATAACTTCCTTTTCATGTTAGATTAATCACAAATGAAGAGAATCAAAACAAAAGTGTGAAGTATTGGATAGAGAAATTCCATAACACCACAGTGACATCAATCTTTTATTAAAATCTGAACTAGCTTTCAAGACTCAAGCTCTTCCTCATGCCCTTATCTAAATATGTGAATAAGTATGTAAATATGTTTATATATATAGATTTCCTTGTATAACTACCTTGTAAGGATGCTTAGATGAAAGCACGAGAGTGGCTGTAGCTTGAAAGTTATCCCAGACTTTATTAAAGGAGTGTTGTAACTAGAGTCTTGATTGGACTTGAGTCTTGATTTGAATGTATTGATTGAACCGTTATGCCAGCGGTGTATTATTAGTATGATATAGCGTTCTACGTTCTTTAAACGTTTATGTATTGATTACCCTAGAAGGTTTTATGTATCATTACCTAATGTACCCTTAAAACGAGCTTCTAGTATTCATATTAAACAAATAAGATTGATGTGAGTAGTAATCATCTGTTATATTTTAAATAGAAAGAGAAGATTGCAGGGTGAAGTATGTCAGTTATTGGTGGACATATCTAAACTTTTGACAACTACGCTTTTTACTGTCTAATACTGATTGAATGCTGAGGAATTGTCTAAGGATTAAGAAAAAAGGCGTCTCTTCATTTATTTATCAATTAAGAATAGGCTATGTGGCCAATTCTATGATAATTAGAGTTGAAGGAATTGTTGATATTTATTCCGACAGTATTTATAAGATCAGGAGAGGCCTTTTCCTAATTTATCCACCTGATCCAAGTACAATTTTTACATTTTTTCACATTGTCTAAAGATGTTGCTGTTTGACTCGACCATCTAAGCGATGTCACCAAAGGTTTATGAGGACAACTTCACAGAATGTCCAAGCTCCTATTAGAGAACCCGGCCTATTGCCAACGTCGGTCCAAGAGAGCTTTGTTTCCGGTCCGCGGGGTTTTTACCTGGTCCTAAATCTGGCGTAGGGGTGTATTCCGGGACTGGCACCCGTGGTGCTCTGACGTCATTCCCCATTGTTGGAGTGACGTCAGAGGGCCAGAATTAAGCCATTGTTATGCTGGGAACCCGTAACACTACTTCTTGGCACTCCTCCGTTAGGCTAGGCTCATTAGGTCACATTTAGGACTTACCATTTATTTTCTGGGGGGTATTTATAGACCTATTGGTCGTACATGTATTTATTCTGTCTAATTAGTATACATTAGCCTATTTTAGAAACAACCTACAAAAGCTGAAACATACTATAAAATCAATATAACAATCAAATAAGGTGCTCAAATATCATGTGACATTCTATATAAATACTGAACACACCGATCAAAAATCTATTTTATAATAGAATAGATCGCCGGATATCATTGAACCAAGGTTTTTTTTTTTACCGAAAATCTCTATATATATAACCCACATATTAATACACCTATCCCCCGATTTACACGGTTTTCCAAATATGTTTTTTTTTTGTTTTTATCGCACTATACTAAATGCTACTGTGATTGAACACACGCGCTGTGTACACATCTCACGAGGAATCCCGAGCTTATGTGCTGACTACATATTTTAACCTGTCAATGCATTTTATTTTTATTTCTGTGTACACCTATCCCTCGATTTACACGTTTTTCTCAGGAACGTATCTACCCTGTAAATCGGGGGATAGGTGTATAATAAAAATATTATATAATATAATGGCACAGTATATACATAAATAGATAGCTTATCAAAGAAACTATAACACATCGACATAACAATAAAAAAGTGTTAAAATACCATGACACTATATAAAAATGTAACCCATCAAAAAAAAAAAAAAAAAAATACATCAATATAAATTTTGGAAATAAAAAAAAAAACTGGCACAGTATTCATTCATGGACAAAAGGTCACTATGTATCAAATATTTTTCGAGTTATTGTCTGAATCCCGATTGCATAGTAAAAAGTAAAACTTACTTAAGTTTTGTCCATGAGTGTAGTATATGTAAGAATAATGAACATTTTTAGAATACAAACTAAGTATTTCATTCTGTAATTCCTGACAATTCACAGCAACACTTCAAGACTTGAAGAAGATACTGGGCCCTATTTATGCGTTTGTTAATTGATGTTAATAATCGCGTAGAATAAGTTCTATCAGTACTTAAAAGCCCCAACCTTGAGTTACAAACATATTTGACTTTTTGATAGATGTGGCATAGTTGCTAATACGTCTGTGGTATCAAATTAAAGAAGAATGAAATTATTAATAAGTCGATATTTTCATATGTTAAATATTTATATTATTGAATTTCTTTTGACGAATATATTTTGCTAGAAAAGAATGAGAAATCTAATATTGTGCTTGTGATTTATTTACATATATCAACAAACGCACATACAGTGTCTTATATTAGGACATATCGGCCTGTATAGGTTCGTTCTGTAGTCCAAAGGGGAAAACAATGAAATAAGAGCATCAATAAATAGATAATTAGTTTTAGTCAGTCATATAGTAACAGTCCAGATGGGATGTGTCATTTACCAATCACAGAATTAGTCAAATCAGCTTTTCATTTTAACAACATTCTCAACTTTCTGCTGAACTGTAGAGCTGGTTGTATAATACATCAAAGTATTAAGTATAATGCAATATCGCGCCATCTATACATAAGAAATAAAACTATTAAGAGCGAAGGTTTCTTCTACAAATAGCACAATATCTTATCAGCCAATGAATCAGAGAAAATCTTGTAAATCTCTAACTTGGAACGTTGAGATAAGAACATATGAAACTCTGCCAGGTTTTGTAGTTCTATCTGTAACTGGGAATACTATTAGCTTTCTTATGTTAATTCTGTATAATAACGAAGGCAAAAGTCTTTAGTTCAATATTGATTCTGCTAATATTTATATATTCAACAACAACAAAAGCTTCATTAAGACCCTTTAGTCTTATACAGATTCTCCAAGCAGAAATATAGGATACATGCAGAGAAAACAATGATAGAACTTAATGGTAACATAAAATTTATATACAGAGAAAATTATATAAAGACAATCAAGCTAATAGATTAATCTGGGCAAATTGGAGGCAAAGAAAGTTGCTATACATGGATTTACTACGGATTCTCGTGTTAGGTCTTGTGGAGTTATTTGGTAGCAGCTCTGAAACTTCTTAGCTATGTAGAACTTTTCCTAGTCATCTTCACCGCCCTTGGCATTGCCGGTTGGACTTCACTAGTAAGCATTTCGACCTGTGAGTCAATTGTGGAGTCTTCCACTAGTAAATTAGTTGAATCCCTCAGGCTGCCCTTGTAAGATGTAGACTTGTCAGCTGTTCAGAAATTAATATTTATATATTCGAAAATTCCAATATATATTTATATTGATATTTTGACAGAAGAATATTGATCTATAAAAGGTCGCCTATCCTTTTGAAATAGAAGTCAAAACTAGACGCCATATATCGATCGTTGCCGCAAACTAACGGCCTCGGGTCGGTGACAAAGCCTAGTTTGCGGCGATGGTCAATAGATGGTGTCTAGTTTTGAGGTTTATTTCGACGGGAGAGGCCGTCCTTTGCTTTTATAGATCAACTAGCCGAATGACCGGGCAACGCCCGGGTTTTACCCGATTAAATGCTTTTATTCAAATACTATTCGTTACAATTAAAAATTGGCGCCTTGGATGTCATTCTTGTATAAATATAAATGAGTTTTAAAAATTGTAAAAAAAAAATGCATCGGCCGGGAATCGAACCCGGGCCGCCCGCGTGGCAGGCGAGCATTCTACCACTGAACCACCGATGGTTATGAGAAATTACCATATTTGGTATTTATTCCATTCACAAAGCAAACGGTGACTAAATTGATTAAGAATTGTTGCTTGATTATGACGCTGATAACTGTATATATTAATTTCCTTCCGACAAGATTTCCATCTATATTCTGACCATAGATTTGACGTAGCCAGTCGGCCAGATGAGCACCTCTTTGGTATATTGTGAATATTTCTTTTGATCCCTTGTGGATCAGTTGGAATAAAGTCCGCCTTGAGCTGACGAGGGCCATTAGCCCAAAACCATGGTCTCCGGGTGAACGCTTTTCAGTTTTCTAAAGCTGGTGTTGTGGCTTTGTTTCCGACTAGAGGCCGCTACATAGCTGCGACGGTCAATTGATGGCGTCTAGTTTAGAGGGTAGAAGCGACCTTTACTCTTAAATATATATATGTTATATTCAATTTAATATTATATATATATATATAATTATTTTTTTTATTTGACCAAAAAACAAAAAGCTTTTTTAAATTATTATTTTGTTCTGTTGTATATATAGATTTGTTTTTTCTTTTGGGTGGGTTAAATGTGTTTTTTTTAATAAACTTATTTGCTAAATGTATAATCTATATATATAAAAATGGATGTTTGTTGGTCCGTCCGTTTGTCAGTGATAATCTTCTACATCGCTCAACCAATCGTGATGAAACTTTGGGAAGATGTTTAGTATACTACCGGGATGGTTTCTGGCTAATTACTCTTTAGAAATAACCTTTCGTTGCATTTTTATTTACAATAAAACGTAAATTCACTCGCAATCTGCGCCCCTCTCGCGGCAGACGGGGGATGGCGGCGCGCGACGATTGGCTGCCGGCGCAGCACGTGACTTCCCTGCCCCCCCCCCCCCCCCCCCCCCCCCCCCGCCGAGTAAATGAGATCTCCCGGCTGACGGCCGAGCAGCGCCCTCTAGAACGCGTGACGATTTTGACGGCGCGGGGCGCTCCCGGTTGGACAGTTGCGCGGGGGCAGAGTGACCTCGCGGGTGCCCTCCGGGAACTACGTCCATCTTCCATATGTAATATACATTTAATCGTGTAAACCCGGGCGTTGCCCGGGTCATTCGTCTACAAATTCGCAGTAGTTCACTAATTCAAACCAAAATTTCCATACATAGGTAAAAGAATACTGGGAAGACTGACATTTATTAATGCAGTGATTATAATCAATGATTACAATGAAGGGCTATATTGTCTATATATATAAAAATCACTTTCAAATTTTAACGTAACGTTCCATTCTCAATCCCGTTGGGCTTTAGATCGGCTAAAACAATTTTATCTTTATTAGTGAATATTGACTTTACTGTACTGAATAGTTTAGTATAATGTTAATTCAACATATTACAATTTAGCCACTGCAACGCGTGGCCGGGTTCGCTGTGTAGTATACTATCAGGACGATATCTGGCGAATTATTTTAGAATAATATTTATAGCAATAAATATAGCGAAATTAAGACGTAGTGATTATATTATGTGTTTGTGCATATATAAATATTTTACAGAAAATGTGAGAACGTTCTATTAGAATATCTCGAAAACAAAAACAATACATATAAACGAGTTCACTGACATTTATTAATGCAGTGATTATAATAAATGATTATAATGAAGGGCTATATTATCTATATATATAAAAATCACTTTCAAATTTTAGCGTAACGTTCCATTCTCAATCCCGTAGGGCTTTAGATCTGCTAAAACATTTTTATCTTTATAAGTGAATATTGACTTTACTGTACTGAATAGTTTTGTATAATGTTAATTTAACATATTACAATTTAGCCACAGCAAGGCGTGGCCGGGTCCGCTAGTATTATATAGTTAAATTTGTTTGAATAAAATATAAGCATATTTGCTAATAATTGATATTTCATTCTTCTTTTTTTATAAGTAAAATTTGCATTCGACAATCTAAATATTATTTAATAATTGTTTTTGTCCCTCCCCACAAATATAATATATATATATATATAATAACAAATAATATTTAGGATTGTTAACTAGCTTGGAGACAATATTCTACATTTTATAACAATACAATGAGTGAGGCATATTTGTATAGGAGTTGATAATGTGTATAGACCTAAGACTAAGGTACGCGGCCCAATAAAAGATTAATGTAAAGCTCGTCAGAATCCTCGGTGTGTGATATGTATGTATAGATTCGAAAACACTATATGGCATCGAGAACAAAGTGAATATGATATAGGAATGAATGACATTTAGCAAATTTAAAATAGTTTTGGACAAATCAGACTTCAAGCGCGGGTCGAGCGCGGCTTAGGAAAATAATGGAAATGCGGTTAAACATATGGAGAACGGATCCTGGACGTTATTATAGACGACTTTTAAAAAATTAAGAACATTTTTTATACAAAATGAAAAATACGTGGAATGTGAAATATCGAGAAAAGTTCAAGAAAAGAATAAGAATATAAAATTTGAGCGGTTGAGAGGGTGTTTAAGATCACAATAGGAATTTACTAAAATCATATTGAGAGCTGTTTCGGAACATAATGGAAATTAACTAGAAAAGTATTGAGAGAAGTTTCGGAACAAAATGGAAATTAACTAGAAATGTATTGAGAGAAGTTTCGGAACAAAATAAAAATTGACTGGGAACGTATATTGAGAACAGCTTCGGAAAATAATGGAAATTAACTAGGAACGTTTTGAGAGCAGTTTCGGAACAAAATAAGAATTGACTAGGAACGTATATTGAGAGCAGTTTCGGAACAAAATAAGAATAGATTGGGAACATATATATTGAGAGCAGTTTCGGAACAAAATAAGAATAGATTGGGAACGTATATATTGAGAGTAGTTTCGGAACAAAATAAGAATAGATTGGGAACGTATATATTGAGAGTAGTTTCGGAACGAAAAATAGAGAATTGACAGGGAATGTTTTTTGAGAGCAGTTTCGGAACGAAAAATAGAGAATTGACTGGGAAAGTTTTTTGAGAGCAGTTTCGGAACGAAAAATAGAGAATTAACTGGGAAAGTTTTTTGAGAGCAGTTTAGGAACGAAAAATAGAGAATTGACTGGGAAAGTTTTTTGAGAGCAGTTTCGAAACGAAAAATAGAGAATTGACTGGGAACGTATATTGAGAGCAGTTTCGGAACGAGAAATAGAGAATTGACTGGGAACGTATATTGAGAGCAGTTTCGGAACAAAATAAGAATTGACTCGGAACGTATATTGAGAGCAGTTTCGGAACAAAATAAAGAATTGACTGGGAACGTATATTGAGAGTAGTTTCGGAACAAAATAAAAATTGACTAGGAACGTATATTGAGAGCAGTTTCGGAACAAAATAAGAATAGATTGGGAACGTATATTGAGAGTAGTTTCGGAACAAAATAATAATTGACTGGGAACGTATATTGAGAGCAGTTTCGGAACAAAATAAGAATTGACTCGGAACGTATATTGAGAGCAGTTTCGGAACAAAATAAAAATTGACTAGGAACGTATATTGAGAGCAGTTTCGGAACAAAATAAGAATAGATTGGGAACGTATATTGAGAGTAGTTTCGGAACAAAATAATAATTGACTGGGAACGTATATTGAGAGCAGTTTCGGAACAAAATAAGAATTGACTCGGAACGTATATTGAGAGTAGTTTCGGAACTAAATAAGAATTGACTGGGAACGTATATTGAGAGCAGTTTCGGAACAAAATAAAAATTGACTAGGAACGTATATTGAGAGCAGTTTCGGAACAAAATAAGAATAGATTGGGAACGTATATTGAGAGTAGTTTCGGAACAAAATAATAATTGACTGGGAACGTATATTGAGAGCAGTTTCGGAACAAAATAAGAATTGACTCGGAACGTATATTGAGAGCAGTTTCGGAACAAAATAAGAATTGACTCGGAACGTATATTGAGAGTAGTTTCGGAACTAAATAAGAATTGACTGGGAACGTATATTGAGAGCAGTTTCGGAACAAAATAAGAATTGACTCGGAACGTATATTGAGAGCAGTTTCGGAACAAAATAAAAAATTGACTAGGAACGTATATTGAGAGCAGTTTCGGAACAAAATAAGAATTGACTAGGAACGTATATTGAGAGCAGTTTCGGAACAAAATAAGAATAGATTGGGAACGTATATTGAGAGTAGTTTCGGAACAAAATAATAATTGACTGGGAACGTATATTGAGAGCAGTTTCGGAACAAAATAAGAATTGACTCGGAACGTATATTGAGAGTAGTTTCGGAACTAAATAAGAATTGACTGGGAACGTATATTGAGAGCAGTTTCGGAACAAAATAAAGAATTGACTGGGAACGTATATTGATAGCAGTGTCGGAACAAAATAAAGAATTGACTGGGAACGTATATTGATAGCAGTGTCGGAACAAAATAAAGAATTGACAGGGAACGTATATTGAGAGCAGTTTCGGAACAAAATAAGAATTGACTGGGAACGTTTTTTGAGAGCAGTTTCGGAGCAAAATAAGAATTGACTGGGAACGTATATTGAGAGCAGTTTCGGAACAAAATAAGAATTGACTCGGAACGTATATTGAGAGCAGTTTCGGATCAAAATAAGAATTGACTGGGAACGTATATTGAGAGCAGTTTCGGAACAAAATAAGAATTGACTGGGAACGTATATTGAGAGCAGTTTCGGAACAAAAAATAATTGACTCGGAACGTATATTGAGAGCAGTTTCGGAACAAAATAAGAATAGATTGGGAACGTATATTGAGAGCAGTTTCGGAACAAAATAATAATTGACTGGGAACGTATATTGAGAGCAGTTTCGGAACAAAATAATAATTGACTGGGAACGTATATTGAGAGCAGTTTCGGAACAAGATAAAGAATTGACTGGGAACGTATATTGAGAGCAGTTTCGGAACAAAATAAAGAATTGACTGGGAACGTATATTGATAGCAGTGTCGGAACAAAATAAAGAATTGACAGGGAACGTATATTGAGAGCAGTTTCGGAACAAAATAAGAATTGACTGGGAACGTTTTTTGAGAGCAGTTTCGGAGCAAAATAAGAATTGACTGGGAACGTATATTGAGAGCAGTTTCGGAACAAAATAAGAATTGACTCGGAACGTATATTGAGAGCAGTTTCGGATCAAAATAAGAATTGACTGGGAACGTATATTGAGAGCAGTTTCGGAACAAAATAAGAATTGACTGGGAACGTATATTGAGAGCAGTTTCGGAACAAAAAATAATTGACTCGGAACGTATATTGAGAGCAGTTTCGGAACAAAATAAGAATAGATTGGGAACGTATATTGAGAGCAGTTTCGGAACAAAATAATAATTGACTGGGAACGTATATTGAGAGCAGTTTCGGAACAAAATAATAATTGACTGGGAACGTATATTGAGAGCAGTTTCGGAACAAGATAAAGAATTGACTGGGAACGTATATTGAGAGCAGTTTCGGAACAAAATAAAGAATTGACTGGGAACGTATATTGAGAGCAGTTTCGGAACAAGATAAAGGATTGACTGGGAACGTATATTGAGAGCAGTTTCGGAACAAAATAAAAAATGACTGGGAGCGTATATTGAGAGCAGTTTCGGAACAAAATAAGAATAGATTGGGAACGTATATTGAGAGCAGTTTCGGAACAAAATAAGAATTGACTGGGAACGTATATTGAGAGCAGTTTCGGAACAAAATAAGAATTGACTCGGAGCGTATATTGAGAGCAGTTTCGGAACAAAATAATAATTGACAGGGAACGTATATTGAGAGCAGTTTCGGAACAAAATAATAATTGACAGGGAACGTATATTGAGAGCAGTTTCGGAACAAAATAATAATTGACTGGAAACGTATATTGAGAGCAGTTTCGGAACAAAATAAGAATTGACTCGGAGCGTATATTGAGAGCAGTTTCGGAACAAAATAATAATTGACAGGGAACGTATATTGAGAGCAGTTTCGAAATAAAATAAGAATAGATTGGGAACGTATATTGAGAGCAGTTTCGGAACATGGCATGAATAGACTGGGAGCGTATTGAAGGCAGTTTTGAAATATAATAATAATTGACTGGGAGCGTATAGAGAACAGCTTAGGAACATAATAAGAATTGACCTCGAACGTATTGGGAGCATCTTCGGAACATGGCATGAATAAAGTGGGAACGTTTTGAAATCATTTTCAGAACAAAGCATGAATATACCGGAAACGTTTTGAAAGCAGTTTCGGAACATAGCATTCATAGACTGGGTACGTTGTGAAAGAGAGAGCAGTTTAAGAAAAAGGCAATAATACATTGGGAACGTCCTAAAAGTGTTTCGGAACAAGGCATGAATAGACTGGGAGAATTTTGAAATCAGTTTCGGAACATAGCAAGAATAAACTGGAAACGTTTTGAAAACAGTTTCGGAACATGGCATGAATAGAATGGGATCGTTTTTAAAGCAGTTTCGGAACATGGCATGACTACACTAATATTGTTTTGAAAGCAGTTTCGGAACATGGCATAAATAGAATGAAAATGTTTAGAAGGCAATTTCGGAACGTGGCATGAAAAGTCTGGGTAAGTTTTGAAAGCAGTTTCGGAACATGACATGAATAGACTGGGAACGTTTTGAAAGCAGTTTAGGAACAATGCATGGATTGACTGGGAACGTTTTGAAAGCAGTTTCAGAACATATCAGGAATAGACTGGGAACGTTTTGAAAGCAGTTTAGGAACAATGCATGGATAGACTGGGAACGTTCTGAAAAGAGTTTCGGAACATGACATGAATAGACTGGGAATATTTTGAAGGCAGTTTCGGAACATAGTAAGAATAAACCGGGAACGTTTTGAAAGCAGTTTCGAAACACACACATGGCATGAATAGATTGGCAACGTTTTGAAAGTAGTTTCGGAACATGGCATGAAGAGACCGGGAACGTTTTGAAAGTAGTTTCGGAACATGGCATGAATAGATTGGCAACGTTTTAAAAGTAGTTTCGGAACATGGCATGAATAGACCGGGAACGTTTTGAAAGTAGTTTCGGAACATGGCATGAAATGATGTGGAACGTAGTTTGACAGTGTCGGATCATGGTAATAATTGACTGGGAAGGATTGGGGGAGAACAGTTTCTAACACAACACAACAATTCAATCAAACAAACTTATAATAGATCCAATTACCTTTAAAAATATTGACCTATTATGTTTTGAGGTAACATAAAAAGGTCATTTGTAGAAGGTGTCTACTTTGAAACAATTAAAAAATAGAAGTGTAAAATAGAGCTAAAGCTATAACAGAATGCATTTTATGAATAAATTGGAGAAGAAATGAGATTGAAGAGAGTACATGGCAAGATGCTGAGAAGTGGTGTAGGAAGTTGGAAATGAAGAATCAGGTCAAGGTGTCCGACAACAACAACGAACGTACCTGCATGGTGCCACGCCTTGAGAAACAATGGCTGACGTCCCATTGTCCTCTTACGATAAGCCTTATCAACGCTTTATTCATCGACATTTTGGAGCGATAGGAGTAATCTGAACATGGCAGCCTTCCTCACTTCACAAACTCTTCCACAATCTCAACATTTCATTTATAAGATTCCTCTCTTAACAATCAACAGACCATCGCTAAAATTCTAGGACAAGGCGTATCTTCATTATAAACAACAACAACAAAAATTAACACAAAGCAATAACGCGCCATCTATACATATAAAATAAAAGGATTTAAAAGCGCGAATGTTTCTTTTATACATAAAACGAACTTCTACTGTCCTTGCTGCGATGAAAAAATATATTGGGAGGGCTTGGCTCATCAGTGGTGAACCCTCCCAGCGGTTTCGCCAATTTAATCCACCAGACCGCTTCTCAGAGCTCCAATACTGTATTGGATCATTCAGATTTTATATGCTACACTGAAGGATAGAATCTTAGAAATGGTTTTCAAGTAAACTATGGACATAAGCTTATAGGACAGTAGAATTACATTCAAATATTTGCCTCGAGCAATGCTCTTCAGCAAACTATAAAGACAAGGCAAGTTAGGAATAAATTAACACAAACAACAAAAATCTTTATTAAGTCCTTTTGGTATTAAAAAGATTCTCCAAGCAGAAATGTAGGATATATGCATGAGAGAGAGAGAGAGAGAGAGAGTAAAACAGTAATTAGTACCAGTAAAAGCAGTGTTATTTACAGTGTATCAAATATGAGAGAAAAGAAAGGAAGGGCTTAACATAAACTTATATTTATAAATGACTGCGGCGTATAATTATAAAGCTATACAAACAGTTTAACCGCATACGTTTTTTCACCCTTCCATACGTCATCCATTCATATATAGACCATCACTCTTCATATATTCAACCTTTTCATACGTCATCCAAAAGTTAGAAATATTAAATATTTCTCATTGAAATTAAAAATGATTTTTCATAAATAAAAAATAAACTTATGCGGTTAAACTGTTTGTATAGCTTTATAATTATACGCCGCAGTCATTTATAAGTATTATTAGTCAGTTTAAATATTAGTTACGAACGGAGAAATACGTCCAGGATAGCCTAGTGGACATGGCACCTGCCCGGTAAGCAGAAGGTTGTAGGTTCGATTCCCGCTCCTGGACACTTTTATTTTTCCGTTCGCCATTACTCTTCATATTTTTCACCCTTCCATACGTCATCCATTCATATATAGACCATCACTCTTCATATATTCAACCTTTTCATACGTCATCCAAAAGTTAGAAATATTAAATATTTCTCTTTGAAATTAAAAATGATTTTTCATAAATAAAAAAGAAACTTATGCGGTTAAACTGTTTGTGTAGCTTTATAAACTTATATACAAACAGTTCTTAAAAACACAGTAATTAGTATAATTAACAGGAATATACATAATTATCAAACATCTTTATAGTTCAATACATGGAGATGCATCAAGGGTAGATAATTGTCTAAAGTCGGAATATAAAGTCTTAATTAATTTGTTCATTCAACCAGTTGTTCAGTAGAAACCACTAGATCATTAAGTTACTTCGAATATTAATCGCAGCTTTATGAATTTAAGATATTTAAAAGTAAATTATCTTTAACACAAAGCAATAACGCGCCATCTATATATATAAAATAAAAGGATTTAAAAGCGCGAATGTTTCTTTAATACATAAAACGAACTTCTACTGTCCTTACTGCGATGAAAAAATATATTGGGAGGGCTTGGCTCATCAGTGGTGAACGCTCCCAGCGGTTTCGCCAATTTAATCCGCCAGACCGCTTCTAAGAGCTATAATACTGTATTGGATCATTCTGCTTTTATATGCTACACTGAAGGATGGAATCTTAGAAATGGTTTTCAAGCAAACTATGGACATAAGCTTATAGGACAGTAGAATTGCATTCAACTATAAGCTTATGTCCATAGTTTGCTTGAAAACCATTTCTAAGATTCCATCCTTCAGTGTAGCATATAAAAGCAGAATGATCCAATACAGTATTAGAGCTCTTAGAAGCGGTCTGGCGGATTAAATTGGCGAAACCGCTGGGAGGGTTCACCACTGATGAGCCAAGCCCTCCCAATATATTTTTTCATCGCAGTAAGGACAGTAGAAGTTCGTTTTATGTATTAAAGAAACATTCGCGCTTTTAAATCCTTTTATTTTATAAATTATCTTTATAATTATTTTTTTAAATCAGCTTAATTTAGATTAATTCCTGTATATAAGCCATCTTTTATCGTAGTGATTGTAAAACTACCTGTAAAGGAACAATTAAGTTGGAAAGCTTGAACGATGTTATATTAAAGATATCTCCTTTGTTATTATATGTTTTAGCGATGATTTATTGATCTTCTAATCAAGATGTCCTTGGATGATTATCATGATTTCACTATCTTACTTTTAATTAAGCGTGTAAAAGATTTGTAATAAATACATTTACTGGAAAAATGTGTTTCTTTTCAATAATATCATCAAATATTACCTATACAGAATTGACTGAAATAATATAAGTTATTGAATGAGAGGGTTCACTACTGATGAGCCAAGCCCTGTCATTCAATAACCTTGATCATTGCAGTAAGGTCTGTAGAGATAATATTTGATGATATTTATGAAATGAAAAACATTGCCAGTAAATGTATTTGTTACAGATTTTATCGATATAGATGGCAATTAAATTTATAAACATATCCAACGCTTTCAGAACAAATATTTCAAATGAAACAGTTTCCTAATCTCTTTACAATGGAAAAATATTGAAAGATCCTGGCTTATCAGTGGTAAACCCTTCCTGCGGTCTCGCTAGCTTAATTTACCATACTATCAAACCTCCCTTTGAAAATTAAACGATTTATAGCCCGTCAAAGGATTCTATGGCTACTTTTACGCGAGGATATCACGGGGTTTTGGAACAGCGACTCTATAAATTGCTACTTCTGCAATGTTGGCATCCAAGACAATTTGGTCCACTATCTATTTCATTGCCCATTCCTACATGAAAAGAGACTGGAAATTCGCGAAATTTCGGGGCAAACCCACTACAATGTACAACATGTATATAAAATCTTCACTACTCTCCTACTGGATAAAACATTTGTTTATAAATATTTTAAATATTTCAAGGCGATTGATAAAATGAGAGAAGAAGTGCTCAACTCCACAGACAACGGCTGATTGCTTCCCCCTCCCCTCTAAATTGCTTTTCCTCCTCACTTATGTACATATATATCCGTTATCGGGAATCCCCTTGTAAGACAATAGTGTCTTAATAAAGGTTTGTTGTTGTTGTTGTTGTTGCTTAATTTACCATCCCGCTTCAATATTGTAGAAGGTTATTCTACTTATATAGAAATGCGTATACGGCATTTTAGAGGGATTTCTCTAAGGACGGTAAGGTATGGTTTTATTTGAAACTAAATAATCGCGATAAAAAGTTCAATTTGTTACATGTAGGTGGCGTGATAATGTCTTCTGTTGGTGGTGGTGGTATCTTGTCCGTGGAGCAGATCAGATCGGTCCATGCACCCTGATCACAATACCGGTCAACTGAGGTGCCTTGTCCGTATTGATGTCCTCTTCTGGATTTATGTCTGCCATATAGAAGGCTGCAAGGATGGATGGCCTGTCTTTTGTTTATATCAACATAGATTATGTTTGGTTAAAATCATTTTTATTATTTTATTCTTATTATTTTATTGTTATTGTGCTCTATTAATTTGTAGATATATTCATTGATTATTAGTTTTTATGTTTGTTTATTCTCTCTCTCTCTCTCTCTTTTCTTAATGGGAAAACAGTGTGTTGTTATTAATTTTTTTGTTTTGTGATGTAACTTAAAAATCGTATTCAGTGGCGTGTATGTAAAATTCTAAATTATTTTGTTTTGTTGTTTTTAGTAAATTCTAAACTCTAAGTCAAGTCTTTGTTTTATTCTAAAAGGTCTCCTGGAGAAGAAGAACTCAAACTCAGCGAAACACTTATAAGATTTAAGTATATGCGCGAACAGATATCTAAGATATTATAACAAATATCCACTATCAACAAACTCTACTAGTCGATTATCTACTTGGTTATCTGGAGATGGACGTCGATGTGGCAGCTTTCTCTATTATACATAGTATCTTATTATTTCCCATTTACTGTATCTCTTTAATGAATGCGCATGTTTTGCTTCTGACTGATGTGTCAATAAAATTCTTTCAAATCTAATCTACTAGTCTATATTAATACTAGAACAGGGGTCGGCTAACTGCGGTACGCGAGCCTCATGCGGCTCTTTGGATGTGAACCTGCGGTTCTTTATATAGTTCCATACGTAAATATAATTTAAGAGAGTACTATTATCAACTATTCGTTGATTTTTAATTATTCCAGAATCGGCCAAATACTCATTCTTGATTAATCAAGAAAAGCTAACCATGTACGCGTTTCGGGCTGTTGGCCCTTGTCAGCGTAATGCAGGCTATACCTCAACGACCAAAAAAAAAACTGGTTATTCAGGCATCCTGAAAAATCATGAAATGGGTAGTTAAGGACAGAATTGTGTGAGATATTAATTTTTTTATGATATCATTTTAACTCAGACTTTTTAGCGTTATATAACTTTGGTTTGTAGAAAAGTATCAAGCTCGAAACACACGCATGTTTTTATTTATAAAAAATACCAGGAGATCTCATTCTTGATTCAATAAATTAGAATTGTTTGAATTTTAGGTTTGTAAATTACAAATAATATTTTTTCGCCGCGCGGAGCACAAGCTTTCAGACATGTTTTTCATCAGATAAATTTAAGCATATCAATTATCCATATTCACCTTAATGGTAGTTTTGAAAATAGAGCAATACCTAAATATATCTTTAATTAAAAAAAGGCATATATTGGATTCAAAAAACTATTTATTTATCTTCTAGCATTCAACAGTTTCACCATTTCTAATAATATTTTTCTATAAAATTTCGTAAGAATAGGATCCTTTAAAATTAGAAATAAAAGTACAAAAGTAATAAAAAGTATTTTGATCCAATATACAGGGTGATCCAAAAGTCCCGCACAACTTTAAAAATTAATAACTCCGCGAATATTCGCGCTAGAGCAATGCGGTAAACACCATTGTGTTCAGGTTGCAATGGGATTTTTTATGGCAAATAATGTAAAATTCGAAATTGATTTTAGTTACAATTTTATTCGCCAGATGGAGCTCTACCAGAATCAGAGATTCAGCGGCCAAATTGTTTGATAAATTGAAAAATATAACTGATCGACACGTATTTTTCCTTTTTGAATACCAGGAAAGAACCCTAATAATATCAAATAACAAATTAATAAAACACCACTTCGCCAAAAGTATGAAGAATTGGTTAACGATTTTCAAATACAATCAGAGATATGTAAAATAGGTAAATGCAAATTAAAACATGTAGCAAAAAGAAAATTGATATTTTAGATACGGTTTGTTTCCGAAGATAATAAATTTCTAATATTTTTAATTCAACTCTCACTCAGTATCGATTATATTTATTTTAATTCATTTGAAAAATATGTATCTATCTCTGATAATTTATTTTACTCTGGAATGCCGTTGTTGTTGTCGTGTCCAATAAAGAGCCTCAGATGTACCATGCATCTCCATCACATCAGCAGCAATGTCCACTATCTTGGGTGTGTAAAGCTGCTGCTCTGGGTCTATGTCAAATTTCTGCAAGGCTGCGGCCATTGCTGGACATGAGAATATGTGGGTAGGTGTAAGTTCCACACCAGGACAATTGTTGCATGCCCTATAGTTTCTTGTGCCATCTGGATGTATTGTCATTCCTTTATAGTGTTTTGTTCTAAGTCTTGTTATAGTTTTTGTCATTTTTCTCTCAGAGTTTATTTAGCATTTTGATCTTTTCTTTTTTTTTTGTTTAATTATCTTGTATTCTGACAAAGAATCAGCGTCAAATAATGACATTTGTTCTTTCCTTTGGCTCAACTTTCTGGCTTCCTTTGCCAATTCAAACGCCATTTCATTACTCCCGATCCCAGCATGGGCAGGGATCCAATGTAAAATGCAGTTATTCTCCAATGGTTCCAGTTGGGTAAGTAACGAGTGTATTTTCTGTGTGATTTTAGTATTGCCCTTCTGAATTGCTTCTAGAGCGGATATGGAGTCGCTGTATATTAAAATTCCTTCTGCTTGATGCAGGGATGGTTGGTTAAGGCATACATCAAGGGCTTTCCAGATAGCTGTCAGTTTACAAGTGATGTTTGACGAAATCTGTCCTGCTCCTTCTTTGATTTTGATGTTTGTTCCATCTTGCAGTATTATGTTAATTCCGGTCCCTCCATTACTCAGGGTAAGGTCTGAAGATCCATCTGTATATGCTTTTAAAGGGCGTGGCCTAGCATTTTTAATCAATAATTTGTACTATGATGACATAGCCATTAATATTCCAAACACATTAGACCTCGAAACCCAAGGTATCAAAGTCTACCTCAATCAAAACAAAGCCATCAAAATATACAATATGTATCACCCTCCAAGCAATACATTTATTGACGATGGAACAATGGCTCAATTTCTTACAGACAACAATATTATTTTAGGTGACCTTAATGCCAAACATCAACTATGGGGATGTTCTACGCCAAACCCAAGAGGCAAAATACTATCAAACATATTTGACGACAATGCCTTCATGTGATTAAATGATGGGAATCCTACCCATCATTCCTACAGCTATAATACTGCACAAGCCCTTGATATAAGTGTTTACTATCCTGACATTTTCCACAAATGCAAATAGCAAATATTAAAAGGTTTTGAAAGTGATCATTTGCCTAATTTGATAGAAATTAGCACCAAGATCAAAACTAGCTCAATTAAGAAAAATTATGGAACTTCAAAAAGGCTAATATGATATCTTTCGAAAACACCATTATTAAAGCAGCCAAAGTTTCAATACCAAGAGGTTATATTAAGAAATGGATTCCAAATTATACACACCAGGCAAAAAATATTCAAACACTTATAACTAAAAGAAATGAACTACAAAAAAGTGCACCCAAAACCAAACAAATTGTAGAACTGAACTGAACATTGTGATTGCAAAAATAAAAAGATTATACCTAAATGTGAAAAGGGAAAAATGGAAACAAACTTGTGAAAACCTGAACCCAAGAAACTCAAATACAAAACTTTGGAATTTGGCAAAACAAATTGACAGAGTCCAGCCACAAACTGAAAACACAAATATGATTGAGAATACAGATGGTACACCAGCAACTAATGACAAAATTGCTGCCAATCTTTTAGGTAATTCATATCAAATAATTAGTAAAATCAAGGTTGAAAAAAGGCCCGAAAGATTATTCATGACTGTAAAAATGTCACCAGCACTCATAATATTTTCCATGAAAAAAATCAATATGAAAGAGCTAGCTTATGCATTAGAAAACACTGACCTAAACAAGACTCCTGGGCCAGATGGAATCCATGGCCGAATAATATCAAACTTGGGCAAAATTGGCAAAGAAAGACTTCTTAATATTTTCAATAACTCCTGGAAAACTGGAAAATTGCCTCAAGACTGTAAAAATGCAACAATAATTCACATTAAAAAAACTTGACAAATCTGCTGATGACCCAAAAAACTACCGACCTATCTCCCTCACAAATATTTGCTGCAAATTAATGGAAAAAATTATATTCAGACGACTCACCTACCACCCCGACACAAGAAATCTCTTACCAGAAGAACAATATGGATTTAGGAAAGGACATGGGACAATAGTCCAACTCTTATTTTTCACACAAAAGGTAAAAGATGCACAAAACAAAAAGCCAACTAACCACACCATAGCTGCTTTTTAGACCTTACACAAGCTTTTGATAAGGTATGGAAAAACAAGTTAATTACAAAATTATACGAACATTTCAAAATTGATGGAAAAGCTATCACCTGGATAAATGATTCCCTTAAAAATATATACATCAGGGTAAAATATAATGGCACTCTATCTAGAACCTTCAAATTGTACCAAGGATTACCACAAGGATCAGTCCTTTGCCCAACTCTCTTCACCCTATTTATTGCAGGCATAGAAGACAAATTTTCACATAAAACCAATATTGGACTTTTCGCTGATGACATTATTCTATGGAGCAGCAACACTAACTGGAAAAAAGCTGAAAGAGATTTGAACAAGACTATTCTCCACCTAGAAAAATTTGCTAATAAACATAAATTAGAATTTAACCCCCAAAAATCTGAAACCTGTCTTTTTACTACCGATAAGAAACTATACAAAATAAGACCAAATATTATTCTGAAAGAACAACAATTGCAATATAATAAACATCCTAAATATCTCGGCTACACCCTGGATCCAGAAATTAACTCCAGTAAACATATTGAAGGAGTTGTTAGAAAAGGAAGAGACCGACTAAAAATCTTGAAATATATTTCAGGAAGAGTGTGGAGAGCTGAAGCAACAACACTAAAATTAACTTACACATCTCTAATGAGACCTATCTTGGAATATGGATATCAAATCTATGGTACAGCATCTGAAACAAATCTAAAAACACTGGAAAGGATACAACTAAATGCACCTAGAATTATTACAGGTCTTCGAAATACCTGCCCTAATAATATTGTACTTTGCGAGGCAGACATTATGCCCTTAAAGGATAGAATAAGCTACAATCTGCCAAAATATATAAACAAAATCAAGAGTTATGAAAATAAACACAGAACTTTCAATTACATACTTATTTGGGAACCCAATATAAGACTCAAAAAAGAAGGCCCTCTCCACCTGGCCAAAAGAAATGGATTTTTAAAATATAAAGTGGAAAAATATTATTTAGCTGAAAAAATATCTACATGCGAACCACTAACAAAATGTTATTTTTAATGCCACTTTAAACGAACCCACCAACAAACAATACCAAAATCCAGAATACTTAAAACAATTATCATTAGAAATAATTAATAAAATTCCTAAAAATGCAATAACTATCTATACCGATGGTAGCAGAGACGATTTGGGACACACTGGCAGTGGCTCTCTCATTAAAACCACAAATGGCAATGAGAAAATGAACAGAAGAAACCCAGATTTTTGCTCAATCTTCAGACCAGAACTTATAGCCATCTATGAAGTCTTAAAATCCATCAGAAATACTAAACATCACGATATATGGATTCTTACTCATAGTAGAAGTGCCATACAACACTTGAGTCACACAGGGGAATTTAGAGACAAAGTAAGCAGGAACATAATTGGTTATCTCCAAAAACTCTCAATACCTCAAAATTTCACCTTCAATGGATACCCTTACATGTTAGCATTGAAGGCAATGAAGCTGCTGATGCGCTAGCGAAAAAAGGCACGAAAGAACCCTTGCTACAGAAAAGTAAACTTACTTTTAAAGAAATAGAAACAGTAGCCAAAATAAACAAGAACTGGAGGATCCCACCTAAGCACAGTTGGTACACCCTAGAAGCAGATGGCCACCCAGACCTTTCAGTCCACAAGCCAGCATGCGAAGCATGCCCTTCGCTGCTATTCTGTTCAACTCATAAGCCAAGTAACGGTATCCAAGCTAGTGCTTGGACATTGTACCTGGAAACACCACCTCCCAGACAACGTGTCTGGAAGGATTTCTATACCGGTGGCCTTCAATCACAGCAAAATAGGAAACTATCTACTGTGTCCAGCAGGGACCGCGGGGAGGCAGCCCTCGGTCGACTCTGTTCACTCACAGCTGAGGAAAAGCTCAGCTGCCACGTCGTGGGCTTTCTCAAGAAGCTTGCTGTGATTTCTCAGCAGCTTACTCTCGATCGCGCCCCTCGCCCTCCTTCTCTCTTCCTGCACACACACTACCCTTGGGCAATCCAAGACGTAGTGGCGTGCATTCACATCCCTTTCTCCATAGACGCAATCAGGGTTTCTCTTAATTTTAAATCTGTGGAGACTTGGGGAAGAGCCCATGTCCCGAACTACCCTAATGCGTTTGTGGGACATTACCTTACAGAGGTACTTGGGTGTTGTTACCCCCATTGAATACCTCTCTCCCCTTCACACTGTTCCTCCATCTGTCCAACCATAAGTCCTGGATGTGACCCCTGATCCTCCTATAAACTTCTTTCTTGGTCACTGCGGTCCTCAGTGATCTACCTCTAAAGCATCCTGCCTTAGCGATCCTGTCTGCGAACTCATTACCTTCGATGAGGCTGTGTCTCCTAAACCAAGGGAGCTCCGGAGCCCGCGTCATCATCTCCAGCTCCTGGATTATTTGATGCGCGAGTTGCCCTCTCTCCAGATTGATAACGACGAGGGCCGACATACAATCTGAATAGAGGCGGTCCGGGCTGAAGTTCTTCTCGGCACACACTCTGAGGGCTACCCTGATCGCAACCAGCTCGGCTGAAAAGACCAATTCGTCCAATCTGAGTGCTAAACCTTCTTGGAAGATCAGCTCTCCATTAGTGAATATCACTACCCCAGCTCCAGTATTGGTTCCAGACTTACTACCATCAGTGAAAACCTCCGTGTCAATCCCTATCGGCCCTCTAGGACTCCAATTCCACTTTGGCAACCACTGCGGAGGCTTCCTTGTGTCCCTCTTCGATTCCAGGGCCCCCGCTTAAAGTCCCAGGGCATCTTCCCTTTTCTCCCAGATCTTCTGTCTGATGGTCTCCTCCTCTAGTTTCAATCCCAGGGGAATAAGCCCAGCGAGGACCAAAAAGGCCTCACTGCTGGTAGTGCAATATCCCCCTGTGATTCTGAGTGCCGCTGTCCTCTGCACTCTCTCTAGAGTTGTTGCCACCTTCTGATCCCTGTTTCGGCGCTACCAAGCCCCGGAAGCATATAGCAAGATTGGCTCGACACAGGAGAGGCAGAGGTTCCTAAAAATAGTTTTCTCCTTCTCTCCCCCCCCCCTGTTGAGGGCCAACCAGGACAGACCTGCACAACGCCTCCCTGCCTCTCGCCACTATCTCCTCCGCCTGGTATTGCCAACCCATCTTGTCATCAATGACCACCCCCAGGATGGTCATCCTATTGACCAACGCTACCCTCCGTCCTTCCATCCGGATAGCCGGCTTGTGTTCCCATTTGATCCCTTTCCTTTTAGTTCTTATGTCCCTAGGCTCAAAGCTGAGGGCTTTAGTTTTGGAGACATTGAACTTAAGGCCAGAGTCATGGGCCCAGATCGAGAAAATTTGGAGAGAAGTTTCAACACACTTCTCAGCCTTCGCTCTCGAAGCAGTCTCAATGATGAGGAACTGGTCGTCAGCATAGAGAACCAGCCTGTCTCCCTCATGGAGCTCCTCCTGGAAAACGGTGTTTACCAGGATATTCCACAGAATAGGTCCGCAGCAAGAGCCCTGGGGGCAACCCCTAGCACAGTTTCTTTCCAACTTCAGCCCACCAAAACTGAGGCTAATCCGTCTATCCCTCAGGAAGTCACGAATCAAGCTGCACAAATTATCAGGACAACCCATGTCCATCAAATTTCTCATCAACTTGTTCCAGCTCATGGAGTTGAACACGCCATCAATGTCCAGGGCCACGAAAAGAACCCAAGCACCCTTATTTAAGCCCATCTCAACCCCCTCTAACACCTCGTTCAGAGCTGTGGTTGTGGACTTCCCTTCCCTAAAACCATGTTGGAAAGAGGAAAGGAGCTCATTACTCTCTAGCCAGTGCTTCAGTCGCTGAGCTAGTAGGCTATCCAGGACCTTACCTAGACACACTAGTAAAGAAAGCGGACGATAATCATTAGGAGAATTACCCTTTCTAACAGACTTTTCGAGAAGCACTACTTGGGCAACCTTCCATGCCTCAGGAAATGTACCAGTGTCCAGGCACTTATTGAATAACCTGGAAAGAAGCGATGGGTGCATCCTTACCAGGGCTTTCACGACCGTGTTATCGATCCCTTCGGGACCAGATGATTTCCTTTTCCCGAACTTGAAAGCCGTCAGTTTCACCTCATTCTCAGAAAAGGGCGGATCCACCAAACCACAAGTGGTCAGAGAGATCTCGTCCTCTGATTCCTCGTTTCCGAAGTGCCGATCCAAGTTGTTTTTATTTTGTCTTCTGCTTTCGAGCGAGTAGGTCTAGAACACATTCTCTCTGAATTTTCTCATTGTTGGTGGATGAAACAGCACCAGTGATTATTTTGGCCGCTTTTGCTTGAACACTGTCTAGTCTTACTTTTAGTGATGAGCTTGAGGGAGCCCAGACCGGTGTTGCATATTCCATTATCGGTCTTATTAAGGTGGTATATGTTGTTCTGAGAATTCTGGGTTTTGCTCCCCAATTTGTTCCACATAGCCTTCTCAGAATGTTTAATTTTCTGATAGCTCTATTTGAGGTGCTAATTATGTGCTATGAAAATTAAAATTCCTCATAAATAATAATTAAAATAATTTTGTTGACACCTTGTCAATACATACACAGTCTGCACTATTAAAAAAAGATAATATGCATTATATACACTATGTACAATGAATATGGTGCCTCTGCCAGCGCTGCAGAGTTTGGTGGAGAATCGCCAGTGGGTCTCCAGCGACACCACGCATTTTGCGATCTACGATGAATACGTAGATCGCGTACTTCGCCGCTTAGGAGATGGTGATGGCGTGGTCCTCGAGACCAACTGGAAAGATCCAGGACTGCAGTATCACACCTAGGTATTATGGATTTCTAATTTTATCAATTATTTGTTTGTTTATGCTTATTTTGTGGTTATATTTATGCCTTTTTCCCTGGGAGTGGAGAAGACGCATAGGTTTGGTTTTATTAGGTTTATGGTCATTTGGAGTTCCATTGCCCACTTCTCCAGTCCTCTCATTGATGTCTTCAGTATCTTTTACGATTTTTCTATGCTGCAACTTGTGTGCCATATGGCTTTATCATCTGCATAACAGGCAACCTTTGTGTCTTCAGTGAGGTAAGGATGTATGTCGTTAATATATAGCAGATAGAGTAGAGGACTGAGCACAGATCCCTGAGGTACACCAGCCCATGTTTTTCCTTCCTTGGAAAATTCTCCATTGAACCGAACCTTTAACCTTCTTCCCCTTAAGAAGTCTGCAATCCAGATTAAGGTTTTTCCTCTTACTCCGATGTTGTGCAGCTTTTCACGTAATTTCTCCCTCCACACTCGATCAAAAGCTGAGGTCATATCAAGGAATATAGCCGTGGTCTTCTTTGGCGGTTTTCCCGGAAAGAATCTATTATTGATTGACAGAAGTAGAACAGTTGATCAGTTGTACAGTGCTGGGATCTATAAGCCGTTTGGTAGAGGATTATTTTATTATTTTTTGTGAGCCAGACTATGAGCCTAGAGTGGATAATTCGTTCTGGTATTTTACAAAGTATGCTGGCGAGAGCAATTGGCCGATAGTTCTTGTATTCCTTGGCATCTTTGTTTGGCTTCAGTATTGGCACTATTATTGATATCTTCCAATTCTTTGGTAGCTTACCAGTTTGCCATGAAATGTTCAGTATTCGTAGGAGTTGATTATTAGCTTTGACTTCAAAGTGTTTAATCATTTGACCA
Organism: Cordylochernes scorpioides; assembly: GCA_030710605.1. Taxonomy (NCBI): domain Eukaryota; kingdom Metazoa; phylum Arthropoda; class Arachnida; order Pseudoscorpiones; family Chernetidae; genus Cordylochernes; species Cordylochernes scorpioides. The sequence goes on along the minus strand of CP092883.1, from coordinate 26,333,310 downwards.
AAGATTAGATTATCTCTTGGTGACCTCTTGGATTTTTTTATTGATGAGTTTAGCTCATTCAGTGTGAAGTCTCTCGAGAAAATATCTTGTTGATGGAAGTTTCTTGCTTGTGTTTAACTAACTGGTTTATATTATTTTTAGAGTCCTGTCTTCATTCGTATAGTTGAGAATGGAAGTGCTTGAAAGATATTCAGCAATTATGTCAGCCATCTGTTTGTTCTCGTTCTCGCTGTTCTATTCATATCGGTTAGAGTATTGGAGGATGGTGTTGGTTTTGATTGTTCTCTAACACTCTAATTATATTCCAGTGTTGGCTGTCCTTTCTTGGATCCATTTTTTTCGCAGAATTCTGCCATTTTTCTTGTTTGAATATCCAAATTTCTTGTTATATTTAGTGAATAATTTCAATGAGTTCCTTTCTGTTTTATTTGTTTTAAGAAGTCCATTGATATTGTCTCTCTCTCTGAAATCATTGCCTCGATGTTGTGGTCCTTCCAGTAAGGTATCCACAGGTCTTTACGTCTACCTCTAGTTATCGATGCTCTTTTGCAGATTTTTAAATGTTCGAAGAGAATTTTTCCAAGCTTTTGTCTAGCGTTCTGTAATTCAATTTTTCGTTGCACAGTTCTTCAAGCTTTTCTGTGAATTTTTTTCAAGTCGGCTTTCCTAAAGTTCCATGTTCTTTTATTCTAATGAACATTCTCAATTTTGAAGTTTAGGGTTGTTAAAATTGGTCTGTGGTCACTGATTGCACCTCTCAGGATTTTCCATTGTGTTGTGGGTGCGATGTTGTAATTTATCGCTGTGATGTCTATTGCGGATTCTGTGGCTGTGGACTTAGATAGGTAGGTGTTCTCTCCGTTATTTAACGGTGTAAGGTCGAGGTCGGTTAGCATGTCCTCAACCTGCTGACTTTTGTTATCCTGGACAGGTGATCCCCAAATTGAACTTTTGGCGTTAAATTCGCCGAGTATGATTGTGATATCCGAAGATACTTCACTTAATGTCTCGATTGTTTGTGCCCATACAAAATGCAAAGATTTCACGAGCTGAAAGTTGGCGATTTTGAGATGCGTCAAGAATTCGCTGCATGGGTTTTCCGGCAAATTGATATTGATGAAAACTGGCTGTCGAATGTTCTGTGGACAGATGATGCTCACTTTTCTCTAAACGGAGAATTTAACAGTCAAAACAGCCGCATTTGGGCAACAGAAAACCCTAGGATTTTCACAGAAATGTCACTTTACCAGCCTAGAGTTACAGTTTTGTGTGGGTTCACTTCTTTTATTATTGGGTCATTTTTCTTTGAAAAATCAATGGAAGAACTTTTAAAACCGTTTTTGTAACTGGTGAACGTTATGAGAAAAGGGTATTCCCATATTGGAGGGTAAAAGCACTAAGCGAAATAACATTCATGAAAGATGGAGGACCTCCTCATATCTACCGAGGTGCCAAACAATTGCTGAAGGATACGTTCGGTGAAAATCGTGTGATAGGTCGCCACTTTATATACCAGTGGCCTCCAAGATCAACAAACTTGACGCCTTGCGATTTTTGTTTATGGGGATACATTAAATCGTGTGTTTATCGATGCTGGCCTACCACATTGGCCATGTTGAAGGCTTCTATCAGATGGCACGCTTTATCAATTTAACAGATATGTTATTTAATGCTGTCCATTCTGTCATTTATCGTCTGCGAGCGGTGATTGAGAATGAAGGGTGCCACATTGAGCAAGGATTGTGACCTAATACAAGAGAGAAGGCAGTTACCTCATGTGTTGTATAAGCCGCCATGTATTATATTATCTATCAATATTTTGCAGCTCTTTGTGTTGGGATATGGGGATAATAAATGCTGTCCTCACATCTTGACTCTTTTTTTTGTGAACAGTAATATTTTGTTTGTCATTTGCTCACATATTATGTCGTGCAAACCAGAGTGTTATAACTTCTTGAATAACACTGGTACACACAATTTTACCCCTTATGTTTAGTTTTTCGCTTTTCGCTCATTAGAAGAAATACATAGATAATAGATAACATAGAAATACATACATAAGAAATACATGTAGCATAAGGAATATTTTCTGTACACCAATAACTTTAGAAATTTTGTGAAAAAAAATAATACAAAATGATTTTACTACCACGTTTTTCAACGCAAAAGGTCGATTTAAAATTTTTTTTTTGAGGGGACACATTTTTAAAATTGTGTACAGTATAATAAACAATGATAACATTTGACAAGCCCATAGGATATTTGGAATAAAGTACGACAAATATATTTTGACACTCCCCTCTATATTTCATTTGTTGGATCATGACAAATATCCAGTTAAATAGTCAAGGGTCGCCAATCAGTCAAGAAACTACACATTTCTTATAGCAAGAAATCCTATTAATAGTGCCATCATAATTTTTGGTACTATATTAACATTTCAAAAATTCGTGTATTGATATCAGCAGTGTTTTTCAAACATTCAATCTATTTCACAAAACCTCATATAAAAATAAATATTTTGCTACATGTTTTAACTTGCATTTACCTATTTTACATATCTCTGATTGTATTTATAATCGTTAAACAATTCTTCATACTTTTGGCGAAGTGGTGTTTTATTAATTTGTTATTTGATATTATTAGGGTTCTTTCCTGGTATTCAAAAAGGAAAAATACGTGTCGATCAGTTATATTTTTCAATTTATCAAACAATTTGGCCGCTGAATCTCTGATTCTGGTAGAGCGCCATCTGGCGAATAAAATTGTAACTAAAATCATTTTCGAATTTTTCATTATTTGCCATAAAAAATCCCATTGCATCCTGAATACAATGGTGTTTACCGCATTGCTCTAGCGCAAATATTCGCCGAGTTATTAATTTTTAAAATAGTGCGGGACTTTTGGATCACCCTGTATTCCTTTTTAATTAAAATAATTGCAGTATATAATAGTTATTTTTTTGGAATTTATAACAATTTTTTGTCTGTTGTAATTAAAAAGAAAATAGCTCAATTAAGGTCAAAGCATACTTTTTTAGAAATTTAAAAATTAAAGAAAGAAGAAAATAATAGGTCGAAGTCTCTACTTTTCAGGAGAACCGATTTCCTATCTTTTTTATACATCGGGAATCTTCTATTTGCATATCTATCTAGTCTTAATATATTTGCATACCACATTTTAAAAATAAGGAAATTATCCTAAGGGGATATTACACAGATTACCTGGAATTCTAATGTTTAATTAACTAATTTCTGCTTTAATTTTCTGCTTTTTTTAGCCACTCACGACAACTATCAATGCTAAATTACTTTAGATAATCTTGAATATATCTGATATCGGAGAATCTTGTGTCAATAGTTTCAAGTAATTGTCTTTATATTTCACAGATTACCTGGAGTTATGTGATGGACTAATTTCTGCTTTAACAGACCATTGATCTATTTATAGCCACTCACGACAACTATCAATGTTAAATTACTTTAGATAACCTTTAATATATCTGATATCGGAGCATTTTCTGTCAATAGTTCAGTAAATTTCTTTATACGGAGGGTGTTTCCTTTCAAATGAAACGATTTTCGAGCGCTCGCGTTTTGCACGTGCAGGCATGCTGCACACGACACTGGTTCCAATAGATCTAGAATCTTCTGGAGAATTCATTTTCATCAGGTATCATGATTTTTGCAACATGGGGGGAGAGAGACTAACGCTCCAAGTCGAACAAACAATTCGGACCCTTTCCAAAGAAGGAAACAGTTATAGCGTCATAGTGAAAAAGCTAAAAGCAGAAGGACTAGATGTTGGCAAAGCTACAATATGTAGGGTAGTAAATGGCATCGGAAAGAAAAGGGAAGCTGAATCCAATGGGCAAAAATATCAAGTCGATCGACCACGTCCGGTGCGGACCCCCGCCACGGTTTCCAAGGTAAAGCGGCTAGCAACTACTGAAAATCCACCATCTCAGCGCCAACTTTCCAGAATGTGTGGAACATCTCTAAAAACGATAAATAACATCATTCACAAAGATTTGGAACTGGATACCCGACGAAAAGGCAAGGTTCACAAGCTCACCCCTTTCCACATGAAAAACCGTGCAACGAATGCCCGGAAGCTCTACGAGGAACACCTGGCCGGTTCCAGATCGGAATATACTGCAACATTGGACGAAGCATGGATGTATGTGACGTATTGCAATGGAATCCGGAAGATCTGTTACATCAAAAGAGGCAATCAGGTCCCGGATAATTGGGTTCACCAATGCTCCGAAACTTTCCCTAAAGGTTTCATGGTTGTCGGGGTAATGACTGGCCGTGGAGTCCTTCCGCTCATAAAGGTTCCATCGAAGGTGAAGGTGAACTCAGAATTCTATATAGAATGCGTTCTGAAACCTGTCATCGAACAACTGAAGGACCTTTACCCAGGGGAAATGGACAAAGTGTTCCTTCATCACGACAAAGCCTCTTCCCATACCTCCAACAAAACCCAACAGTTCCTACAAGAAATGAAGGACACCCTAGGCCTAAATTTTATCAGGAACTCGGACATTCCAGTGAAGTCTCCCGACGCCAGCCCACTGGATTTTTACGGGTTCGGTATGTTGAAACAACGGCTCTTCAACCGACGTCCCAAAACTGAGGCCGGACTTTGGAAAGCCGCACAAGAGGAGTGGTCGAATGTTTCGCTCTCCAAAGTCAAGGAAGTGTTCGCAGCTTGGAAAGTCCGATGCAGGGAGATAGCCAAGAAGAAGGGGAAGCACATAGAACACATGAAAAAAATTCACGTTCGAAAAATAAAGTTCTAACGGACGTTTGAAATCGTTTCATTTGAAAGGAAACACCCTCTGTATTTCACAGATTACCTTGAGTTATATGATGAACTAATTTCTGCTTTAACAGGACATTGGTATCTTTTTCAGCCACTCACCACAACTATCAATGTTAAATTAATTTAGATAATCTTGAATATATCTGTTATCGGAGCATTTTCTGTCAATAGTTCAGTAAATTTCTTTATATTATTCACAGATTACCTGGAGTTATATGATGAACTAATTTATGCTTTAACAGGTTAATGATCTCAATTTCAGCCACTCACCACAACTATCAATGTTAAATTACTTCAGATAATCTTGAATATATCTGATATCGGAGCATCTTGTGTCAATAGTTTCAAGTAATTGTCTTTATATTACACAGATTACCTGGAGTTATATGATGGACTAATTTATGCTTTAACAGGTTAATGATCTCATTTTTCAGCCACTTAGCACAACTATCAATGTTAAATTACTTTAGATAATCTTGACTATATCTGATATCGGAGCATCTTGTGTCAAAAGTTTCAAATAAATTTATTTATTACTATTTAAATACTAATATACAAGTATACAGTTATCAGCGTCATAATCAAGCAACAATTCTTAATTCTGTCACCGTTTGCTTTGTGAATGGAATAAATACCTATATATGGCCATTTCTCATAACCATCAGTGGTTCAGTGGTAGAATGCTCGCCTACCACGCGGGCGGCCCGGGTTCGATTCCCGGCCGATGCATTTTTTTTTTTACAATTTTTAAAACTCATTTATATATTATACAAGAATGACATCCAAGGCGCCAATTTATAATTGTAACGAATAGTATTTGAATAAAAGCATTTAATCGGGTAAAACCCGGGCGTTGCCCGAGTCATTCGGCTAGTACTATTATATTGAAAATAGATGTTGCCTGGCTGGCATTCATATTTCTTTATTTCTTTAAGTAGCGAGGGTTAGAAAAATATATTTATTATTTCGATATGAATACTACTTCTATCTGCATGACCCTAGAGGAAATAAAATTCAAAGTGTCACATAATGGGTAAAAACTAAGATATTCACGGCAAGTATAAAGAAATTCTATACAAGCACAAAGCGAAAGATGAAACTATTAGGTGATTTTGGTTAATCATTAGTGAATCCTGCCAGAAATTTTTACAATTTCTAATTTGCCACACTACTAGAGCTAATGTATTGACAATTTCTATTCATATAGTCTGTACTTTATAGGAATTGAAAGCATTTAGGCACGAATGATTCTTTTACGCACGAATAAAAACTCCTACTGTCCTTTTTGCGATCAAAGAACATTGGGAGGGTTTGATTCATCAGTGGTGAACCTTCCCAGCGTTATCCCCAATTTAATCTACCAGACCCCTTCTTAGAGCTCTAATACTGTATTGGACGATTCTGCTCACGATTAGCTAAGCCCTCCCAATATTTTTTCTTCATCACAGTAAAGATTTATTTATTTATTTCAATTCAAAACGCTATGTCCCCCTAGGGACACTTGCGCTAAATGTACATACAAATATAACAAAGAAAATATTCAACATGGAAAGATACACACAGAAAGTTACTTAGAAAGATTCATAAATATTATTTACATATAGAGATATTCTTAGAATTTTATTTACAGTTACATCATTAAATTTAAAATATATACATATATACACACATATATACGCATACACCTATATATTGTTTACAACCATATAATATGTCCAATATTTACTTTGAGATCGTTACATCAAAGACCATTTTTCATTAAGAAATCCAAAATATATTTACAAAGGAAATTAAATTTTTAAAAATAATTTGAAAAAAAAAGATAGTAGAAGTTTGAATCATGTGAAAAAAAGAAACATTCTTTCTTAAATGATTACATTTTCTATATATAGATGGCGTGTTATTGCTTTATATTAACTCACGTCTGTAATTGATGTGAATTGCTCAAAAATTGCTATTTAGGATAGCTCTGTTGGTACACCCCTGGAGCAGATGGCTACCCAGACCTTACGGTCCACAAGCTCTGTTGGTACAGTGGAGTGAACCCAGGAGGAGCTCTGAACATCAGAAATAGACAGCATCAAACAACACTAACAAGATTTAGAACGGGCCATCTCAAGCCATTGAAGATAGAAAATAATAACAAAATTTATCCCACTTGCCCAAAATGTAGTTTGGTACCTGCAGCTCCAGAACACATTTTGGCTTGCATTAGATGCACTAAACAGGACCTTTGGGAGAGGCCGTTGCTCATCATAAAACAGCTCGAGGAGCATGAACTCATGGAAATTGTGTAATCTTTACACAAGGGGATAAGAAACAACAACAGGATAGCTCTATTGAAATGGAATTTTGTGGTTGAATAAATTATAGAGAGCATCGTGAACAGTTCTTCAAATGGAAGGGTAAACACATAAGCTTGTTTTGGTAACATTATTTGCATATTACCAATAGATATTGTTATGTAATTTGTTCAAATTTGTATGTGAAATACGTTGGTGGTGAATGTAGTACTATTAATTCCAGGGTTCGGTAACCTGCGGCTTGCGAGACACATGCGGTTCTTTTTAGATGGGAATCTGCAGCTCTTTATATAGTTACATACGTAAATATTATTTATGCGCGAATATACTTCTTATTGTTGACAATAAAAACATTTTTTTGGCTTTAAAAAAAAATAATTTTGTAAATTGTAATTTTTGACTATTCCTACTCAAAATATTGCCTATCCCTGGTTTAGTTGATTCATACCACGGGTTATTTTTATTGCTCGGTACACTGATAGTATTGTCTCTGATTGTAATGACCTAATTTATCTCTTGATAACGTGAAACAATGAATGGAGTTTTGTACTATGATCAATGTGTAGTAAATATATTCATTCGTTGTCATCTTTTACTACTTAGCAATAGATTGAACGGTGTACTAATGTGATTTTTAATTAATTAAGGTAACAGGAGGAATTGAATTATATCTAATGTAGAAAATAAATTAAGAAATTAGATGAAAATTTTGTTAATTTTGCCATCGAAAAAAGTAAGAGAAAGGAAGGATGTGTGATGTATACATTATATTTCTAATGATACGGGCGTCTTATTTACATCAAAATTGTGCGGATGTATTATCGAAGAAACAGTACAAGAAATTGAGAATGTATATAGAATTCCCAATGATACGTTTTATAAAAACCAACTGAGAAAATTTGAATAGCTCTTAAAATTAAAGATACTTCGGCCAGTAAAATTTTTATTATTTCGACAAAAATCTTTTGTCCTCGTCAGGAGAGAACAAGTGATTTAAAATTTTTGTTTTTTGACCCATGCTTTAAAATGTTGTACAAAATTTGAAATTTCGCGTGAGAACACCCTTGTAGCCTTAAAATAATTTTTAACGCTTTGCCAAATGTTTCATTTTTTTTTTCGCTTCTGACGAGGACAAAAGAATTTTGTAGAAACGTCGAGATAATAAAAATATTTACAGGCCGAAATATCTTTAATTTGAAGAACTATGAATGCCGGCCAGGCGCAGCCTCTATCTTCACGAAAATTAGAATAGTATAGTGTAATTCTATTATCGAAGAAACAGTGCAAGAAATTGAGAGTGTATATAGAATTCCCAATGATACGTTTTGTAAAACCAACTTAGAAAATTAGAATAGTAGAGTGTGTGATTCTATTATCGAAGAAACAGTATGCAAGGAAGGCAGAGTGTATATAAAATTATCAATGAAAGGCATTGTAAAAATCAACAGAAGAAATTAGGATAATATTGTGTAATTCTATTATCTGAGAGACAGTAAAAGAAAAAGGAGAGTGTTACGATACATCTTGTGAAACCAACTGAAGAAATTATAATTGTGGGATTCCATTATCAAAGAGTGAAGGTAAAGAAGTGTAACACAGGATATATAGCGTAGAGCAGGAGGTGAAGTGCGCGGTTGAAAATCACGCCCAGCCCCGGCGGCTGGAGTTATCAGTTAAGAGGTTTTAAACGATAATGGAGGAGTTGGGTTATCATCTGGAGGAGCTGGGCACTCGAGTGGCTGCTCGTCTACCAGCTCTGTGCTGCTTGTTCCAGCACTCAGTTCTGTGCTGCTTGTTCCAGCACTCAGTTCTGTGCTGCATGTTCCAGCACCCAGTTCTGTGCTGCTTGTTCCAGCACTCAGTTCTGTGCTGCTTGTTCCAGCACTCAGTTCTGTGCTGCTTCTTCCAGCACTCAGTTCTGTGCTGCTTGTTCCAGCACCCAGTTCTGTGCTGCTTGTTCTAGCACTCAGTTCTGTACTTGTTCCAGTCACCCAGTTCTGTGCTGCTTGTTCCAGTCACCCAGTTCTGTGCTGCTTGTTCCAGCACTTAGTTCTGTGCTGCTTGTTCCAGCAGTCAGTTCTGTACTTGTTCCAGTCACCCAGTTCTGTGCTGTTTGTTCCAGCACCCAGTTCTGTGTTGCTTGTTCAAGTCACCCATTTCTATGCTTATTCCATCACCCAGTTCTGTACTGCTTGTTCCTGCCTTACGGTTCTGTGCTTCTTTTTATCTAACGGTTCTGTGCTGCTTGTTCCAGTCACCCAGTTCTGTGCTGATTGTTCCTGTCTCACGGTTCTGTGCTTTCTCCCTTATCACAGCTCTGTGCTTGTTCCCATCTCACAGCTCTGTGCTTGTTCCCATCTCACGGTTCTGTGCTTGTTCCAGCACCGAGTTCTGTGCTTGTTCCTATTTGACAATTCTGAGCTTGTTTCCTCACCTAGCTCTGTGCTTGTTTAAGTACCTAGTGCTGTTGCTTATTTATCAAGTCGTTTAAACGATCTCCATTAGGTTCCATTGTCTCAGCTTTTCTATTATAGTCCTGGGGTTTTCCCAGAGGTCCTTTTATGGAGGATTTGATACAATTCAATAGATGTTAAGAAATGGCAGGCTGGGAATCGCATTTGGGGCATTTCGAGAATGTTTTGATTTTTTCATGTGCTTGTTCTTATCTCACGGTTCTGTCCTTGTACCTGTCTCACGGTTCTGTGCTTGTTTCAGCACCCAGCTCTGTGCTTGTACCTGTCTCACGGTTCTGTGCTTGTACCTGTCTCACGGTTCTGTGCTTGTTTCAGCACCCAGCTCTGTGCTTGTTCCTGCCTCACGGTTCTGTGCTGGTTCCTGTCTCACGGTTCTGTGCTGGTTCCTGTCTCACGGTTCTGTGCTTGTTTCAGAACCCAGCTCTGTGCTTGTTCCTGCCTCACGGTTCTGTGCTGGTTCCTGTCTCACGGTTCTGTGCTTGTTTCAGCACCCAGCTCTGTGCTTGTTCCTGTCTCACGGTTCTATGGTTATTCCAGCACCTAGTTCTGTTCTTGTTCCCATCTAACAGTTTTGTGCTTGCTTCAGACACCCAGTTCTGTGCTGCACCCAGTTTAAATTATCGCTCAATATTTATGAAAACTTTCTAATGAAAGGGTATATTACACACACGTTTCTGAAAACAAACAAACAAACAATATTTATAAACACAACACATATAAATATTTTGAGTCAAAAGGCGATCCATTAATTAAGATTATATAAAAGGGTGCCTGGATCTGTAAAGAAAAAAAAAACAAATTTTTTCTTAAAATATTTCGAGAGATTGCAGTGCAATAAATTGATAAAGAGGGAGCAATCTCTCGGAATATTTTAAGAAAAAAATTGTTTTTTTTTCATTACAGATCCAGGTACGCCCTTTTATATAACATATAAATATATTTGAAATATTATCCTTTCTCTAAACTGAGAATATAATTCTCATTTAATATAGTTTATTAAATAAGGAAAATATCGTTTACAATCTTTCTCAAGAGATTTTAACACGAAAAATATAAAATGTAAATAAAGAAGCTTAAATACAACAATAAGAACAAAAAGCTTCATTAAGATCTATTGGTCTTATACAGAATATTCGAATAGAAGAGGATATACAGAGAAATAACAGTAATAGTGACAATAATCAGCAATGTTAATTACAATGTATTAAATAGGGGAAATATAAGGAAGAAAGAACCTAGCAAAAACACTTATGCAAGAAATCTAGAAAAAGTAGTTCTAAAAGGTCGTAAAAAAATTTTTGATTTTCACTATGATTTTGACTATTTTAATTATAAAAAAAAGTCATAGTCAATGTTGGAAATAAAGTGAAAATTGAGGTAGGAGGTTTTTATACAACTTTGGTGCTATTGTGATATAGTTTGTTCCTATATAATAACACAGGTTGGAGAAGGAAAGCAGCAATTAATGAAGGAGATTGTTAGTTCTCTAGCAGTAATCAATTGTTGATGTTTCGTAATTGTTGGCAGCATCCACAATGGTCAGCTGGTGGCGACACGGACAATAATGTCCACTAACGAACTGTCCGACGTGCTGTTTTGTCACCATGCTTCTTTCCTTTAATCTCGGGGAATATCCTAACACCACCTTCTGTGTGGAGAGCAACTTTAGATTTTACTGAGTTATAACAATTTGAAAACATCAATTCTAATAATAATAATAATAAATATAGAGAGAGAGAAATCAGTTTCGTATATTGGCATCATATAAATATAAGAGGTATTTTCATTTTTTATCTTGTAGGAAGGCAGAAATGCTTTGTGTTGTGTTGTTGTGCTTTGTGTGTTGTGTTTTGTGCTGTGTGTTGTGTTATGCTGTGTGTTGTGTTGTTGTGTTTGTGCTTTGTGTGTTGTGTTATGTGCTGTGTGTTATGTTTTGTGCTGTGTGTTGTGATTTGTGTTGTGTTTTGTGTTGGGTTTGTGTTGTGTATTGTGTTTTGTGCTTTGTGTGTTGTGTTATGTGCTGTGTGTTATGTTTTGTGCTGTGTGTTGTGATTTGTGTTGTGTTTTGTGTTGGGTTTGTGTTGTGTATTGTGTTTTGTGCTTTGTGTGTTGTGTTATGTGCTGTGTGTTATGTTTTGTGCTGTGTGTTGTGATTTGTGTTGTGTTTTGTGTTGTGTATTGTGCTGTCTGTTGTGATTTGTGTGTTGTGTTATGTGCTGTGTGTTATGTTTTGTGCTGTGTGTTGTGATTTGTGTTGTGTTTTGTGTTGTGTATTGTGCTGTCTGTTGTGATTTGTGTGTTGTGTTATGTGCTGTGTGTTATGTTTTGTGCTGTGTGTTGTGATTTGTGTTGTGTTTTGTGTTGTGTTTGTGTTGTGTTTGTGTTGTGTATTGTGTTTTGTGCTTTGTGTGTTGTGTTATGTGCTGTGTGTTATGTTTTGTGCTGTGTGTTGTGATTTGTGTTGTGTTTTGTGCTGTGTGTTGTGTGTTGTTTTGTGTATTGTGCTTTGTGTGTTGTGTTTTGTGCTGTCTGTTGTGATTTGTGTTGTGTTTTGTGTTGTGTTTTGTGTAGTGTATTATAAAAATGTGTATTTTAAACGAAAACATTCGCTTTACGATTTCATACCTTTTAATATTTGCTCTCCAGGCGCGATTATATACCATTTGAATGAATGGTACAAATTATGAATGAGAAACATATTGAAATTTTAAACATCAGGCATAAACGTGCTATCTATATATATGAATTGAAGATGTTGTATACGACTTTCATTTTTTTCAAGGAAAACAAACTTCCTTGCTATCCTTACTGCGATGAAATTATCCATAGTTTGCTTCAAATTTCATACGCAAGATTCAACCTTCAGTGTAGAATTTATAAGTATAATCGCTGAATATAATAACAGCGTTCTAAAAAGCGGAATGGTAGATTAAACTGGCGAAACCGTTGGGAGGGTTCACCACAGATAAATCAAGCCTTCCCAAACCTTTTTTATATCGCAGTAAGGATATTAGATACTTCTTTTATTTGAAAAGTAAATATTTGCTCAAATATAGCTTCAATTTTGGCTTAAATTCACAACTAAATTCGATGGATTTCGAGCGATCCACTGCTCTCACTTTCATGGTAAACAATCCACAAATTATTCCGACGATACCTTTGCAGCATATTGAGAATTTTTTCCTTTAAAATGATTTTCCATATTCTATATATATAAATAAATATAAAGCATATATTGGATCTAAATTTATTATTCAACCAATATTTCTAGAGGCAAAACGCCTGTCTTTATCAAGGACTTTCTTTAATTTAAACTAAATCACGTGGGATCCACTCATGTTATACAAGATCAAAGTAAGAAACTATCTGATGAAAATTTCATTGTATATAAAATATATTTACAATGGTTATATTAATAATAGGTAAAAGATTATATAATTAAATAACCATTTGATTAAATAAATGAAGAGACTGATAAATATTATAGAAATAAAATGAGTGAGGATTATGATTCAATATGTTGTGTTGAAAAATATAAATAAAATATATTACAAGTATAAATATATACAAAATATAATAAAATGAAAAATAATAAATAAATAAATAATTGAGGAAGATATAAATTCTCTATAGATTTCTGGTAGGTCAATTTTCCTATTTATTCTTTCTGTATCTTTTATAGAGGCCCAGCTTTCTAAAAATAACCTGCAGTGTTTTTCTTTAATATTCTGGTATGAAATGATGCTTTGTCAAATTCGGGTATATGATTATTGTTTAGCGCATGGTCTACTAGGATAGATAATGGTTTATGTATACGTAAAGCTGCTTTGTGCTGGTTAATGCGTTCTTTCAATGCTTTGCTGGTTTCTCCAATGTAAGTGGCTAGACAGGTTTTTCATGGAATTTTGTAAATAATATTGTATAGTATAGCATGAAAATCTAAATGTAAAATTTCTGTCTTACTCGAAAGCTTGATTTTATAATTATTTTTAAATAATATTCTGAATAAAAAAACCTTGTTGTATATGGGTGCAATATTTCATATACATGATTTCAATGTTCCATTATAAGTTTATAATGAATATAGTATAACAAAATTTGGGGTTAAACATTTTTTTATGTTTATAGGTTGAACAATTAAATCTCCTATTATATTTTTTCATAGCAGTAAGGACAGTAGAAGTTCGTTTTATGTATAAAAGAAACATTCGCGCTTTTAAATCCTTTTATTTTATATGTATAGATGGCGCGTTATTGCTTTGTGTTAATTTATGCCTAATGGCCTTGTCTTTATAGTTTGCTGAAGAGCATTGCTCGAAGCAAATATTTGAATGTAATTCTACTGTCCTATAAGCTTATGTCCATAGCTTACTTGAAAACCATTTCTAAGATTCCATCCTTCAGTGTATCATATAAAAGCATAATGATCCAATACAGTATTAGAGCTCTGAGAAGCGGTCTGGTGGATTAAATTGGCGAAACCGCTGGGAGGGTTCACCACTGATGAGCCAAGCCCTCCCAAAATATATTTTTTCATCGCAGTAAGGACAGTAGAAGTTCGATTTATGTATAAAAGAAACATTCGCGCTTTTAAATCCTTTTAATTTATATATATACTAGTGTTTTTTACAAATGGAGGCTAAATTCTCATAAAATAGAGATGACGTTCTTGTTTATAATTAGTTTGATTTTATCAATTAAAAATCGTCTCTCTTTCAAGAAACTTCCACATATCTCATTTAATAATACTAAATCTCACACTATAAAATCATAATATAAACATTGAAATAAATTCAAATTTACAAAGAGTATATTCAACCATCATCAAAACAGTCAAATGTCCACTCTTCTTTATCGCTAGACAACAGACAGTAAATAATGTTGTAGATCTATATCAATTTGTAAATACTAGAGATAATTGTCCCAGTTAAACTATTTTTGTAAATATATTTATGGTTATCTTTCTAACCTAAAAGGTTCAGGTTCCTAATATATATTATTGTAAAAATAATGAAGGCATATCCTGACCAAAAGCACATGTGTTTTTCAGATGGCAGAGCGCCATTTAGTGGAACAGAAATCAACTAAACATTGATTTAACCTGTTCCCTGATATTTGACCTACTCAATTTCTTGATAAATCAAGAAAAGTCATCCATTTTTGGTCTCAGAGGCTTCTTGAGAAACAAAGAAATGGGTATTTAAGGCTAAACTTTTTATTTATTTTTTTCTATTGTTTTTTTCATATATTATTGTTTATCTTTTTTTTTTTTAATTATTTTTTCTTGTATGCTATGTTTATAACTGTTTCATTTTTAAAAATGTAAATCGACGCTATTATCCTTAGCCGGGTTATGCGTTTTGTCTGTTGAAATAAAAAAAAATGAAACAGTCAAATATTATTCAAGAAGAGGGAATTATATAAAAAAATATCAAATAAACTAAATTAAAAGATATAAAAATAGTAAGCCTAAATGACACTTTATCAAATATAAAGATTCAAAATCCGATTAAAACTATTAATTGGAAGTAATGAGTAAGTTTTTGTAGCTTCATTAAGTTAATCACACAGAATGACAGTAGCTACGTAGGAAGAAATTGAAGGAAAATTCCCCAGCAATCCTCCAGTTATTCAGTTCTTCCACCAAATTCATTAACCCTATCCGGAGAATCTCTAAAAGCTCTACAAACAGGGTCCAGGTCCTAGAGGACTCCCCTAAGGAGTCCTTAACGTTATTTCCAAAGCCTCCTACTCTTAGCTGACTTATTGAATTTTCTTTCCTGACCGCGGTTTAGCCCCCGGTGGACAGTTTATATTGGTTTTGTGCACACTCTATCGACTCTTTCTTTCCTAGCTGCATTTGATCAGATAATTTATTCTTGAATAACAACACGCCACCTTTTCTAGATATCTGGATATACGGCGAGTTCACCCATAGTTTGGGTATTAAAAGTAAAATATATAGTAATACCCTTTTTCCTTATTGAGAGCTATTAAAATATTTATAATATCAAATCTGGTATTTTATATTGTAATTTATAATACAATATAATGCGTATTATGATTGTAAAACGAAATTTGAAAATTATCCCGATTGTTATATCCCGAAATTATTCGAATTTTCATTCAAAAGAAACACATTCGGGATAATTTTCAAATGTCAATATATATTGTAAAATGGATATGATTATGTATGGAATATGAGTTTTAAATTCAATTTCTTTATAGAACCGACGTTTATAGCAAGTTTTAACGCAAATGTTTCTTTACACAGAACGAAAAATGGTAATTTTAATTATTTTAAAGAGAAATAACGACTATTCCTATCTTTAGGGATATAGGGATTATTTATATATTAAGAAAAATGCTTATATTAAATTTAAAATATGTTTATTCTTCCAATATTTCGATGGGAAATTCGTCTCTCTTTCGAGAATGTTTGTGGTTTGCACAAAGATAATTCCTTCGTTGGTATTGTAGAAATTGAGTAGCGTACGCGTGCTTATGTGTTTTAGTGCAAAACACAAACAACCTCGATAAAGAGAGGCGAGTTACCCCTCAGAATATTGGAAGAAGAAAAATTATCTAAATCCAATATAGGCATCTTTTTCTTAATATATAATCATTATTATGAATTGCTATAAATTTTCTATATATATATATAGTAGATATATATATAGAATATATGAAGGAGAATTGATAGAGAGAGAGAGAGAGAGAGTTAAAAAGAAAGTAGATAAATTATATTTTTAGGGTATCAAAAAGGTATAAAAATTTGACATCAAATTATTATAAAACTTTCTTTAATCATTATAAAACCTTCATATATATATAGTTCACACACACACAAAATAATCTCTTTTTTTTTTGGTTTAAATGTATATATTATCTCAAATATATTTCCTATGGCTACTCGCTAAATGCTTTGCGCAAAGGCGACATCGTAGCCCATGAGGATCTTCCGAGGCGCGCGATTATTGCTAGTTGAAAACTTTACTCGCCAAATGTTTTCGGGGAACACAATTGTTTTGAGAGGCTCGCTTATTATTTCACGTGTTCATACAACCGATTTAAAATTCTTAAATATATAAAACCCACAGAATCACTTTATTAGGTACCGTTCAAAAATAGCAACCTAGTTTATGATATTTATAACAATGGTAAAAATGTGAGGGTTATTCCTATATTAAAACAAAGTGTCCATTGCGGGATTCAATCCTGGTTCATGGCTGTCGGGAATCGAGGGTTTTAACCCCTAGTCCACCGACTCTTATGGTATGATATATACATAAATTGATAATCTAAGAATTAGAATGAATCAAGTTAAATGGTATTTACAGGAATAAATGCCAAAAATAAGATCCGGTGCGAAGCTATGTGGACATATGATTGAAATGTCAAGGCTATTTGAAAACTATGAAAATTTAAATTGCAAATACACTTGAGAGAATGATAGAAAACAGAACCACCTGCCAAATTTAGACACAAACAACTGAAATAGTTTACCAGAACAATAAATACAAGCACTATAGACTTTTTCTAGAAAGCTGGCTCTTAATAGACAATAACAATAGTGCATAAACAGGAAAATAGATATCTTTTAAGTATATTTGCAATTTATATCCTCATAGCCTTCAATAACCTTGAGATTTTAATTATATGCCCAAATAGCTTTGTACCGCATTTAATAAAATACATATTCCATATAAATAAACCAAGTACAGTTTTCTTCCTATACCTATAACTTGATTGAGCCCAAAAAAGGAACGCGATAGCACTTTAGGTTAAATGGTTTCTTCTAAATACAACATTTTGTACAAGCATTCTTAGCGTGCTCTTCTTTTTACGGGTATACTCTCTAATATAAAATTAATGAATTATATACAAAATAAAATTACATAGTGATTAGGTTTTTTATATGAACAATAAAACCAAATAGATCCTTTGAATTATCATTAATTTAGTGTTATCTATCGGTGAAATTTATAAACATATTTTAACGCTACTTTTAAAAAAAATATATATATAGAATTGAAATCATTTCTACAGCCCTTATTCTGCGATTATGAAAATTGAAAGAGGAAGGGCATCGCTTATCATTGGTGAACCATCCCAGTGGTTTCAGTATGCTTCATCAAAACCGCTGAAAGAGTTCACCACTGATTAGGCATGCCCTCCCAATTTTTAATCATCGCAGGATAATGAGTGTATAGATCATTTTAATTATATTTATTATGAATTAGAAGAAACTGAACAAACTGCTCTTCACCTTATCTACGACTCTCCGAACTTTACAGAAAGTGAGACTTCGCTTGTTCCCTGATCTAAATGATTTAACTCTCTTACATCAGCCACTTTGTCTATATAAATTTTATGAACTCTGTCGATTAATACATGTAAATTTCTAAATATTTAATTCCAAGTTCTAATCTGTTTACTGTTTTGTTTGTTTACTCTGTAATAGGCGCAAATAGTTCATTATGGCGCCTTTTGATTAATAAATGAAAAAAGAAGAGAGAATAGCAATAAAAATATTTATAATAATCATAAATAAATCCCTATAGTTAATAATAGCAAAGAACACACTACCTTAATGCTACAGACTTTAGTCTCATTGTTGTTATAAAGTTCCACAAACTAAGCTTCATTTAATATCATTTTGTGTATGCAAATCATTATTTTAAATCATAGGGATACGTATTGAATAACGATAAAATTAGAAAGCTAGTATCGATATGTCGTAGAGAAACTTCCTTTATTCTTAAGTAACATTGATTCTTTGATACTTCAAGAATTCCTAACTATGTTCAACCCAACTTTTATAACGTTCAATTTTTTACTGGACATGGTGACTTCAACACATATTTGTTTAGAATTGGCAAAATTGGTTCACCTGCATGCACTTGTGGAAACGAACAACAAACCCCTGAACACCTTCTGATAAACTGTCCATTAACTTCTGATCTAAGGGAAGAAAACCAACTTTACCTGACTAATACAAAACAATATGCTTGCAATAAAGATCAATACATTAAGTTCAATAGATTCTTCAGGATGTATATTTTGAGGCGAAAGTATTGACTGTACATATTTCAAGCTACTATTTATAATTACTATATGCAAAATTTGACATCGAACGTTTAATTTTCATGATTCCCAATGTTCAATTGTATTAATTGTATATAATTTAAAATATACACGCAATTATCCAAATTGTGGATATGGCGTGTCTCTCCCAACTGTTAAATAAATAAATAAATTGATCGATTTTTTTTTTGAAATTCTGAGCCAAGCTAGCTTGGATTATGTTCTGTAGTATGTGATATCATAGTTTACTCTTTTATATTAAATGATTCGCCGATGAACTCAAAATATACCTTTTGGTAGGTACACTTATGGAAAAAAAATTAAGGAAACGAAAACAAAATCTATTTTTTGGAACGTTGAGAAAATAAAACTTTAACTATCTGAAGTATCTATTTTAAAGATAGAGGTTATAGGCAACCTCTATCTTCAAGATAAAACTTTAAAAAGTGGAAAATATTTGATATAGCCGATAGTCTTTTTTATTTTAAGAAGAAGAAGACAGAGACAATTTTGTTAACACTTAGTTATCTCGTGTGTCTATATATTTACCTGCAATCATCTGTATGAAGAAAGGAAATTACTTTTTAATAATACGAGTGCTAATCATTTATCACTCTTGCTGTCAGAAACGGTGAAAAGTAGACACAGTGCAATAGATTTATACAAATTTTGTGAGAAGACGAGAAGGATGGGAAACATGTGTAAATTGTTTTCCTTTTTTTTTGGGGGGGGGGTGGAGGCGGCTCATGTTAATACTGAATTGTATATAGTACTTGATTTATGTTCAATTAAAACCATTGCTATACTGGGAGAATCCTGTATGAGGCTTGGTCCCTAATAAAGGGTTGTGTGTGTGAGTGATCTAGTGTATCTTCAATAAAGATCACTGTAATATCTTTCAAGAGTTATTGTCTGAATCCCGATATACATGGTAAAAGTTACAACTTTCTTAAGTTTTGTCTATGAGTGTAGGTTTGTAGATACACAATTTTTATATTATAATTTTGCCATTGAATTTTAATCATTTTATTGCTTTTTCCTCCTTATTTATTTGAATATAGCAATAGTTATTTAGCTCAAATGACCGAATATATCCATTATGTAATAAAAAAACTGACTCGGAACTGAAGCATCATATATTTATCTGTTTAAAATTAAGAGGTGATAGGAAACTTCTTTTACAAAAAATAGGATCGTATCATCTTACTCTGGAGGCTCTGCTGTCTAAGACGATAAAGAATAAATACAATACATTGTCTCTGTACAAGTTTTACAGGGCTGTGCAAGATAAGAAACATTGAGGAAAGAGAGCCGTATGTAAATAGATATCTACTTATATAATTGCCTTATTCTGTCTGTGTGAAGTTCACGGATAGATTTTGGTCAGAATGGATAAAATAAAAAAAGTGTCAAGGGATGGGAATCGAACCCACGACCTTCCGCTTACCGGGCAGATGCCATGACCACTAGGTCACATGACCACAATTTATAATTGTAACAAATAGTATTTGAATCAAAACATTCAATCGGGTAAAACACGGGCGTTGCCCGGGTCATTCGGCTAGTAGATATATAAATGAATAATCATCTGTAAATAACTAATCTTTTCTGGGCGGTTATCACCAGGGTGAATCCTATGTAGGATATAGGTCCCCAATAAAAGTTTTGTTGTTGTATATAGCAATAGCTGTGTTTGTGTCTAGACTTCTATTACTAACTCCACCAATCAAGACCGTAGATTCTATCAGAGCATGTGGGTAGATTGGATACAAGTAGGGCTTCAATTACTGGAACCTACCTGACGATGGAATTCTCCCATTGTTACAGTCCCTGCACATCACCAAATACTTCTATAAAAACTGTTTATTACATTATTTGTATAGTTTTTAATTGCATAAAAACAGGAATAATAGGAAGCGCCATCTATATACAGTGGACCCTCGGTTTGCGAGCATAATCCGTTCCAGAGCCATGCTCGTACTCCAAAACGCTCGTAGTGCGAAACTAATTTCTTATTTTTAATAATTGAAACTCGGGCAATTCTTCTTGCTACGAACAATTGCACAGTTTCCCACATTTTACATATTTCCCGAATCTGATCTGAAGGGAGGGATCCCAGTGAATTTTCATCCATCACGATTACGGGCAACCATCACGAGTTGCTCGTAATGCGAAATTTCACTCGTAATCCGAGGTAAAATTTTTCAAAAAATTTTGCTCGTACTGCGAAAAGCTCGTACTCCAAGGTGCTCGTAAACCGAGGGTCCACTGTATTGGAATTGAAAGCATTAAAGCATCTTTCGAAATGAATATCAACTAATCATTTAATTATTCCAGATTTGACCAATACTTGAATAAAAATCAATGATTAGTTCATATTTATTCCGATAGATGGCGTAAGCCATTAGCAAACTTTAGTTGCACGATAAGGAGATAATGGATGAAAAAATAAGGAGAAAAACGTTTCAAAAAACGTGACACGAATCCGTTCATTAAAGAAACGTTTTTCTCCTTATTTTTCATCCATTATAACCAATTCAGGAGAAATTTCTTTTAAGCCTTTCACAATAAGGAAATGTCTATTTTTTTTAATGTATCCACTTGATCAAAGTATAAATTCAGTTTTGTACTATTTTTCATAAAGCTCTATGTTTGTTGATTTATACGCGGATAACTTTCATGTCATATGCCTTTCAACCGATCTTAACGTAGCTCATAGGTAGACGTAGATAGTAAGGCAAAGGTTGATGGTCACTTGGCCCGATATCTAGTTGTGTAGAGTTTATCAAACTTTGTAGAATATTGATTCGTTGATTTTATCATCCTCTCCCACTTGATAAATGTTGATTGGATGATAGTATACACATATAGAGTTTTATTAAGACCATCGGTCTTATACAGATTCACCACAGAAAGGAAGCATAGATGGAGCTCCTATACTCCAGGCAGCAAAGAACCCAACAACAGCCTCCAGGGTCTTATACAGATTCACCACAGAAAGGAAGCATAGATGGAGCTCCTATACTCCAGGCAGCACAGAACCCAACAACAGCCTCCAGGGTCTTATACAGATTCACCACAGAAAGGAAGCATAGATGGAGCTCCTATACTCCAGGCAGCACAGAACCCAACAACAGCCTCCAGGGTCTTATACAGATTCACCACAGAAAGGAAGCATAGATGGAGCTCCTATACTCCAGGCAGCACAGAACCCAACAACAGCCTCCAGGGTCTTATACAGATTCACCGCAGAAAGGAAGCATAGATGGAGCTCCTATACTCCAGGCAGCACAGAACCCAACAACAGCCTCCAGGGTCTTATACAGATTCACCACAGAAAGGAAGCATAGATGGAGCTCCTATACTCCAGGCAGCACAGAACATAACAACAGTCTCCAGGGTCTTATACAGATTCACCACAGAAAGGAAGCATAGATGGAGCTCCTATACTCCAGGCAGCACAGAACCAAACAACAGCATCCAAGTCCGACGTATGTTCATGGCCACACGTTCCTTCGTGCATACGTCAAGGTTAGCGTATCACTGAAAAGGCGAGTGTTGAATCAGCCGCATTCTAGTCTTCGCTTTACTTATTCAAATGGACCACGGCATTCGGCGAATCTATTAATATCCTCCAAACTGTGACTACGTGATAGTAAAAAGAATGGTTGGACCAAACTCAAGATTTCCTGATCATCATGAACCAGGTATATTTGGTGTATGTATGTAATACAGTCTTTTACAAGTTGTCTATAGATTTCATAGGTGTTGAACGTTGAACTGTTGAACGTGAGTGATAAAAACAACAAGCAGGATTGTGGAGAGTGGTGAGACAGCTTGGCGGTGATTGAGTCAGATTTAGAAGGGAACGTGGGGAGAGAGGGGGTATCAACGCTTAAGGGGAAGAGATGATCAATAGCACAAAGGGGCTTCTCTGTGGTGGGGACACTTGTAGGACTTGTCGGGTCCCTTCCTTCTACTTGGATTGATGTGGTGTTGGGGATAGGTCTTCGCAGAGCATTGATGAGAAATGGAGACATAGTGGTGATGATACAATGTCCTTTATACAGAATTGAAAAGATTTTTTGTATTTACAATGGAATTGATATGTTCTAGTGCTTGATGTGTCACGGGCCATTCTCTATTTTGATCGATGTCGTGTTAAGGCATCAGACAGTGATTCAGGAATTGGACGTAGATTCATGATAAACTGGCCTGTAAACTGAAATGAGGAATTACAGTGTAATTCGTTTTATTGAAAACATGACGAGCTTTCTGCTGTTAGTTCTTCATCAGGCTCTAATAAATATGTAAATAATATTTACATATTATATATTATGCTTTTTTTTAGATATTTGTAGATTGTACATATATTTTATATACAGTGAAATTTTCATCAGATAGTTTCTCATTCTGATCTTGTATAGCATGAGTAGATCACATACCCATGTGGTTTAGTTTAAATCAAAGAAAAGCCTTGATAAAGAGAGGCGATTTGCCCCCTAAAAATATTGGTTGAATTATAAATTTAGATCCAATATATGCCTTTTATTTATTTATAGGTTTTATTAATACAAATTTACATATTACTTCATAAAGTTGAGTAAAGTTAAAGTAAAGTTTTGAAAATATTTTTGTAAGGAAAATATACATTTCGAAATTTATTATTCGCTGGATATTTCATTCTGACCTTTTTTTTTTATATTTTCCGAACACTCAAATGTATTTGTATTATCTAGAAGATTAGCTACGCGTCTCGCGTGCATATTGGTGAAAAAAGGGATATTTCCCAAAGTTTAAAATATCAGGAATGAAAGTAATAGTGATTAAAGAATATAGCATTACAAACACAACACACATGAGGGTTTTTGTATAGGAGTGATATACAACAAAAAGCCTTTATTTAGGGTCACTGACCCTATACAGGATTCACCAGAGGTATGCATAAGAACAAAGCAGTTAGACAAAGGAAATAACGATATATACAGAAGAAAAAAAAAGAAAAGAAAAAAAAAAACAAGAAAGAGAAAGAGGGAAGCAAGAAAACAACACAAAAAGAGTAGCAGTAAGAAAGTGAGGAGTGAGTATCACTATAGGAGTGATATAAACTGCCGATTTACGACAACAACAATCCAGGATTGAATCCCGCATTAGGCACTTTTTCAGAAAGAAAAATAGTAATTTTGCTTCAATGGCCTTCTATTCTTACAAAAGTTTAAACCAACTTGCGAGTGCGCTCTAGTAACCAAAAGGCAGCATAATAAACTTGTATGTACAAATGTCGAACTGCTTTCTACGTTATTTGGTGAACTTAGAGTAAAAGCCGTCGCTAACTACTTATCATGTTTATCTTGATATACTTTGGATGATTACCATCAGGAATATACGTACGCGACCAAACCATTAATATATACAGTTATCAGAGTCATCAAGCAACAATTTTTAATAATTTATTCTGTCACCGTTTGCTTTTGTGAATGGAATAAATACCCAAATATGGCCATTTCTCATAACCATCGGTGGTTCAGTGGTAGAATGCTCGCCTGCCACGCGGGTGGCCCGGGTTGCATTTTTTTTTTACAATTTTTAAAACTCATTTATATATTATACAAGAATGACATCCACGGCGCCAATTTATAATTGTAACGAATAGTATTTGAATAAAAGCATTTAATCGGGTAAAACCCGGGCGTTGCCGGGGTCATTCGGCTAGTATATACATATTCATAAGGCGATATAAATCTATATATCGTAAGGTTGCAAGAGAATGATATGTATTTACCAAAAGAAGCACATTTCCCTTTAATTGTGTTTCAGAACGAATGCACATACATCACCCTAGTGAAAACCTTACTAGTGATGATAAAGAATGAGGCACAACACCATTCACTAGTAACTAGGGTGATGCATAATGCTTCATTCTGATGCACAATTAAAGAGAGATATACTTCTTTTGGGACATGAATATCATTATTTAGCCACTTTAAAAATCCTGAGTTCAACTGACCCGGTTGATGGTCCTCAACAAGGGTGCCACTCCAGGAATACGGAGGAGCTGTGTCCGTACTCATGTTAGAGTGCAGCAAAGACTTCCATGTTAGGAACAGCCTCAAACTACAGGCAAAGTCAGACTTTCACCAAAGTGTGCCTGGATCATTGTGCCATGATCAACGAAAGCTGCACCACTATACCCCATTCCATGAGATCATGAACTCATGGGATTCGTGTAATCTTTACATAAGGGGATAAGAAACAACAACATGTTGTATTATTGCCTGAAAATCGGCCCTTACTACTTCACCATCTTAAACATATGTTTGGTAAATTAGAGCGATTTCATAATCCTTTTCGTAGGATGTTATTAAAATCGAAGCCGCCTACGTAGTGATGAAGCCAAAGCCAGAAACAATGGTATACAGGTTGGCATTTTGTCTTTATTTGCCAAAATTGGTGTTGTGGCTTATTTTTTATCATCACTATTAAAGTGTTTTATTAGGGTGATGCATAGTGCTCCGTTTCTTCTTCTTCTTTCTTATCTCCACTCAATCATATTAAGGTATCAAGCTTGTAAAGCTTGAGAATTTTGATGGTGTCTGCTGAGGAAGAGTAGAGCTCATTAATGGATGAGTCAATACAGCGAATAATGTGTTTTGGGGTTGCAGGTTGAGAATTGCACTTAGTACATAGTAGGAAAACCTTGCAACCTTTCGGGAAAGTCATTGTCCGTAGAGGACCAGACTTAAGTCTAGAAATCTTCGTTCTTATCCACAATAAAGGGAAGAGTAGCCTCTCATGGTACATAAAGTTATATATTTCCTGAAATTATTAATTACTCACAACTTAAATACCTTCAACAAAATTTCTACAATTAATCTCCATCATATTCTTACAAAAATAATCTCAATGAAAGAATTCTACAGAGCACAAATAAAAAAAGAAAATATTTAATTCTAAAATATCAATTGAAAATATTTATCTAACAGAATTCAATGAGAAAACTCTATTTGCCAATATTTTTGAAAATTCTTTCCTCAATAAAATATATCAATATATTAGATAAATAGTGAAATAGGCTCATAATTATTTGAAGATAAAGCTACCCTATCAACCAATAGAATAATCAAAAGGTAAATTTAAATTATTGGGAAAAGGATATCGGTAGTTACTGTACACAAAATCTGAAGGATTGACTGAGAGGGTTTGAAGTGGATACGGGATATATAAAAAAGGAGGATCTGTTTTGTGATTATATTGGTGGTATCATCAACCAATTAGGTTGTTGAGGCTCTTGTCCCACAATGGACCTAGCCTACTCAACAGGGGGTCGGGCCTAATGAAGGTCTGCTTCTTCTGATTGCTCTTCAAACATTGGTAAACAAAGGGGTGCCCTGTGGTCTCTAATGAAGCCAGCTTGGTGATTGGATCAATACAACCAACACCAATTAGTTGATAAGACTACTTTCTAAATGCATCGATACCATACTGACTGTTTAATTCTGTAACGCTTTCTTAACCTTTTTTCTCACATCTCTCTCAATACTTTCCTTTTCCAATTTTTCCTTAGTTACTATTTTGTGGAGAGATAAAAGATTTCCTTTGTTTTTTTTTATTATTCTGGAATTATTATCTATCTATCAATAATGATCAGAATAAATTACATATATGATATATATTTGTTTTGAAAAAATACAGCAATCCATATTTAAATCATTAGTTAATAACAAAATATATATAACATTATGCGGCGATGAGTTTGTTTATACAAAAATGTAATGCCTTGATAAAGGTTGGCGTTAAGTCAATCGAAATATTGGATAATAAATCTTTTATTCAATCCAAAATATGTATTTTTATTATAATATGATATATATTAATAAAAATATGATTATATAACGCTCTGTTATATTCCTAAATCTATAATGACTTAATTAAATAATGCAATAGGTTTCTGGAGATGAGTTTCTTTTCATTTTATTATTGTATTCTCAAGCTTTCTGGTATTTCTGTTCTTCTCCAGCAGTACAAAAAGACCAATAATGCAATAGGTTTCTGGAGATGAGTTTCTTTTCATTTTATTATTGTATTCTCAAGCTTTCTGGCATCTCTGTCCTTCTACAGTACAAAAAGACCAATAATGCAATAGGTTTCTGGAGATGAGTTTCTTTTCATTTTATTATTGTATTCTCAAGCTTTCTGGTATTTCTGTTCTTCTACAGGAGAACAAAAAGACCAATAATGAACGAGCGTCATCTCAGTTCGGAGTCATCCCTATATAGAGACAAATATATTTTAAAGAACACTTCACAAATGACAGAAAAATCTACTGAAGATACACCTGATAAAATAATGCAACAGGTTTCTGAGTTTCATTTCATTTTATCAAAACTTACGGGCATTTCCACCTTTCTACAGAAGTTAAATAAACGAAAAATAAAGTTAGTATCTAAATGCGTTTATTTTATTATTCGTTATTTTACTGCTGTAGAAGGAAAGGAATGCCCGAAAGTATGAGAATACAACAATAAGATGAAAATAAACACATATCCAAAAACCTGTTTCATCTTATAATTAATATCTAGGAGATTTACATCTAATAACTTAATATTATCAACAATATTTTATGAAATATGGAAACTATTCTGTGAACCTTGAGTGCTTAATACTTAAATCTTTTTCATAATATTAATGATTGAGTATTATTCGTGTTTTTAGAGTATATCTCTTTTTTTTTGTGAGAATTTTTGTATTCTCTTAATACCTATGTGTTTCTTTTAACAATTATTTTTCTAATAATCGTAGTCAACCCCCCTCATTTGTTTTTATTTTTAATTTCCTTACATTTTGTTTCAGAAAAAAAACATTATATAAAATACTGCATTACTAATTTCACAAAATCTTTTAATTTTCATAATATTTTTATTTTATTATTATTATCAATTTTAATTTTTAATGTATTATAATAATTTAATTATTTTTGACCAATGACAAATTTGTTTTCATGTGATCTAAAAGAATTTGTAAATTAAGTTTACTGTGAAATAAATTGATAAAGAGAGAGTAATCTCTAGAAATATTTTAAGAAAAAAATTGTTTTCTTTTTATCTTTACAGATCCAGGTATGTCCTTCTATATAAACTTAATTGATGGATCGCCTTTTAATTCAAACAAAATCCCTTAATACCGTTTGTTTTTATCTTAAACGTTTATATTTGAAAATTCTAATTAAAATTAACTCTATTTATGAATACCTATTTTTAAATATTAATTTTGTTTAATTGCATTTCTATATTATTTATAGAGAGAATTCAAATAAGAATTTGTAAAGGATATATTATATAAAAAGATAAAAATAAGAGTTAGATTTCACATAACAGTGTTATAAGTGTTGTTGTTGTTTCTTATTCCTCAAGTAGTTTTAAACGATCTCCATTAGGTACCATAGTCTCAGCTTTTATATTATAGTCCTGGGGTTTTTTCCAGAGGTCTTTTTTTGGAGGATTTGATACAATTTAATAGATGTTCAAGACTAGCTGGTTGGGAATCGCATTTGAGGCATTTCGGGAATGTTTTGATTTTTCCATTAAATTTGAGCATTCTAAGATGTCCTGTTCCTAATCTTGAAATTGCCGTTTGTTCTTTCTTAGTAAGAGGGTGTGGAATTAAGATTCATTAGGAATGGGGATGTACCAGGGGTGGTTTAGGGTGGATTTCCAGAGAGAGATTATTTTTGTTTGTGGATGAAGAAATTTCTGAATAGGTGAATTGAGAGTTTTAAGGCTAGCACTAACAGACATCTTTAGCCAACTGGTCAACCATCTCTTTGCCGTCTATGCAGCATAAACTGCGACAGATGTCGACATCATGGGGAAGGAAAGAGAGGTACACCTACTGTTGGTATAAAGACCTGGAAGTACCACTCAGTGTGACTTTGCTTCTTTTGGTCTCCTAACATGGAGTGTCCTTTATAGCCGCTCGTTTTATAAGTACCTTTAATAAGAGATATATCATAGTTTATAGATATCTTTATTATTTGTGCGGTAGTCAAGTACTTGCATAATAATGATGCATCATAATTTATTTGTGAATGTTTCTTTTCTTTTTTTGTAAAACGATTTTCCTGCTTCCTCTTTACTGCAATTATAAAATTTTCTTATATGTGTACACTCATGAACAAATCTTAAAGAAGTTTCATATTTTGATTACGCCGGAGTTTTTATTTTAAGACAAAGACAGAGACAATTTTGTTCAGATTTGGTTATTTCGTATGTCTTCAATAAATGTCACTGTGTGTGAAAGTGTACAAAGGTCACTGCTCTTCTTGTTACGATAGATGAAGGGATATGTTCAAAAGATGCTTTTCTTGTTTCGTGGTAGATAAAGAGGTATGTTCGTAAGCTGCTCTTCTTTTAGCAATAGATGTAGGGATATGTTCGGAAAACTGCCATTATTTTACTGGTAGATGAAGGGATATGTTCGAAAGCTTCTATTCTTGTAGCGGTAGATGAAGAGGTATGTTTGAATGCTGCTCTTCTTGTATCGCGGTAGTTGAAGGCAATGTTCGAAAGCTTCTCTTCTTGTAGCGGTAGATGGAGAAGTATGTTTGAATGCTACTCTTCTTGTATAGCGGTAGATGAAGGCAATGTTCGAAAGCTTCGCTTCTTGTAGCGGTAGATGGAGAAGTATGTTTGAATGCTGCTCTTCTTGTATCGCGGTAGATGAAGGCAATGTTCGAAAGCTTCTCTTCTTGTATCGCGGTAGATGAAGGCAATGTTCGAAAGCTTCTCATCTTGTAGCGGTAGATGAAGAGGTATGTTTGAATGCTGCTCTTCTTGTATTGCGGTAGTTGAAGGCAATGTTCGAAAGCTTTTCTTCTTGTAGCGGTAGATGGAGAAGTATGTTTGAATGCTGCTCTTCTTGTATCGCGGTAGATGAAGGCAATGTTCGAAAGCTTCTCTTCTTGTATCGTGGTAGATGAAGGCAATGTTCGAAAGCTTCTCTTCTTGTAGCGGTAGATGAAGAGGTATGTTTGAATGCTGCTCTTCTTGTATCGCGGTAGTTGAAGGCAATGTTCGAAAGCTTCTCTTCTTGTAGCGGTAGATGGAAAAGTATGTTTGAATGCTGCTCTTCTTGTATCGCGGTAGATGAAGGCAATGTTCGAAATCCTCTCTTCTTGTACCAGTAGATGAAAAAGTATGTTTGAATGCTGCTCTTCTTGTATCGCGGTAGATGAAAGGGATATGTTCAAGAGCTTCTATTCTTGTAGCGGTAGATGAAGAGGTATGTTTGAATGCTGCTCTTCTTGTATCGTGGTAGATGAAGGCAATGTTCGAAATCCTCTCTTCTTGTACCAGTAGATGAAGAAGTATGTTTGAATGCTGCTCTTCTTGTATCGCGGTAGATGAAGGCAATGTTCGAAAGATTATCTTCTTGTAGCGGTAGATGAAGAGGTATGTTTGAATGCTGATCTTCTTGTATCGCGGTAGATGAAAGCAATGTTCGAAAGATTCTCTTCTTGTAGCGGTAGATGAAGAGGTAGGTTTGAATGCTGATCTTGTATCGCGGTAGATGAAGGCAATGTTCGAAATCCTCTCTTCTTGTACCAGTAGATGAAGAAGTATGTTTGAATGCTGCTCTTCTTGTATCGCGGTAGAAAAAGGCAATGTTCGAAAGCTTCTCTTCTTGTAGCGGTAGATGAAGAAGCATGTTTGAATGCTGCTCTTCTTGTATCGTGGTAGATGAAGGCAATGTTCGAAAGCATCTATTCTTGTAGCGGCAGTTGAAGAATGATGTTTGAATGCTGCTCTTCTTGTATCGCGGTAGATGAAGGCAAGGTTCGAAATCCTCTCTTCTTGTACCAGTAGATGAAGAAGTATGTTTTAATGCTGCTCTTCTTGTATCGCGGTAGTTGAAGGCAATGTTCGAAAGCTTCTCTTCTTGTACCAGTAGATGAAAAAGTATGTTTGAATGCTGCTCTTCTTGTATCGCGGTAGTTGAAGGCAATGTTCGAAAGCTTCTCTTCTTGTAGCGGTAGATGAAGAAGTATGTTTGAATGCTTCTCTTCTTGTATCGCGGTAGATGAAGGCAATGTTCGAAAGCCTCTCTTCTTGTAGCGGTAGATGAAGAAGTATGTTTGAATGCTGCTCTTCTTGTATCGCGGTAGATGAAGGCAATGTTCTAAATCCTCTCTTCTTGTACCAGTAGATGAAGAGGTATGTTTGAATGCTGCTCTTCTTGTATCGCGGTAGATGAAGGCAATGTTCGAAATATTCTATTCTTGTAGCGGTAGATGAAGGGACATGTTCGAAAGCTTCTATTTTTGTACCAGTAGATGAAGGGATATGTGCGAAAGCTTCTCTTCTTGTAGCGGTAGATAAGGGACATGTTCGAAAGCTTCTCTTCTTGTAGCGGTAGATGAAGAAGTATGTTTGAATGCTGCTCTTCTTGTATCGCGGTAGATGAAGGCAATGTTCGAAATCCTCTCTTCTTGTACCAGTAGATGAAGAAGTATGTTTGAATGCTGCTCTTCTTGTATCGCGGTAGATGAAGGCAATGTTCGAAAGCTTCTCTTCTTGTAGCGGTAGATGAAGAAGTATGTTTGAATGCTGCTCTTCTTGTATCGTGGTAGATGAAGGCAATGTTCGAAAGCATCTATTCTTGTAGCGGCAGTTGAAGAAGTATGTTTGAATGCTGCTCTTCTTGTATCGCGGTAGATGAAGGCAATGTTCGAAATCCTCTCTTCTTGTACCAGTAGATGAAGAAGTATGTTTGAATGCTGCTCTTCTTGTATCGCGGTATTTAAGGGCAATGTTCGAAAGCTTCTCTTCTTGTACCAGTAGATGAAGAATTATGTTTGAATGCTGCTCTTCTTGTATCGCGGTAGTTGAAGGCAATGTTCGAAAGCTTCTCTTCTTGTAGCGGTAGATGAAGAAGTATGTTTGAATTCTGCTCTTCTTGTATCGCGGTAGTTGAAGGCAATGTTCGAAAGCTTCTCTTCTTGTAGCGGTAGATGAAGAGGTATGTTTGAATGCTGCTCTTCTTGTATCGCGGTAGTTGAAGGCAATGTTCGAAAGCTTCTCTTCTTGTAGCGGTAGATGAAGGGACATGTTCGGAAGCTTCTATTTTTCTACCAGTAGATGAAGGGATAAGTGCGAAAGCTTGTACACTTATATCGTCATTTTAAAGAAACCCATCATTCCTATTTGCAAATGACTCTCCTTGTGTAGGTCATCAAGATGAAATATTTGTATTTAACTAGGGGCAATTTTCTTGTTTGAAGTGCATCAATACGGAGAAATGACATACTCTCACATGAATAACTTAGTTGATTAAAATTATAAATTTAAATGAAAATTGAATGTTATATATCGAAAAAAAATAACATCTGACCTATCTCGTGTAATTATAAATAACTAATGGCTTGAGCCATCTATCGGAATATTTTTTAATAATTTAATCGTTGATTCAAAACAAGATTCTGAATTATTGGCCAGATATACTTTTTTGATTATTGATGAAAAGCCAACCACGTAGGCTTTTTAGGTTTTGTAATATATCACAAATTAACTTGAGTTCTATCCTATAAATATTGAAGTAAATATAGTTGAAGTTCTAATTCTTCCTTTTATCTTTCCCTAGAGAGGTTTCAGCGTGGAAGTGCGGGATTGGGACCGTTTTCTGGACTCAGGAACCAAGGGGTTCCGCCGCGGTATATTTAGACTTCCAATTATCCGGACTCCGACACGGATCCAAAATAAATCTTCTGCTTCTTCATTGTAGTAATCGGCTGGATAATTGGTCGGGTCACACCGTCCTGCCATGACTCATCTGGCTCTTCTTTTTTTTTGTCATCGTATTTCATTGTTGTTATCCAACAACCTCCACTTTAGATGACGTACGTTTTAGCGGAATCCTTTAGGTCAATTAGCGGTTCTCACGTCATTCATATATATCTTGAAGTTGAACAGGCTTATCTCCATTGTTTATATATATATATATATATATACTCCAATATATACTTATATTCCCATGTGTTATATTGTTATAATGTATTTACCAAAACGACAAAAATAAAATTTAGATTGAGTGACAGCCAGCGCCAGGATAGGAAAAGGTCCGAAAAACATGTCGGGGTTCCCAGGTGTGCCCACTTCTTGTCAAACAGATTGTCCGCTTTGAGACACGATGATTGACAGTCCCCTCTCTACAGATCTGCCTTGACCGGTGTCTGCATTACTCTCTCGCCATCTCTATGGTGACATCCAACATGTCTCGTCCTTTCATGCAATCCCAATTCCACGCCTGAACCCACTCTAAACATTGTGGCCACCACGGCTGCAACCAACATGCCACACTACATTCATCCAACAGGATAACAACACTACATTACAACATATATATATACAATTAAAACCAGTTTATTGTCGTACAATCAATAAGAAAGAAAGGAAATTTACAACCGTTTACGGTACTTGGGACGCACATAATAGGTGAGGCCTGGGCCCGGACACAGTTCGAACCCGTCAGGTTCTTCGTCCTGCTGCGACGATGTCGTTGATGTCAATGGTTCTATTGATTTTTCGGATCTTGGTATTACTTCAACGTCGTTTTTGTGCTTCGAATTCGGGAGGGGGAAGAGGGTCTCAGACATTGGAGGGTTTGTAATATGTATTTCATCTTTGGAAGTCACATCTTGTTTCGGATCCGTCGTCCGGGGACTGTAAGATTCTTTGTTGGGTTCCTGGGCCGTAGAGGATGACTTAGGTCTTTTCTCGCCTTCACATTTCATATCCGATCTTTTATCCTCGTCTAGTGAGGCCTCGAGTGTCCTTATATATATATATATATATATATATATATATATATAGGTAGCCCATTATCCAATGGTGTTTGCTTATATAGGACTCCTATTGGTGTCTAGGAGTAGTCCTATTGGAGCGTAGGACGGGTTTAACCAAGTCCAAACGAGAGGACAGCAACCTGGCCATGGAGCTCTCGTAGTCGCCTGTGGGCTGATTGTTCGACCCCATGGAGCTAGACCATAAAAGCGGGCTCGAAGGGCCAAACCAAATGGCCGATCGGTGCATGGAGAATGCACCAGTTCCAAACTGGCTGGGAAATTGAATGACAGGGATGCAGCTTTGGCTGCAGGCGTTCAAGCAATACTAGCATAGGTAGCCATTCCATCCTACGATGTTTGCTTATATACAAGTCTAGCTATCTCACTATCCAATGGTGTTTGCTTATATATTTTCAGGCGTACAGATTTCGGTCTAGGTAGCCCACTATCAATGGTGTTTGCTTATATATTTTCAGGCGTACAGATTTCGGTCTAGGTAGCCCACTATCAATGGTGTTTGCTTATATATTTTCAGGCGTACAGATTTCGGTCTAGGTAGCCCACTATCAATGGTGTTTGCTTATATATTTTCAGGCGTACAGATTTCGGTCTAGGTAGCCCACTATCAATGGTGTTTGCTTATATATTTTCAGGCGTACAGATTTCGGTCTAGGTAGCCCACTATCAATGGTGTTTGCTTATATATTTTCAGGCGTACAGATTTCGGTCTAGGTAGCCCACTATCAATGGTGTTTGCTTATATATTTTCAGGCGTACAGATTTCGGTCTAGGTAGCCCACTATCAATGGTGTTTGCTTATATATTTTCAGGCGTACAGATTTCGGTCTAGGTAGCCCACTATCAATGGTGTTTGCTTATATATTTTCAGGCGTACAGATTTCGGTCTAGGTAGCCCACTATCAATGGTGTTTGCTTATATATTTTCAGGCGTAAAGATTTCGGTCTAGGTAGCCCACTATCAATGGTGTTTGCTTATATATTTTCAGGCGTACAGATTTCGGTCTAGGTAGCCCACTATCAATGGTGTTTGCTTATATATTTTCAGGCGTACAGATTTCGGTCTAGGTAGCCCACTATCAATGGTGTTTGCTTATATATTTTCAGGCGTACAGATTTCGGTCTAGGTAGCCCACTATCAATGGTGTTTGCTTATATATTTTCAGGCGTACAGATTTCGGTCTAGGTAGCCCACTATCAATGGTGTTTGCTTATATATTTTCAGGCGTACAGATTTCGGTCTAGGTAGCCCACTATCAATGGTGTTTGCTTATATATTTTCAGGCGTACAGATTTCGCTCTAGGTAGCCCACTATCAATGGTGTTTGCTTATATATTTTCAGGCGTACAGATTTCGGTCTAGGTAGCCCACTATCAATGGTGTTTGCTTATATATTTTCAGGCGTACAGATTTCGGTCTAGGTAGCCCACTATCAATGGTGTTTGCTTATATATTTTCAGGCGTACAGATTTCGGTCTAGGTAGCCCACTATCAATGGTGTTTGCTTATATATTTTCAGGCGTACAGATTTCGGTCTAGGTAGCCCACTATCCAATGGTGTTTGCTTATATATTTTTTTCAACGAATATTTTTGATAGCCAATAAGATAAATCTGTAGATTTAAAGGTAGATATGATTGGTCGATTTCCCTTCTACACTTTTGTGTGTCACTCTAACCAACTTGCGATTATGTGATTTCTGTGCATAGAATATCGGTAAAAAGCGCAGGTTTTCAATTATTTTATGAAGAGTGTTTTTTTTTTCGCGTGTGAAAATAGTCTGTCCCCATCTCCCAAAATTTGACATTTAATAAATATTCCATAATTATTACAATTTTCACATTTTTTCAAAGCTATTCAATAAAATTTCTAATGTATATAAAACTAGACGGGTGACCCGGGCTTCGCCCCGGGATTGACCCGTGTGCATATCTACCCGAGTGATATATATTTAAATAAGATTTTTTTAAATAATTGTTTGTTATTAGCATTATCTATTTGTTTGCATCAGCATAATTAAATCTAATCTTTGATAGAGGGCGCTGTTCGTGAGCTAAGTAGAATAATTTGAATATATAGTTTTAATAATTGATTTATATATTTTTTAAAATAGCCTATC
This sequence comes from Cordylochernes scorpioides, assembly GCA_030710605.1. NCBI lineage: Eukaryota > Metazoa > Arthropoda > Arachnida > Pseudoscorpiones > Chernetidae > Cordylochernes > Cordylochernes scorpioides. The sequence goes on along the minus strand of CP092883.1, from coordinate 26,297,646 downwards.
GTCTTCCCCGTATTTTTTACCTATGTATGGAAATTTTGGTTTGAATTAGTGAACTACTGCGAATTTGTATACCGGACAAACAAACAAACAAACATACAAACATTCATTTTTATATATATAGAAGATATCACTAATGATGATGAAAACAATGTTTAATAAAAAAAGGAACAAAAAGATTTTACAAAAAAGGCAATTTTTAAACGGAAACCTTGTGAAATCTAAGTGAAGAATAGATATAATTTGTTATTGAAAACATAATTCTGTCGGCTCATATGATTATTTTAGATGGCAGAGCGCCATCTAGTGGAACAAAAATCAACTAAACGTTGATATAAATTGTTCTATAATAAAGGCCAACCCAATATCTTTCTTATTTTTCACATAATTTATTATATAAATTGATATCTCCAAAATTCCTACAATCTATCAATACTCAATTCCAAGAAGTAAAGAGATCAAATTATAAAATTTGAGATGGTGTTCTGGTACGGGACGAAGAGAAAGGAGAGAAATAGAAAGGAGTCCAAACAAGAGGAGAAAAGACAAAGTCATAATTCAGGATCAAAGCCCGGCTAATTAATTCAAGCAAGCGAGGAAACAAAAACAATAGCAACAAGTAACAGACCTAAAAGCCTTCACTAAGGTCTATTGTAACTCAACAAAGCCGTCGCTAATTCAAAGGTGCATTATTTAGGTGCGCTTGTTCGTGGACGGTGGCAAAAAAGAGCTGTTCCATCTACCATACAATACCCCCCTCCCACAGCCATTGCATTTGTTTGGGAACGCTTAATTGGTGTTTTTGCTGGAGTCTAAATTACAAATATTCAGGGTCTAATTAGCTGGCATTCTTGAGTTACAAAGGAGTCCAAATAGGAAGATTCGGGTTCCCGACTCTCACTATTAAACAAATATTGTGCTCCCTTTCTTCGCCCGCTCGCCGCACAATTTGGGGGCCTTTGTTAGAGCGGCGTGACGTAACAATGCCATCGTGACGTCATTTCCGATGACATTGCTTGACTTCCGGTCTATTCCTCTCCATCTTCGTCCCTCTCTTTTTCCACGAAGACCCCCCCTTAATGGAGATTCGTCTCTTTTTTTTTTTAGAAAAATTTAAATACGATTGAGAAATTAATGGCTTGTTTTCCATTTCTATGTGATTCTTTTGTAGTCCGTTGTCCCTCGCCTCCAATTCCGGATACATTCCAAGAGAGGATTTATCTTCGACCTAATGTCCAGTGTTTCCTTCTTTTGATTTTCGTCTTCGTGAGGGCATTGATCGTTTGGTTGGAAATTCTTCTTTGTCGGCTGTATTTGCATGCTGGTTGCAGGTCTCATGCATCTGAATTGTGCCTTCTATATACATATGAAGTTTGTATTGAGGTTTAGGGAAGTTGGCTTCACAGAAATAATTTAAAAATTGTGTACATATGATATGATTTTGATGGACATATTTGCATATTCGATACAGGTTAGAACGTTTTTATTGTTCGACTTCGTGGTTGCATTGATCGGTTGTTAGAAATTTTTCTTGTTGGTTGTATTTGCATACTGGTTTAAGGTCGGTTGCATATGAACTGTATTTACTATATACATGTTATATAAAAGTATTATTTAAAATGTTATATTAAGATATTATTTAAAATGTTAAGATATTGATTTATGTAAAAATATATTTCATAGATAAAAATATTCTGTTAAATCGACCGCCAGAGGTCACACTTTGCATATAAAAACTCGTTGTTGTTCTTCCCCGTTGGCCGACACAAAACTTTGTAATTATGTAAATAATCTTTTCATTTTTTTTATTCTTACGCCTTAAGCCAGGCGGTACTTTTACAGAATTATGTTTATTCTATAGCTCAATTAAAGCAATCTTTTATCAAAACTATTTTTATTATTATTCTTTTCAAGATTTCAACCACGACTGCACCACCATTACAATAATCCTCAACATGATCTAAATTCAAACAGCAGAAAAACAAATCTCATCTTTTCTTTATATAATATACATATGTAGTTTGTATTGAGGTTAGGGAAAGTTGGCTTCACAGAAATCAGTTATAAATATTTCGTCTTGTATATGATATGATATTGATGGCCATAATTTGCATATTCAGTATAGGTTACTGTGAAAAGTATTTTGACTATTAGAGGAATACTTTATGGATAGTGTTATCCTAATAATTATATATAATATATTGTCTTGCTTGTGTAAATACGTTAGGGTTTTGATGGAAATTTTATTTTCAGATATTGGAAACAAGTTACATACAATAATAGGTATTTATGAATTATTCATATAGCAACTGTATTTTGCGGCTACAATTTTATACGAATTGCGAAATTAAAACTTGGAAACAAAACAAATTTGATTAAATATTTGAAAGAATTTACTGTCGCACACACACAATTATACCTTTCGAAGCGCTGTTGAGCCCGAAAGCTTGTATTGCCGTTATACTGTAGATAAAAGAAATTCTTTCCTCAGCGATTGTCTTTTATTTATACTTTTACTCGAGGGATTATATTATTAACATTAATTTATTTTATTGATTCCTTAATGTTCAAATCACACCAATCAAAATTGCCATGTTGAGACATTTAATTGAAGATGTAGATATTGATATTGTCTGAACCATTTTTATACTCATACCAATATATAAGAATTTTCTATAGTAAATAAACAACCCGTTAACAACCAATTCTACAATTATTTCCGCTAGATATATATTATACAATTTTACACTCACGAGAAAAATTGAAGAAGTGAAATTTTTTTTATGTTGCCGAACATCTATTTTGTTTTTGAAGGAGAAAACTAGTAAATTTGTTCATACTTGGTTATCTCGTGTCTTCAATAAAGATCACTGTAATATATTTGTGAGTTATTGTCCGAATCCAGATATACATGCTGAAAGGTATGAATTCCTTAAGTTTTGTCCATGAGTGTATCTTTCAGAGTTGTCTGAATCTCGATATACATGCTGAAAGGTACAACCTCCTTAAGTTTTGTCCATGAGTGTATCTTTCAGAGTTGTCTGAATCCCGATATACATGCTGAAAGGTACAACTTCCTTAAGTTTTGTCCATGAGTGTATCTTTCAGAGTTTTTATCTGAATCTCGATATACATGTGTAACGTTTCGGTAACAGCGTTGTTACCATCTTCGGACAAAAGTACTTAATGGTACCACTGAAAAGTTCATTCAGTATTTTGTTTGAAGATGGTAACAACTCTGTTTCCGAAACGCCACACACTATTTATTTATTTGGATTTGGTCTTATTACCTTGTGTTTCAAATATTTGAAAAATATGAGTTCAGAGTCAAATATAAGAACATTTCGATATACTTTTATTTAAAATATTCTAAAAACTCTTTGGCAATAGGTTTCTTTATTCCGAATAAATAAATTTATTTCTGAAAGGCTTTTAGATATTTTAATAAAAATAGATAACTCTGAAATAGAAAGATATATTTAATACACAGTGACCTTTAATAAAAACACACGAGATAACCAAGTGTGAACAACATCTGTCTTCTTAAAAAAAAAAAACAGAAGACCGGTGACACCTCAAAGACATCAATTCATTAAGCCTTGCCCATGAGTATATACTGACTATTTATTAAAATCAAATGTTTTATTTTTTAAATATTGTTTATATTTATTTTTATAACTTTTATTACCTAGTTAAAGAGTGTTTTTATTTGGAGAGCGAAACTTTTTGTATAATTATTTTGAATTACTTATTAATTTACAATAAAAATTATATATATATGTTATATTAAACTATTTTATTTAAAATTATGTTATATTAAAGTATTATTTTATTTAAAATTATATTTCATCAATCCAAATACTCTGTTAAATCGACCGCCAGAGGTCATGCTTCCCCTATAAAAACTCATTGTTGTTGTTCTTCCCCGTTGGCCGGCTCAAAACCTTTGTACATTATATAAATAAGTCTTTCTTTTTTTTATTCTTACGCCTTAAGCCAGGCAGTACTTTAATCAAATTATGTTTTTCATATATATCACTTAGCTCAATTAAAGAAACCTCTGATCAAGACTATTATTATTATTATAGCCACGACTGCATCACCATTACAATAATCCTCAACATGATCTAAATACAAGCAGAAAATATCTTTTCTTTATATAAGATATATATAAAGATTTTGTCGAAACGTCGAGATAATAAAAATATTTACTGTCCAAAGTGTCTTTTAATTCTAAAACTAATTTCTTTATATTACTGTTAACAATTTTACATAATATAATAAAGTGTGAATTAATTTTTAAACTCTAATAAATACGCTTTGAATTTATAATACAATATAATGCGGGTTATGATTGTAAAACGACATTTGAAAATTATCCCGCATGTGTTTCTTTTAAACGAAAAATCGAAATTTTTTTAAAAGAAGAAATAACGATCATTTTTAACCTTAGAGATGAAGTATGAAAGGATGAATTGTGAAGAGTAATGATAAACGGAAAAATAAAAGTGTCCAGGGATGGGTATTTGAATTTCTAATTGTCATATTACAAAAATATAAAATTCAAATAAATAAATAAAATAATAATAAAAACATAAATAAAAACTCAAGTTTTTACCGTTTCTATATATTTCAAATAAAAAACCAAAACAATTCAATACTCAATCTTTTTTTCACTTCTTTCGAAAAATTGTCAAATTTATTACGAAACATTTTTCACACAATTTATTGTCAAAAAAACATAATACAATAAAATTAATTATTTTCCAAAAGAATAATATAAAAAAGAGTAAAAAATGGCGTCTCTACAATAAATAAAATCAAGTTTAAATTTGAGAGAATAAAAGAAAGCGAGCGAGCAAGGAATATAATGGAATAAAGAATGGTGTTGAAAATATTCGAGACAATTCCGTTAGATTTAAAATAAATGTAGAGTTGAATAAAGACAGAAAAAAAACGGGATATTTTATTATTGTTTGGCGAGTGCCATTAGGTGGGACCGCTGATAAACGAGCGCACAATTCAACAGGGTGTGATTTATTGGGTCATTTTTTTTTAAGGACGCTGGGGTATTGTGGTGGCGTATATTGTCAATTCCCCCTTAAGTGGCTTGTTGGATTAGTATCATAACTGTAGACACCCAGCTTCCTCTCTGTTTTATTGCTATTCACTTATATCGATGAACCAAACCTCAGTAATAGATAAACCTATGTTAGATTACATAAAGTTGGCGAAAGGAAGGTATTCATGCATCAAAAGTGGCACCTCTCCCTTTGAAACCTTGACACTCAGCCTCCTCTCTATTTTATTGCTATTACCTTATATATATTAAACAAACTTCAGATAAACCTAGGTAGATAACAGAAAGTTGGCGAAAGGAAGGTATTCATGTATCAAAAGTGGCACCTCTCCCTTTGAAACCTTGACACTCAGCCTCCTATCTATTTTATTGCTATTACCTTATATGGATGACACAAACCCAGTGATAAATAAACACCTCTTTGGCAGATTGTCAAGATACCATTAGATCCCGTGGGGATCTCATGGAATAAAGTCCCCCTAGACTGACGAGGGCATTTAGCCCGAAACCATGGTCGCTAGTTGAACGCTTTACAGTTTGCCAAAGCTGATGTTGTGGCTTTGTCACCGACTCGAGACCGCTAGTTTGCGGTAACGATCAATAGATGGCGTCTAGTTTTGACGTCTATTTTGACGGGAGAGGCGACCTTTGTTTCTTTAGATAAACCTATGTAGATAACATAATATTGGCGGGAGGATGATATTCATGCATCAAAAGTGGCACATCTCCCTTTGAAACCTAGACATCCAGTCTCCTCTCTATTTTATTACTATTCATTTATACAGTTACGAGCGTCATGCGTTCTTCATCTCTTAATTCTTCAGTTTTCATCTCTGTCACCGTTTGCTTTTTTTTGGAATGGCGCTCTCCTATTGGTTGGCTACGATCACGCCACCTTTGCCCCCCCCCCCCCCCCCCCCCCCATCATGCCCCCTGACTCGCCTTTTCGTTTTTGTAACTATTGTGTTGGAGCGGGTCGCTCCTTAAATAAATGCATATATTAGTTAATAACTAAATAGAATCCTCTCTTTCTTTTTCCCAGTAAGAGAGGCCTACGGAAGCCAACAGTACATAGACAGATAAAGCACATAGGCTATAGTTATTAACTAATATATGCATTTATTTAAGGCGCCAATTTATAATTGTAACAAATAGTATTTGAATAAAAACATTCAATCGCGGGTAAAACACGGGCGTTGCCCGGGTCATTCGGCTAGTTCATTTATATGGATGAAGCAAACCTCAGTAATAGATAAACCTATGTCAGAGGTCGGTAATCTGAGGCTCGCGAGTCACATGCGGCTTTGGATGTGAGCCGCGTGTAGTACTCGCACAAATAAAAACTTACACTTACACTAAAAGCAGTTGACAAATACTACACACCATGGTTTGTACCACGTGTACTAGGAATAATTAAAGAACAACTGTGAAAAATAGTACCAGAGTGAAATTGTAATATGATCAGGTAGATGAATAAACAAAAAGGCATTTTCTGATCTTGCAGGATCAGATTATAATATTCCTACAGATGGAGCAAGCCATCATAAACCTTTAGTTCCACGATTATAAGATGCCTTTATTTTTAAAAGACACAACTGCTTATATAATTAGCAATAGTTACCCAGTAATTCCTATAATAAGGGAAATTGGTTTGTTGAATAAATCATTCCTTTTTTAAAAGAAAGTCTCTACCCAACAATCAGTTACCCAACCATCTTCTTGTACCAAAAACATCAGTACTTTCAGAAGAAGGATAGAGTTAGTTTAAGCTTGTACGGATATGTTATAGTTAAATATACTCACGGAAAATATTTAAGGAAGTTGTACCTTTTAGCAATGTATATCGGGATTTAGACAATAACTCTGAAAGCTATTACAGTGACCTTTATTGAAAACATAAGGGATAAATGTGAACAAAATTGCCCTGTCTAATTTAAAACAACAACAATAACAACAACAAAAAGACAACCGGCGTCAAAAAAACTTTCCACTTTCTTAGGTTTTGTCAATGAGTGTATATATCTGTCCTAAATTTTTCGCAATAATCGATTGAACCTTAAAATAGCTCTAAGAGATTGTCTCAGAATAACAATTTGGAATTATTTATGAATGTCCTTGCGGTCTGTATGTACTTGAGAATGATTATATATTGATCCAGATTTCAATTTTTCGAAAAAATCACTGTGAATTGTTCAAATTTGGATATGTATTTTTTACGAATATATTTCATTTCGAATGAATATATAAAGAAAGAAGGAATATTCATTATGTTTAAGTCATATAAAAATATATTTTCTATATTTTACATAATATGTATAAAAAGGAGCACGCGTCGTATTTTATAAAGAAAACAAAATGTCAACGACTATGAATTTCATATTTATCAAATTAACGAAATTCATTTCTAAAGGTTAAACCTATTCATCTATTAAAGATTAAAAATTGATTCAAGTCAAATATTATTTTTAAACCGTATATATATATAAGAATCTGTTAAAAATTTAAACTTTTTCACAAAAGGTAAATCGCTGCTAAAAATAAATAAAAAAATCTTCAAGTTAAAAATTCTTTATATTTTAAAAAAGGACCAAAGGAGAGTAAAATAGAAAGAAAAAAATGATAATCTTTAAGCAAAAGGTCCATAGGGCAAATGGGGATTTTCACAGAGTTTTTGAAGCCATTTCTTCCAGCAACGTGAACCCCGGACGCGAGAAGGAGCTTATTGTATTGTGGAGCTTAGCGTCCGAAGTCCAGTGAGTCAGGTGGACCTTTTGTCCTCGTCTTTAAGCTATCTCAAGTCCACCTGCGAGCTATCTAAATCCTCTTCCAAAATCTGGACTTTCAAAAATACGTCGCTTTTAACATCAACGTCGTATATTCGGACAAGTCAAGAATCTAATATGCACCGATTATAGTATATATTAATATATATAGTCACGACCGTCTTTCCTCAATTCCTCAATTCCTCATCGGCCGCTGTCACGGATGCGCGCGCATCATCATTATGATCATTATCATTATCTAATGATAATAATAATAATTATTATTATTATATATATATATAGTCACGACCGTCTTTCCTCAATTCCTCATCGGCCGCTGTCACGGATGCGCGCGCATCATCATTATGATCATTACTAGCGGTGAAAATGAGGGGTAATACCAGTTGACCTAATGTACATGTAGAGTTTGGAGCGGGACGTTTCACAAGAGTGACATCCACGGCTCCAATTTATAATTGTAACAAATAGTATTTGAATGAAAACATTCAATCGGGTAAAACACGGGCGTTGCCCGGGTCATTCGGCTAGTATATATATAATATGGTGTGTTAGTCTCTAATTATATAATAAATACCATAATATTTATTGTTATTACTATTTCCATTCATATCAAACGATATAAAGCTTTTTAGAAGTTTGTATGTATATGTGCTTTTCCAGCATAACTGTTAGTAAATTGGGAAAGTCTATTTACAATTTATATAGGAGAGAAAAAAGACATTTCGAAATATATTATCATATATGAAGCTAAAATAACAAATTAATGTTATTATATATAAATATGATTAGATATTTGATTGAAAAGTTTTTAGAACAATATAAAAACGCAATCTTTCAAGAGACTGAACACATCCCTTGTTTTCATGCAGTGTTCTCCAAGAGTTACAATATCACTGCATCTATGTATTTATTTCAAAGATTACTTAATATAATAAATTTATACTATTAGAAGAGAAGGAATCGCCAGACAACATCTTGAAGAAGGAATAAAAGTTTACGGTGACTTGTTTCTTTTATTTATTACTAGCGGATGTACCCGGCTTCGCCTGGGTTTTACCCGAGTAAAGGTTTGTCTAACGAACATTTGTTAAAATAATTCTCTATAAACTTATTAAAAAAAAGATATATTTTGATAATAAGAAACTCGTAAATTTGAATCTCTCGATAAAGTGAATATTTTTTCCCGGTCCCTTGAAAAATACTCGATAAGTTGAATAAAATCAATATTAATTGGTTCCCTCGGTAATTGGAAGTTAAAGGAATAGTATCTTGCCTTGGAATTGTATCATTATTCTTGTCTCAAATAAATTGCCGTGTCATCCTGAATTTTGTCTTTCCTAATTTTCTACATTAAAAAATCATCATTTTATCTATTCTCCCAATATATATGTTGTAGATAAATGATAAAACTAAATTTGACTTGTGCGCAATTAATAGGTAGAAAATCTTACTTTTGATAAATAATCTCTAAGATAATAAACTTAGTGATAATAAAACTTATAGATAAAAAAACTTGTTATCATCGTCGCAATGGAGGCGCTGCTTGCGAGTTAAATCTACAAATCTGCAAATAACTTTAAGGATATTCAAAATATTCAAGAAATTATTTTTCTAAAACCTTCCCGGGGATATACCTAATAATATCCCAAAGTTTCACGACGATTGGATGAATATATAGAGTACAAACAAACAGACAGACAGATATTCAATTATATATATATATAGATTATTATTTTACTTTCGAACTTTTACGTCCTTCGACAGGGAACTTTCCAAGAAACTAGAAGACAATCTATATATATATATACACGTGAATATTTACAAAATTAGAACTTTTCTTAATGAAATAATAGATTATTATACAAAATTATTTTCTTTTTATCTATGTAAACAAATTTGTTCTGAGAAAAGGAAAGCTGCCATAGGATGCAGGGAAAAGCAAAAACCATCTGAAACTCGTCGACGTTAACTTTTATTCCTTTTTCAAATTTAAACTATATTTTTGAAATTTATTTCATAAATTGATCATTAATTTTAGCCTTATGTTTCTCTTTATCTTTCTCTCATTATTTATATTGAAATTAATGGTATTCCAATAACTGTAAAGCGTTCTGCATTTCCCAAGTGAAAATCATTTTTTTTATTATTTAAATATAAACACGTTTTATTATTAAATTCTAAGAACTTAAAGTGCATATTCTAGCAATAGATAATTTAGCCACGACACTTTCCACACTACATGTTTTATTGTACGCAATTGGAGGAGTAAATGGAAATTCTCCGTCAAAATATTGGTTATGAAAACAATTTGCCATATGTTTTAATGGAAAAGGTAGTAAGAAGTAAACCAAATTCATTATTCCTTCTATAAATTCTGGAAAATAGCACAGACAATAGTCGTGACACAGATAATGGATCCAACTTGAAGAAAGGTCGATCTTAATCCATAACTTCTGTAGATAACTGCTATGTTTACTTCTGTTTAACCATCTAGGAATATCCTTTGTGGGACAAGTTTCCTTAACAAAGGATTTCTGTTTTTGTTGATAAGGAAATTGTAGAAGAAATCGGTAGAGTTTACCCACTACAATTATGCTATAAATGACAACGCCCTACTTCATTCAGTTGTGGCTGTGTTGTAGTTCTTAGAGGAATACAAAGTCACTATACTTCTGCAGGTGGCCTCTCGAATCATGCATTGGTCATAAGAAGCAATAACAGAAAATAACATGAGTTCTTATTTTGAAAGAAGGCGGCGATACGAAGGCTTCGGACGAAAAGCAAGATTGTATTAATATATACAGTTATCAGCGTCATAATCGATTCTTAATCAATTCTGTCACCGTTTGCTTTGTGAATGGAATAAATACCCAAATATGGCCATTTTTCATAAGCATCGATGGTTCAGTGGTAGAATGCTCGCCTGCCACGCGGGCGGCCCGGGTTCGATTCCCCGCCGATGCATTTTTTTTTTTACAATTTTTAAAACTCATTTATATATTATACAAGAATGACATCCACGGCGCCAATTTATAATTGTAACGAATAGTATTTGAATAAAAGCATTTAATCGGGTAAAACCCAGGGCGTTGCCTGGGCCATTCGGCTAGTTATGCTATAAATGACAACGCCCTACTTCATTCAGTTGTGGCTGTGTTGTATTTCTTAGAGGAGTACATAGTCACTATACTTCTGCAGGTGGCCTCTCGAATCATGCATTGGTTTACGGTTTGATTGAAAATGTGTCTTAAATTTAGTCATAAGAAGCGCAATAACAGAAAATAACATGAGTTCTTATTTTGAATGAAGGCGGCGATACGAAGGCTTCGGACGAAAAGCAAGATTGTATAGGTTTAAATCTATATATATAAAAATGAATGTTTGTCTGTTGGTTTGTATGACCTGTATACAAATTCGCAGTAGTTCACTAATTCAAACCAAAATTTCCATACATAGGTAAAAAATAACGGGGATGACGATAGGCTATTTAAAAATATATATATAAATCAATTATTAAAACTATATATTCAAATTATTCTACTTAGCTCACGAGCAGCGCCCTCTAGAACGCGTGGCGATCTGCCGGCGGCGCGCGCCCGTTGGCTGCCGGCGAGCACGTGACTTCCCTGCCCCCTGCCCCCCCGTCGAGAAAATGTAATCGTCCGGCTGCCGGCCGGTTGGACAGTCCAAGTTCCCACCGACCAATCAGAGGATTCAAGAGGTCCTGGCGCGCGGGGGCAGAGTTGGTGACACAGCCTCGCGGGTGACCTCCGGGAACTACGTCCATCTTCCATATGTAATATACATTTAATCGTGTAAACCCGGGCGTTGCCCGGGTCATTTCTAGTATATTATAAAAATATTGTAGATAGAGTTAATAAGTAGAACGCGTCTACAATTGTAGAAATAAGTTCGAAATTTGCATATACAATGTTAGTGGTCGGTGAAACGAACGGTTTAAACCGTTGGGGTTCGACCGCTAGGTTCCCGAATCGAATCCCGCATTAGGAACCTTTTTCTAATTATAAAAGGTTCTGATAAACCTCGAATTTTACAAAAGTTCAAACCCACCAATAAGTTCAGTAACCAAACGAAGCATTGAAACGCTTGTAAGTGTGAAAGTCAAATTGATTTTTCAAATGTGTAGACATGTGGTGAACTTACAGTAAAAGCAGTCGCCAACTTCTACCCACCATGATTATTATGACCTGTACCACGTGTACTAGGGATAATAATATACAGTGGTACCTCGACATACGAGTTTAATTCGTTCCGCAACCTTGCTCGTATCTTGAATCACTCGTATCTCGAAGCAAATTTCCCCATACAAAATTCCCATTTAAAATCACAGATTAATATCTTCAACACTACCGAACCGAACTCGTATCTCGAATTTCGCTCGTAACTCAAAGCAAAAAATCACTTGCTCGTCGGCTCGTATCTCGAAAAACTCGTATGTTGGGGCGCTCGTATGTCGAGGTACCACTGTATTAATAATATACAATGTGCGCGCCTTTTAGATATATTTTATTACTTACATCCGCTGATAATGTTTGGGTTTTACAAGAATAGAGAGCTCATTGAAGACATTTTTAAAGATAAGAAAACTGCCAAATGCTAAATTCGATTCCGAATCATGGTCGGTTAATAATGACAGTTTGTAATAGTTCTCCACTATAACATACGTGGAAAGGAGACGACGGGGAATACACAGACGATCTAAAACAATGGAATGGACGACACGAGGAGAAGAGGAAGTATGGAGAGACCGTGTGGCCCACGCTCAGTAGAGAAAGGCATTGAAGGAGAAGGATAATATATGTGAAAGAAATGGAACAAATTAATCATTCTATTAATGAAAAAAGTAATGAATATTATTTTCTAATGTTAAACTATATATTCATAAATACCTTGTTCTAATAGTCTTTGTAAAAGACAATAAAGCCGATCAAAAAACAAATAAAAACCTGAAAATATTCAAGATATTTAGAATTCTATAAATATTCAATACTATTTTTTGACACTCTCGAGTGAAAATACTTATACAAAAGAGTAATTATAAACTTAAAAAGCGTAAATAGAGAGAATATAAAATATATAAAGAATAATATTGTTAGGTTTAAAATAAAGCTAATAAATTTTAGCCCTTTTACAAACCTCAGATTCAATAGAAGTAAAGTTACAATAGAAAATCCCCGTTTCGATAATAACAACATTTATTTTTTATTAGCCAATTAGAGATAAAGGGAAACATGACAAAAGCCATTGAAAAGTGAAAAAAAAAATCTCTTTGTCAATAAGGGTAAACAATATTGGAGTGAATAAAGAATCTTCTGCTGGATAAAGTTTTTCATATGGCTTCGGAAGGGAGGAGGGGAGATATTGAAATGAGAATCGGCTTCAGCGAATTTCTATTTTCACAGAAGACTGAAAAATTTAGTATGCAGCGCACACAGAAATGGCTTCTAGATAGATTCTGCAAGGTTTTTTTCGAATTATTCGTTTGGTATTAAATGTTTTATGTTTGTTTTAGCATTATATTTAATATTTTGTGCTACATATATTATTCATATATATTTTTATTATTTTAAAAATAAACTTTAATTAAAGGATTGTATATAACTTTTACATATTCGTAACAAAATATATGTACGGAAAACAATTATATTAAATATCTAAAATACGCTATTATTAATTATTTGATTAAATTTTATTCAGATCTCTCATATTTTAAATATTTAAGTTCTTACATTATTAACATTTAATGGTTTTATAAACTGATCAACTGGAGAAGAAATAGAAAAATTTAGCTTTTGTATGTACGTTCCATCACAGTACATATATATGTATAATTATTAATTATTTCAGAAAATAGAAAATACAAACAAATATTATGTATATATTTATAATGGATATCCATATAGATGTATAAAATTCGTGTGCTTTTTAAATAGATAAATATTAGAATAAAAAAAATGACAAATCGTAGCAATTTGCACGTTTCCCTAAAACGTATTTGTTTAATTAGATAAAGCCTTTTAAATCAAAAATACGCATGCACATATTTATTCTAAAATTTTAAATATATTTGAAATTACGTTTGAATGCGTTTAGGTTGCTATGTAACTAGATTACAATTACTTTTTACTAAGGAATCTCATTCTTGTTAATCAAAATTTTTATTTAGGCATGTAAAATAGTAATAAGGTGTATATAGAATATCGATTTATTCAGTATAAAGGCAACTATTGCTTAGAATATTGTATTGGCTAATCAGAGACATCGTGCATTGTGGATTATCATTGGTATGGTCTATAGGTCCAATTAGTCTTCTTCTTTCTAATATCCACTCAATCATATTTGGTCCAATTAGTCAATATTAGAAGATCCTAGTATATAGTTGAGACCACGAATTTTGGAATGCTCCCCAAAATCTCCTATAGACCCTTGTCATCGTACATTGTGGATTATCATTGGTATAGGACCTATAGGTCCAATTAGTCAAAATTAGAAGATTTTAGTAGTCAAAACCACGAATTTTGGAACACTCTCCGAAATGCGTGGTCTTTACTACTAGAATCTTCTAATTTTGACTAATTGAACCTATAGACTATACCAATGATAATCCACAATGTACGATGTCTCTGACTAGCCAACACATTATCCTAAGCAACAGTTGCCTTTATACTGAATAATTCGGTACTATATACATATCATTACTATTTTACATACCTAAATCAAAATTTTAAATAACAAAAATAAGCTTTTTCAGTAAAAGAGAAATTGTAATCTAAGGTTTTTTGGCTTATTACTGGTATGGTTTATAGGTCCAATTAGTAAAATATTAGAAGAATCTAGTAGATATGACTATAACATCATCTAGAACACTCCACAAAATCGCCCATGGACAAGGTTGTTTGGCTTATCAACGGTATGATCTATAGGTGCAATTAGTCAAAATTTAGAAGATTCTAGTTTATATGACCATGACATCTAGAATACTCTCCAAATTATCCTAGAGACAAGGTTGTGTGGCTTATCATTGAGGTGGTCCATATGTCCAATTAGTCAAAATTTATAATAATCTAGTAGATACGCCTATGACATTTAGAACACTCCACAAAATCTCCTATAGACAAGGTTGTGTGGCTTATCATTGGGATGGTCTATAGGTCCAATTAGTCAAAATTAGAAGATTATAGTAGTTAAGACCATGGATTTTGGAATACTCCTCAAAATCTCCTATAGACAAGGTTGTGTGGTTTATCATAGACATGTCCATAGGTCCAAATAGTCTAAATTAGAAAGTTATAGAAGATACGACCATGACATCTAGAATTCTCCCAAAATGCTTCTATATACAATGTTGTATGACTTATCATCGGTATAGGCCATAGGTCCAATTAGTCAAAATTAGAAGATTATAGTAGTTAAGACCATGGAATATGGAATACTCCTCAAAATCTTCGATAGACACGGTTGTGTGGCTTATCATTGGGATAGTCCATAGGTCCAAGTAGTCAAAATTTGAAATATTCTAATAGATACGGCCATGACATTTATAATACTTCCCAAAATCTATAGACAAGGTTGTGTAGAAGCCACCCATATCTCGCTCAGCTTAATCAGAATTCATACATTAATTAAGTACCAAAATATCTTTTATATCAGATATACGTTTAAACCCACTCATGCCCAATAAGAAAATACACATATATACATACTATATAAAGTATATATAATAAAGATGCATCTCTCCTTTTAATTATACATTATAACAATGCATTACGTGTTTAGCACTATAATTAAAACCTTACTTTATAAGAAACTAGACGGGTGACCCGGGCTTCGCCCCGGGATTGACCCGTGTACATATCTACCCGAGTGATATATATTTAGATAAGATTTTTTTATAATTGTTTGTTATTAGCATTATCTATTTGTTTGTATCAGCATAATTTAATCTAATCTTTGATAGAGGGCGCTGTTCGTGAGCTAAGTAGAATAATTTGAATACATAGCTTTAATAATTGATTTATATATTTTTTAAAATAGCCTATCGTCTTCCCCGTATTTCTTTTACCTATGTATGGAAATTTTGGTTTGAATTAGTGAACTACTGCGAATATGTATACCGGACATACAAACAAACATATAAACATTGATTTATATATATATATAGATAATCCATAATACAAGTTTTGCAAAATTTGAACAAAACCGTCCCTGTACTGATGAGGACCCGCTATTATGGTATACAGTTTGGAATTTTGTTTTAAATTTGATAAAACCGGTGTTATTGTTCATTCTTATCACCAATAGTAAATTGTTTTATTGGGTAATAAATGTAATGCATTGTTCTATTTAAATATACAGTTATCAGCGTCATAATCAATTCTTTCTTAATCAATTCTGTCACCGTTTGCTTTTGTGAATGGAATAAATACCCAAATATGGCCATTTCTCATAACCATCGGTGGTTCAGTGGTAGAATGCTCGCCTGCCACGCGGGCGGCCCGGGTTCGATTCCCGGCCGATGCATTTTTTTATTACAATATTTAAAACTCATTTATATATTATACAAGAATGACATCCACGGCGCCAATTTATAATTGTAACGAATAGTAGTTGAATAAAAACATTTAATCGGGTAAAACCCGGGCGTTGCCCGGGTCATTCGGCTAGTAATATATAAGTAAAATAAGAGGTGCCTATTTTGGTAAATGTATATATTATATGTATATATTTGTATTTGGATAGTATTTTGGATAGGTCTTTAAGAAAAATTCTGTCAAATTTCAGATCAAGGAAAAGCTAAGACTATATTAATATGTATTATATAATTTATATAATTATTAGTATTTATATAAGTATTATATTATTTGATTTTACATTCAAAATAAAATAGAATTAGATTCAAATTAATAAAATACACACCAATTTTAATAAATAAAAACTATACAATAGTATTATTTTTGATAAATTTGATTTAATATGTATTACAAAATGACTTGATGAAAAAAAAATTCTAATTTATATCCATCAAGCGAAATAATCTCTAACAAAAGGAAAACATTTACATAAATATTTGTTTACAGTTCAATGATAAAAAATGATATATTGAGATTTTTGATATTATCAAGCCTCTAAGCTATTTGGAAATATATAAATATTAATAAAATTCGTAGCCTTCCAAAAGATTGCTTTTTAGGCGGGAAAAAATAGGGAGAAATAATGGCATTTTAATTTGAAAGGCTGCAAGGGAAATGTAAGTGTAGAATGATATTCAATAACTGGGATATTTCCTATCTATAAACATTCTCTATTTTAATCACAATACGACCTCCCTGAAATATAAATTCATAGAATATTTAAATTGGTTTTAGAAAATAAAAAATAAGGATATATATTACCGAAAATTGAATTATATTTCGATATTTTGATATGAAAAATGAAATATAAATAAGATATAAAAAAAGAGGTTTGATTCGCTTTTAATTCAAAGGAGGACATATATATTTATATATTATAGAATTTTAAAAAATCCTTCATTTCAAATAAAAGATTTGGAGAGGGTTTAGCATAATAGAAAAGTTGGAATTCATTAATGAAGTCTTTTGTACCATTTCTTTTCGATATTATTATCAGAGATATTTTCCACGTGTTTTTTCCTTTGAAAAATATATTAAATTATATATTCAATCTTTGAGGGCAACCCTTTTACTTTTTTTTCTAATCCAAACCTTCCTTCATTTTTTTCTTTTGGAATTTAATCTTTAATAAGAATAATAATGAGATCTTCTATGACTCTAATGGAAAGTCTGTTTCTCTTTTTCTATTTTTTTATTCAGTCTATATATTTCTTTATATATAGAGAGTTATTTATATAAATATTATTTAAAACTGACTCTATATAGCATTTTTTAATATTATTATTTTTCATTTTTATTTATTTTTCATTTATGTGTAGTAAGATTAAATATTTAATTTTGTGAAAGAACTATATATTTTAAAAATATTTCACAACATAAAGGTACATTTTATATTATGTCAAAAGATTTTATTTAAAATATATCCATCTCACCACACGAATACACATAGGAAATTCTATATATAACATATTTTTTTTCTGTTTACATATTTATATTAAAAATGCAAAAAAATATATGTACAAAACATAACTATAATTATTTGTGAATAGATGTATTTAAAAAATTTAAATGGGAGTTAATTGGTTGTACATAATACGATATTTAATAAAATATATATAACAGTAAAACAAATTCATTTCCTTGGTAATCAAGCACTATATTCTAATGCCGTCAAAAGGCACTATTGATATTAAAATCACAGAGTCAAAGGGAAATTGCAATCAATATTTTACTTACATATTCAAATATCTACCAACAGAACTTCTCTCTTTGAAAATGTACTCCAACAATGTATTTTGTTTAATCACAACAGAATGTTATAGTGGTAATGAAGATTGTGCCATAATACCAACCTGTATACCATGGGTTAGGGCTATACACCTCATCAATACAGAGGCGGCTTCAATTTTATAGCATCCTACAAGAAAATTTATAAAATCGGTCTAATTTGCATCTTTTAGTACATGATACTATACTCCGTCGATTCTATGTTATATTAAAATATATTGAGTTTTTAAAACGATACTTGAGAAGCTACACCGCATGAGTTTCTTTCCAACGAAAAATAAATAAACTTATGCGGTGTAGCTTCAAGTATCGTTTTACAATCACAGGGCGCAGTGTATTATATTGTATTATAAGTTACTTTATGTATCATTTACGAACGGAAAAATACGTCCAGGGTAGCCTAGTGGACATGGCATCTGCCCGGTAAGCGGAAAATTGTGGGTTCGATTCCCATCCCTGGACACTTTTATTTTTCTATTCGTCATTACTCTTCATAATTCACCCTTTCATACCTCATCCAAAAAGGATAGAAATGGTCGATATTTCACCTTTGAATAAAATATTTATTTTTCGTTGGAAAGAAACTCATGCGGTGTAGCTTCAAGTATCGTTTTACAATCACAGGCCGCAGTGTATTATATTATATTGTGTTTTTACTCGTATATTACAAGCATATTGTGATGGGAGATGGAATTCATATACGAGAAATTAGAATATCCCTCTTTTAAAATACCTATAAAGCATTTTAAATTTTCTATGCATATAAGATCGTACGGATTAAGATACCTGAAAATATGATCGAGAGCCGGTTCTTGGCAAATTCTGAAAAATCAACCTGTTAACGATGGTTCTGCCTATGGTCATTAACATTAAAGAGATGGCTAAATCTTCATGGATTCTTTAAATGAACCAGCTATGATGTTGGTCAAAAAATTCTGAAAAAGTTATATATATGATGGAATAATGAGAGAGGTTGATATATTCTATACCTAAACATACTTTAATATTGCGAAATATCGTATTCTTGAATCCATTTGACAGTTTACAAAATACACCTATCCCCCGATTTACACGGTACTTTTTTACACGTTTTCGCTTTTACACGGTTTTCCAAATACGTTTTTTTTTTGTTGTTTTTATCTCACTATACTAAATGCTACTGTGATTGAACACATGCGCTGTGTACACATCTCACGAGGAATCCCGAGCTTATATGTGCTGACTACATATTTTAACCTGTCAATGCATTTTATTTTTATTTCTGTGTACACCTATCCCCCGATTTACACGTTTTTCTCAGGAACGTATCTACCGTGTAAATCGGGGGATAGGTGTATTTAGAAATCCGTTTATTGCTGCTAAGGCACAATTTGGATTATAGATTATGAACACAAGGTAATAAGACACCAAATACAAATAAATAAATAGTGTGATGTTCCAGTAACAGAGTTGTTAACGAAACATGAAACAATATTTATTTATTTAGATTTGGTCTTATTACCTTGTGTTTATTTTCCGCTTATTGGTGTTTTGTTAATATTAGTCATTTTTCGAGAAACCTTAGCTACGAGGTGTGTTCAAAAAGTATCGCGACTTTTGAATTTTCGCGGGTTACGTATATTCGAATTTCTATCTTTTGTGGTTTTATGTTGGTACTCATGTCTCTCACTTATGCCGACAAGCTCGGCCATTTTGAATGTTCACTTAATTGTTGACAGCTGCTTTGCCCGCAGGTTTTTGGATCGTCTTCGCTTTTTACCTATTAAAAAAAAAATGGATCAAAGAACCTGTATCATATTTTGTGTGAAAAACGATATTAAGTGCGCGGATGCATTCCGAATGTTGACTGTGGCATACGGAGAAGCTACCTTGGACCGAAGCAACGTTTATCGGTGGTACAAAATGTTCTCAGAAGGCCGAGAAGATGTGAACGACGAAGGGCGTGCCGGACGCCCGAGCACTTCAACAACAGACGAAAAAATTAATGAAGTGGAGAAAATGATATTGGCCAATCGTCGAATCACCGTTAGAGAAGTTTCTGAGGACCTAAACATATCGATTGGCTCGTGCCATTCGATTTTTATCAATGATTTGGGCATGAGACGGTTCGCCGCGAAATTCGTACCAAAATTGCTCAATTGCGACCAAAAACAGCATCGCATGAACATTGCTAATGAGATGTTGGACTCTGTCCGCGACGACCCAAATTTGCTCCAGAGGGTCATAACTGGTGACGAAGCGTGGGTTTATGGTTATGACGTGGAAACCAAAGCTCAATCATCTCAATGGAAGCTGCCGCACGAACCAAGACCGAAAAAAGCGCGCCAAGTTCGGTCGAATGTGAAAGTTTTGCTGACAGTTTCATTCGATTGCAGGGGCGTGGTGCATCATGAGTTCTTGCCACAGGATAGAACGGTCAATAAGGAATATTACCTGCAAGTTATGCGGAATTTGCGCGAAGCAATCCGCCAGAAACGCCCGGATTTGTGGAAGAACAAAAATTGGCTTTTGCACCACGATAACGCCCCTGCTCACACATCGTTGCTTGTGCGCGACCTTTTGGCCAAAAACAACACACTAATGATGCCGCAGCCACCGTATTCTCCAGATATGGCCCCCTGTGACTTTTTCTTGTTCCCTAAACTGAAGAGGCCCATGAAAGGACGACGTTACGCTACGCTTGACGAGATAAAGACGGCATCGAAGGAGGAGCTGAAAAAGATTTTAAAAAATGATTTTTTGAAGTGCTTCGAAGATTGGAAAAACCGTAGGTACAAGTGTATAATATCTCATGGGGATTACTTTGAAGGGGACAAAATAGGTTTCCGTGAATAAATAAATAATTTTTGAAAAAACACAAAAGTCGCGATACTTTTTGAACACACCTCGTATCACGGGACTACACAGAAGGTTGTTTTATTTGAAAAAGAACGATTCGTGCTAAATAATTTCATTTCAAATATAGATAAGGCGTTATTACCTCCAAAGTTATAATAAAAAAAGTTTTAAATCAAACTTTTACAAAAAAGATCCTACCCAGAAGTTCAACCCTTCCTCTAAGTGGCGGGCAGGAGAAGCAGAACAAGTAAGGGACTGCCCTGTAGGGTGAAGTACGGTGTCGTGAGCTCCGAGCCGCTACGGTAACCGTGAACAGGGAACTCTGAAATGTGGCTGACTAATGGGGCACCCTCCTTTCCATGCAGAATGGACAAGACACCACCACCACAAAAAGAGAGATCACTGGTAAACAAACTGTAAATATCATTTAGCAAAAATCACGCAATAAAAAAAATACTTCACAATATATTCTCCAAATATCTTTCTCATCATTTTGAGTGAGTTTTTACTCCATAAATATTCTCTCCGATGTTATGCTAACAACTGCTTAGACTTAAGTAGATGTGGAGGGTTTTCAGTCCAATATCCATTTTTTACGTCGCGACAAAGGCGTCATTTGGGGGGCGGGAAATGTAAATTTCCAGAGGAGATAAAGGAAGCTGTCAGCTAATATCAACGATGAAAAAGTCGCATTTGTCACAATGTCTTATAATCCTTGTGACAAATCTTTTTTTTTTTTTAACATGTAAATTTAACTCCTCGAATTTGTAATGTTTTTTTTTTTTTTATTGGGTGAGAATCAATTTTTTGTGTGTGTTAACAATGGAATTATCTCATAATCGAATTTTGTTTCATTGTGTTGACATTATTATTATTTGTCAATTTAATATTCGTGATTTATTTTTTTAAAGTTTTTGACTTGCTGACCAGTTTTCGATTTATAAAATAGGAAAATAGAATTTATTCTCGATATAAAGAAAGGTAACTGATATCGCTTTATTTATATAGATTACACCGTAAAATATCGTTTTATTTTAAGATTAGATTGCAAGAAATCACAAAACAAACAAAAAAGTAGCATGTTTTTTGCTGTTTAAGTTGCTGAAAACACCCAAAACACAGGACAGTTATCTCAGAAAATATCGCGAGAATTTTTTATAATTCTATAGCTTTGAATTTTACTTTTGTATGAAAATTAATTTCTATTCACATTACAAATTCTCGAAGTAAACATTTTATATTATAGGAGATTCTCAGCCTAGCAACTTCCAACTTCAATAAAAAGAAAGAAGATTCAGAAAAAAAGATAAAATAATATAAAATATATCAACACCTTTTCGTACATATCAAGAGAGAGAAAATAATCAAACAAATAGATAGAAAAAGAGAGAAAAAAAAAACAACTTTCTAAAAAGGAAGAAGAAGCAAACTGTAGCCTGCGGTTCCAGAAAAAAAGTTCCAATTTAATCCTCGAGGAAGAACAAAGAATTGTCCAGAAAGATAAAAGTTTCCACCCCGAAGGATGTGTTTACGTAGAGATAGCCGTTGGCCTTTAAAGACTTCTCCAATCTGCCACAGTTATTCCAGGAATGAGACTTTATTACTGGTGAATAGAAGCAGAATTAGAAGGAACAATGGCGGCTGCTGGAAGATTCCTCTTTTCACTCGGGAATTAGAAAGGAAGAACAACAGCCAGACTGGACCACGGCCGATGTCCGTTCTATAGAATTCTTGCAGTAAGCTTGGGGATTGGAGAGCCCAGATTGGCTCCACTTTTTTATTAACTTACTCCTTTAGTATTATTTGATAATTGTAAGAGAAACACGAGACTTTTCTCCTTCCAACCTTCTTTTTATTTTTGGAGGGATCCAAAAAATATTTTTTTTCTTTTCTTTTAAGGAAAATAATTTTTCTCTATATATCTCTTTCTTTTCTATAAAAAAAGAAGTTTTAAAAAGTTTAATTATAAAATTTTCAGGAATTCGATTCGTAATGGATTTATAATCTTTTATTTGCATATTTTACGTATAATATATGTGTTTTTATATTATAATGATTATTTCGGGGAAAGATTTGAAATTTTACAAAAGGTTATCTTTTTCATTGATTACATCCTATTCTATTTATACTCAAACTAGCCGAATGACCCGGGCAACGCCTGGGTTTTACCCGATTAAATGCTTTTATTCGAATACCATTTGTTTCAATTATAAATTGGCGCCGTGGATGTCTTTCTTGTATAATATATAAATGAGTTTTAAAAATTGTAAAAAAAAAAAAAAATGCATCGACCGGGAATCGAACCCGGGCCGCCCGCGTGGCAGGCGAGCATTCTACCACTGAAATACCGATGGTTATGAGAAATGGCCATATTTGGGTATTTATTCCATTCACAAAGCAAACAGTGACAGAATTAAGAATTGTTGCTTGATTATGACGCTGATAACTGTATATATTAATATTCTTTTTTTCAAAAGGAGGGTATGAAGGAGGTAACATTAAAAATTCAATTGATATATTGGCTATATTATATTTACAATTTATTAACATGGTAAAACCTTTTATTATTTGTAATAATCTCTATGTATAATAGGTGAGAAACAAATAGGAAATTTCTCTTCCTAATAATGCCTATTGTTTGTGTCTACAACTGTTTTCAATAACAAGTGGAGCTGAAAACTGAAGATGGGGAATAGGCTGGACCACAATAATAAATTCCGAAATCCAACAACCAATGAATCTCGATAAACACTGAACAAGATGAAGGAGGTGGTCAATGTTCAAGCAATATTCACCAACTTGCATCAACAAGTAATTGATCAATGTGCAAGCAAAATATTCACCAACTTGCATCAACAAGTAAATGGTCAATGTACAAGCAATATACACCAACTTGCATCAACAAGTAAATGGTCAATGTACAAGCAATATACACCAACTTGCATCAACAAGTAAATGGTCAATGTTCAAGCAATATTCACCAACTTGCATCAATAAGTAATTGATCAAGTGCAAGCAATATTCACCAACTTGCCTCAGCAGGTAAATGGTCAATGTACAAGCAATATTCACCAACTTGCATCAACAAGTAATTGATCAATGTGCAAGCAATATTCACCAACTTGCATCAACAAGTAAATTGTCAATGTACAAGCAATATTAACCAACTTGCATCAACAAGTAAATGGTCAATGTACAAGGAATATATACCAACTTGCATCAACAAGTAAATGGTCAATGTACAAGCAATATTCACCAACTTGCATCAACAAGTAAATGGTCAATGTACAAGCAATATTCACCAACTTGTATCTACAAGTAAATGATCAATGTGCAAGCAATATTCACCAACTTGCATCAACAAGTAAATGATCAATGTGCAAGCAATATTCACCAACTTGCATCAACAAGTAAATGATCAATGTGCAAGCAATATTCACCAACTTGCATCAACAAGTGAATGGTCAATGTACAAGCAATATTCACCAACTTGCCTCAACAATTAAATGGTCAATGTGCAAGAACTATCTACCAACTTGCCTCAACAAGTAAATGGTCAATGTGCAAGCAATATTCACCAACTTGCATCAACAAGTAAATGGTCAATGTGCAAGCAATATTCACCAACTTGCATCAACAAGTAAATGGTCAATGTGCAAGCAATATTCACCAACTTGCATCAACAAGTAAATGATCAATGTGCAAGCAATATTCACCAACTTGCATCAACAAGTAAATGATCAATGTGCAAGCAATATTCACCAACTTGCATCAACAAGTTAATGGTCAATGTACAAGGAATATTCACCAACTTGCATCAGCAAGTAAAGGGCCAATGTACAAGCAATATCTACCAGATTTCCTCAATAAGTAAATGGAATAACGATAAATACTTGAAAGATGGGAAGAAGGAACGCTGGAACATCAATATCTACAAAATAATTTAATCAAAGTTGTAAGAGAGAGATAGAAATGTGAACCAATTAGGCCAGCAATTTATACCGATTTCCATAAAGTGATGTTAAAGAAAAATAAAGAAGTTAGGAATGAGGTCTAGGAATGTCTATTAACTTCTATCAACAAGTGAATGAAATATTGGGCAAAAAAGAGGGGAAAAGCCGCTCACACAGAGAATTCCAACATCAAATCTCAATGAAGTTGAACGAAATGCTAAATATACAAATGAGATGCTATAGCGATTTCCATCAAGTGAGTTGGGAGAAGATAGGAAATGAGACTTGTTAGATCAGCAATGTCTATTGACTTCTACCAGCAAGTGAGTGAAATATTGGACATGTTAAGAAAGATAGCCGTTCACAGAGCATTCCAACATCAACCTCTCAATCAACAAGTGAAGAAGATGTCCCAAAAATATCTTGCGACCTAATGACACCCTGGAATCGATCCCTAAGACAAGTGGGAGAAGGAACCAGTCAATTGAACCATCACAGGTCCTAAAGATAGTCTCGCCGAAACCCGAGAGTCAGGGTGGGGGGTCTGAGGTCAGAACGCTGTGAAGTGTGTCTTTGTCTCAGGGATGTGTGGGGTTAAATATACCTACCTGACAGCTGACATTCTGACTTTTGGCCAATAACTGCTCGTTGAACTTTCCATAACAACGCACTCAATTCAGATGCAATACATTTGGATTTCGTCAACTTCGATTTAGGCACATTATCTCATATGTAAATCAAAATAGATATGCAAAAGAATATTCAACTTGAAAATGCGTTGAAATAATACAATTTCTATATATTCTCTATGCAAAGCGCGCAGATTTAGATAGATTAATATGTTACAATATCATATTCTTCCAAAAACAATGGTTTAGAGCCTTATGGGTTAAGAAGATCATCGTTAATGGCGTACTTTGCCAAAGTTGGTGTTTAGGTATATTTACCGATCTGCAGCTACGTACTTTGTAGGAAGAATACCATGCTCAAGTTTGGAGTAGGTTTTCATAATAAACTGATGAGCGCTGGAAATCAGGATCCTTTTGGCAGAATTAAAGAAATTAGGTCTTCTCTCAATGAGAAAAATTTACTCCCGAATAAGAGTTAGAAGAGGGTTAATGCGAAAAAAAAAAAAACACGGCGCCCAAGATATTGGCGGCTGGAAGAAGGCTTTGTGGTAGAAAGGGCAGTCGCGAGGGAGTTCTGCAGCCATTGGATGATCCAGCAGTTAGATCATTGTGTCGCTAAGTCTAGCGGGTTTGCATATATATGTAAGTGTCTCATAGTTAGCAGTAAGGCCTCTAGCGCCGCTGTTGATGCAATTTAAAATTGGTGAATCTGTGCTGGATGATAAGTATTTCCTTCGTGTTTCCTGAATTCACTTTGGTAAGAGTTTGCCGAACGTCTGGTGCATCAGGCATAGCGATTGCCGAAAGCGCAGAGGCGGAAACGACGCGATTTCGGACCGAACTTTTGTTAGTTAAGAATTACCTCGTCCATGACCGCGAGGTCCTATAACCTTGAATATTTCAGAGCAGAGTTCCAAGAAGGCCTTATAGATGCTGCTGCGGAGTACGGAGTGGTAGGCCACAGTCAGGTACTGATAGCAACGCCATTGTTGGGAAGTATTAGAAAGAATGGATAATAGCGGAATTCTTATCAATCATACGGTAAAGGCATATTCTTAAGAGAATTTCCCTTGGTTTATGTTAGGTAATTTCTGAAAAGAGCGACGAAAATAAGGCGATGACCTCTGGTCTGTACGTGTGCAGTATTAGCTATCCTCTAGTTTGTACAGAATCTTGGACATTCCTTGGCTGGGTCAGCATACTGCGAATGGTTTTCAGGATCTCCAGGGGATCAGCTTTTGAATCTCTATCCTTGGCTACAGTATGGTTAACACCACGTGGGTTTAGGTTATGGTCCGTTATGGAGTTATAGATAGGGAGGCAGAGGCTTGATGCAAACAGTAGTGGGATGTGTATGCCTTCTTGTGGATGAGACAAAGTAAGAGTTGTTGGACATATTCGAAAGAATAACCGAGGTTATCTTCTGAGATGTTATGGCTGGTTATAGCGACGCCATAATGTTCTTTGAATAGTCTTGTTTCAGTATTTTGGCATCGAATGAAATATTCATTTGCACGCACATGTTCTTCTTATATGACTCTAGGTGATGAGGTATGACTAATCGCGTGAAAGTTTTTAGAGATAACTTCAGCTTTCACAAACATGATGATATTATGATAGTCTTGTCGCTGTTAAATAGATTTCGTTGACTCTCTGTCAGAGGACAGAGTGGAGAGGACAGTCTGAGAAACACATGATCTTTTTATGATGGCCACAAGAAGTCCCAGGTTTGTACATTCATCGACAAAACTTGAGGAGTTTTACCTTTTAGCATTTATATCGGGATACAGACAATAACTCTGAAAATATTTGATACACAGAGACCTTTATTGAAAAGACAAACGATTTAACAAAGTGTGAACAAAATCGCCTTTGTAACCTTAAAAAAAAAAACAGACAACCGGCGACATAAAAACATGAAAACTACCTTAAGTTTTTTCTATGAGTGTATATATTTTTGGATAAAGTATTGATTGATGTAGTATTCATCATAGTTTCATATATCTTAGTAGGATTAGTACTAAATATATTTGAAAACATATTATTCACTAATTATCTCATATAAATTAAGATTAAATTAATAGATTTAAATGTTTCGAAACCTAAATGGAACTCTATCTAAATAATAAAGTCAAATATCCTAGCGACGCAGCAAGAATTATATCAAGAAGCGAGAATAAAAAAAAATTGTGATCACAGAAGTCATCCGTCAACGCCTGGAAACCCTGAGGTCTCCTCTAATGGCAGTGATCTAGTTGTTGGGGAAAACTCTCTTCTCAAGTTCTACCTCAGAACTTTATAGGTAACTGTGGGTATTTCTGGTGGCAATATATATTCATAGAACCAATTAGTATCAAATAAGGTATCATAAAAATAAACAATTATATTCACATAGCTTTCAATAAATGACAATGAATTTAGATAATGACACAACTAACATAATTTTATTGAAATCTTGTCAATGCATGTAAAACTTGAATTTAGACTAAACGTAATATTGCATAAAATGCTAATTTTCGTTAAATTTGACTAATTGGAATTTTTCTTTTCTTTCGAGAGTCACACTTGATGAATCTCTCTGTCATATTCAAAATGATATTTTCTTTATAAATATACTGTCAACCCGGTTTTAAAAGGAAATATCCATCAAAATATTTAGGTAAAGCCATTTACAGATTATCAGGTTTCAAAAGACGGTTTACCCAATGTTTTTGTTGAACTTATACTTTTTCTAATATTGGAAATAAAAGAGTATAGAAAATTATAAAAAAGCTAATATATAACAAAAGTGGCATCTTTGCCTTTAAAAATATTTTGTTTTAATGCATTCTTAAATGTCGGGATTCAGCTTTTGTTACATCAATACCATCCTCCCGAAACTTTATTATTTTTTTTTAGGATTCCCAAGGAATAATTCTAATTGACTACCTCAAATAGAAATCAGTAACAGGAGACATTTATCCAGTAACATTTCGGGATCGATTGAAAGAAGAATTGCGTGCTAAACGTCCAAGATTGGCTCAGAAAAAGATTCCTTTTCACCAAGATAACGCTCCTCCCCATATGTCGAATGTATCAGCTACCAAATTTTTCGATTTAGGTTTCCAATTGGTCCCTCATCTACCTTATTCCCCAGATTTGGTCCCGTGTGAATTCTTACTCTTCCCAAATTTGAAGAAATGGCTCGGAGGGAGGACATTTTCATCAAATGAAGAAGTTATCGACGATGTAATTGGATACTTTGAAGACCTCGAAACATCATACTGTTCCGAGGGGATAAAAAAAAATCAGAACATCGCTGGACAAGGTGTGTGAAGCTGAATGGGGACTATGTTGAAAATATATTTTTTTTCCAAAAGCAATTTTTCCTAACTTATTTTTCACCTTACTTATCGAAAAGCCCTCGTATGTGCTGGTAACATAGAATAGGTAAATAAATAAATCCAAACCATTTTTCTCTCCACAAAGATTAAAAGGCTAAAACCTTAAATTCCTTAGGATAGTTTGAAACTCAACAGAAGGAATAATAGCCATAAGAAAACCTTCAGATTCAGAAGATGTGACGCTCCCACTAAATATTACCACAAGTTCAAACACTAGAGGTTTCAACTTCAACTTGAAGCGGATCATAACTCTAAACTATCATAATGAAATCTTATCAAAGAAGATTTAACTACAATAACTGGTAGACCAATTATTTTTCTATTCTCACCGCAAGGACAGCGCTGTCCTAAATTCGACTCGGACAATTTAAGTAATCGGGGTTGATGATGGAATGGAGGCTCAGCAGGCCATTATGCAGATGCCTGCGAGGGGCACAATGAGAGGAGGCCAAGCCGGAGGGTCTGTTGGCCATCCATCAGTTGATCGGAAGTCCTGGATCTCGCGGGATATCGTGGCGTCATTAAAGGACAGTCTGCTAATGATCCTGGCCATTCTCCAAATAGGACTCCATCTGGACCCTCTATCCATCAGTCCAGTGGGTCTAAGCCGCTCTGATGGTCAACATAGCGGAGGTGTTTTAATCGATGTCATTTCTCCATCTAATCGCTCGAGGAAATAGATGAATGCCTTCCCTCAACTCCACTCGGCGATGATTGGATGCGAATTAGCTTCTTTAAGGACAGAAACTTTGTATATTTTCCATCTTGGATATTGCAAAGTATCGCATATAAAGATTGACCCTTTTTACTCATTTTATTTCCATATAGGATATTCTATCAAAGAAAGAGACAAATCTTGACGGAATTAGTTCTCCAGAAATAAATTTCGTATAGATTCAATATTTGCTTATATCATTAAATGTATGCTATTTTCTACTGAAAAATGCGAAAGCTAATAAAATAATAATAAATAAAGTTCAGCAGTTTGAGTCTCAACAATATAAACTTTATTATATTACCATATGTTTAATAAAAATATAGATTCAATAATAATATTGTTAATAATATTAATGATGTCTCACAAATACGATCATTTTCTGCGAATTCCCCTCATTTGGTTGAAGAGGCAATATAAAAGGTTTAATATGTGTCACACGAAAATCTATTTTAACTTAATTAAAAATGACAGCATCGTGTTTAGTAGGTTATTTAACAGTTTATAATCATTATTGTTTAATGATTGGTTCTAATCCCGTGTCTTTTCTGTGATATATAGATCAATTGATTCTTCTTTACATCAACATTATCATTTTTGGAGAATGTTATCTCATTTACAGAGTTGACTGAACTGAATCCATCTCATATAATGATGACATACTTAGAGTATAAACTTACTATTTAAGTTTGCTAAGCAAGACATCAAGCAGAAAGGAATAACATCTGGTATTTGGATGATCTTAAATTAAGTGAAAATATCGCTCTCTTCAAGATGATAGTAATGAAATCAAGTCAATTTTCATTTACACGGAGGGTAATATCTGTGTGGGGACATTTTGAAGCCATTTTCTCGACTCTCCAATTAATAATTCTGTTGATGGCAAAATAATGATAGCAAAGTGTCTCAGCAGCCGTTAACACTTTTCCAATATATAGGTTGTTAAAGTAGCTGTTTCTCTTTCAATTGATTGATTTATTCTTTTAGGATTATTGATTTCCTTTATCGACCAGCACCCACCTTTTTATTTGAAATACGATAAAACATCGAAAATAATGTATTCCTAGGAATATTTGTGGGAATGGGAAAGGTGTGTTGTTTTCTGTGTATTCACAGATGGAATGGATTCTCACTTACTTTCGATTCTTGGTATGTCGGCAAAATTTGGAAAACCATTTCAGTATTAATAATATACTTTATTAAGTTTAATTTGTTATTGATAAAATGGTTTACTAAATTTTTCCATCACACATCAAGAGTTAGGGCTTGATTAACTTGACAATAATGGCTGACTGAGTTCCTTCAAAATCAAAAGTTCTTGGGATGTCTTACATTTTTTCACCTTAATTAGATACAAGGGGAATATTTGATTGAATAGTGAATCAAAGGAAACTCGGCTCTGGACGTCTTACATTTTCACCTTAATTCGATACAAGGGGATTGTTTGATTGAATAGTGAATCAAAGGAAACTCGGCTCTGGACGTCTTACATTTTCACCTTAATTCGATACAAGGGGATTGTTTGATTGTTAGTGAATCAAAGGAAACTCGGCTCTGGACGTCTTACATTTTCACCTTAATTCGATACAAGGGGATTGTTTGATTGAATAGTGAATCAAAGGAAACTCGGCTCTGGACGTCTTACATTTTCACCTTAATTTGATACAAGGGGATTATTTGATTGAATAATGAATCAAAGGAAACTCGGCTCTGGACGCCTTACATTTTCACCTTAATTCGATACAAGGGGATTGTTTGATTGAATAGTGAATCAAAGGAAACTCGGCTCTGGACGTCTTACATTTTCACCTTAATTCGATACAAGGGGATTATTTGATTGAATAGTGAATCAAAGGAAAGTCGGCTCTGGACGTCTTACATTTTCACCTTAATTCGATACAAGGGGATTGTTTGATTGAATAACGAATCAAAGGAAAGTCAGCTCTGGACGTCTTACATTTTCACCTTAATTCGATACAAGGGGATTATTTGATTGAATAATGAATCAAAGGAAACTCGGCTCTGGACGTCTTACATTTTCACCTTAATTCGATACAAGGGGATTGTTTGATTGAATAGTGAATCAAAGGAAACTCGGCTCTGGACGTCTTACATTTTCACCTTAATTTGATACAAGGGGATTATTTGATTGAATAGTGATTCAAAGGAAACTCGGCTCTGGACGTCTTACATTTTCACCTTAATTTGATACAAGGGGATTATTTGATTGAATAGTGATTCAAAGGAAACTCGGCTCTGGACCGTCTTACATTTCCACCTTAATTCGATACAAGGGGATTATTTGATTGAATAGTGATTCAAAGGAGACTCGGCTCTGGACGTCTTACATTTTTTCACCTCAATTCGATACAAGGGGATTATTTGATTGAATAGTGAATCAAAGGAAACTCGGCTCTTGACGTCTTACATTTTCACCTTAATTTGATACAAGGGGATTGTTTGATTGAATAGTGAATTAAAGGAAAATCAGCTCTGGACGTCTTACATTTTCACCTTAATTCGATACAAGGGGATTATTTGATTGAATAGTGAATTAAAGGAAAATCAGCTCTGGATGTCTTATATTTTCACCTTAATTCGACACGAGGGGATTATTTGATTGAATAGTGAATTAAAGGAAAATCAGCTCTGGATGTCTTATATTTTCACCTTTTTCGATAAAAGGGGATTATTTGATTGAATAGTGAATCAAAGGAAACTAGGCTCTGGGCGTCTTACATTTTCACCTTAATTCGACACAAGAGGATTATTTGATTGAATAGTGAATTAAAGGAAAATCAGCTCTGGATGTCTTATATTTTCACCTTTTTCGATAAAAGGGGTCCATTTCATTTAATATGATTCAAAGGAAAGACGGCTCTGGACGTCTTATGTTTTCAAAGGAAACTTAGCTCTGTCGGCTTAGATATTTCACTTCTCTAATAATGATTTTAGAATGGTTTTAAAAATTTCGGCCTCTACACCCCACCAAGAGTTGGAACTTGAGTGACTTGACAACAATGGCTGACTGGGAATTCCCAAAGAGCGGGGGCACCTAAAAGAAGAACTAACTAGTGAAGTCTAAATTTGGAAGGCATCCCTTTGGAGCCTGTCATAGAGTGATGAGTCAACAGTCACTTCCTGTAGAGCCTTCCTTTCGGCGGGTTCTCAGGTTCCCACCAGGACCCCGATACCGTGAGGGGGGGGGGATCACTTCTTTGTTTCCCCCATTCTCTAATGTTCTTCTTCCATAATGTGTGGTGGGTTGACCATCATCCATACCCCACATGCTGAGATTACATTCCTATCTGGTTTCCAGAGAGATAACCCTTTAGATCAATGTATGGATTCATACTCTAATCTTTCACGAACCAACAAAAGATAAAGGTAATCCTGGGTTTTTCCTAGTGGTAAACCAATTCAAGAGATTCTGTTAGCTTGATTCAAATAATTTTTGAAGTGATCTTACGTCAAATAGAGGTCTCTCATAATAAATTGTACTGTTGTATACATCAAAATCCCGTATAGAAATTATTGATCGCGTCGTTTCCGCCTCTGCGCTTTCGGCAATCGCTATGCCTGATGCACCAGATGTTCGGCAAACTCTTACCAAAGTGAATTCAGGAAACACGAAGCAAATACTTATCGTCCAGCACAGATCCACCAATTTTAAATTGCATCAACAGCGGCGCTAGAGGCCTTACTGCTAACTATGAGACACTTACATATATATGCAAACCCGCTAGACTTAGCGACACAATGATCTAACTGCTGTATCATCCAATGGCTGCAGAATTCCCTTGCGACTGCCTTTTCTACCTCAAAGCCTTCTTCCAGCCGCCAATATCTTGGACGCCGTGTTTTTTTTTTTTCGCATTAACCCTCTTCTAACTCTTATTCGGGAGTAAAATGTTCTCATTGAGAGAAATTATTGATCCCTTATATAATCTAAAATGTTTAATAGAATTTTAAACCAATAAACTACCCTCTTGTATCAATATAAAGTTAAAAACATCACGCTTCGAGAGGGATAAGTTTCTTTTTATAATTGGTGGAGCAGTGGTCTAATGCGTTGGTTTACGACAGCTAAGACCCAGGTTCGAATCCCACATTGGACACCTTTTTATTCAGAAAGAAAAAAAATTGATTCAAAATTGCCCCATATCTACGATACGGGTTCTGATTTTGAAAAAAAAAAAAAGCTTCAATATCCAAACATGTGTAGAAATGTAGTGCACTTACAGTAAAATCAGTCGCCTACTTCTACTTCAAATCTCTCTATCTTTCGGGGGGGGGGGGGGGGGGGGGGTGGGGGGGGGCACGAAAGCTACTCTGGAAGAGACCCTAATAACATGAATAATTGAATATATGGTTTATATACCAAGACCATCTTACTTACGTTTACTGAAATTGATAGTTCTGATATTCAATTTAGAATATTTTATTAACCAATTTTGGTATTTTGTAACCAGATGTAATAGACTTGATAACCGATTCAAAAAATATTATATTAAACTTTTTTAAATATACTATAACCAAATTTTTAGATAGTTTCGATTATCGATAATATGATTATATATTTTTGAATATATATAACACTATGCGGCGCTGAGTTTGTTTATACAAAAATGTAATGCCTTGATAAAGGTTGGCGTTTAGCTAACCGAAATATTGGAAAATAAATATTTTATTCAATCCAATATATGCCTTTTTATTATCTATTGTTTTTATATTCATAACAATTTTAATTTTATTGATAGATAGCAATTAATTTATAAATGTTTTTATGTCCAAATATAAGGTCTCTCTATCATAAAATACTAGCCGAATGACCCGGGCAACGCCCGTGTTTTACCCGATTGAATGTTTTGATTCAAATACTATTTGTTACAATTATAAATTGGCGCCTTAAATAAATGCATATATTAGTTAATAACTATAGCCTATGTGCTTTATCTGTCTATGTACTGTTGGCTTCCGTAGGCGTCTTTTACTGGGAAAAAGAGAGGATTCCATTTAGTTATTAACTAATATATGCATTTATTTAAGGAGCGACCCGCTCCAACACAATAGTTACAAAAACGAAAAAGCGAGTGGGGGGGGGGGGGGCATGATGGGGGGGGGGGGGGGGGGGGGGGGGCAAAGGTGGCGTGATCGTTGCCAACCAATAGGAGAGCGCCATTCCAAAAAAAAGCAAACGGTGACAGAGATGAAAACTGAAGAATTGATTAAGAACGCATGACGCTCGTAACTGTATATAGAATTCCAGAAGTATGAAAATAATATTTATTATATAAAATATTCAATATTCCAAACAACACCTTGCTACAATATAGATGATGGGCTTTTAAATATTCTGAATAAAAAAAATAAAATCAAAATTGAAGAAATTATTTTCAAATGAATAAACATCTTAGCATCTTTATTCTGCTGGATAAGAGGGTCAATTAGAGGTCAGCACAAGGTCATAAACAAGGTCAGATGCATAATCCTTTCTGTAAATTATAAGAGCTCCCTGACCTGAATACAAACTGTTTCAATAAATATTCCACTAGATAGTTTCTATCTAATTAATTGAGCTTCGAATATTTTCAAATTTCATATGTAGACTTTAGACTGATTTATAGAAAAATATATTTTTTGAAAATAGAGCAATAAATCTTTAAATAAAAAGGAATAAAATAAAAATATTCTCTAATATATAGCATATTTTTTCATTCAAATATATTCCTTAAAACTTTTATTTTTAAATCTGTAAATTGCTTTTCTCGAATACACACAATACTTTACAATTTGATTTCATTTAACTAAATTTGTATACCAACCCTTTGTACATATATCAATTGTGTTGATATATATATATATTTATCTTTTCATCTAACTATGTTGCATACTAATTCTGTACATATTTAAATATCTTTATTTCTTTTCTTTCAAAATGTTTGTTTATCTTTAAAGTGCAAGTGTCCCTAGGGGAACATAGCGCTCTAAGTCGAAATAAAGAAATAAAAGGAATGTATTAGATCAAAATATCATTTATTTTACCAATATTTTAGTTGGCTGAACGCCAACCTTTATCAAGGTATTAAAACATTTTAATGTGTGTCAACAACGTTATGTGGCGCTGAGTTTGTTATTGACACACATTAATATGTTATAATACCTTAATATAGATTGGCGTTCATCCAACTGAAATATTGGTAAAATAAATGATAGTTTGATCCAATATATGCCTTTTTATTCAAAGAAAAATATATTTATTTAAAACAAGCCAAATGACCAGACTTGGTGTTATCCCGAATTAATGGATAATCAATAAATATTATATCGATAAAGGTTTATCAGTATTATTATTAGTTATATTATTGATTAAATTATCATAAATATTATTTTAAATTTATACTTATATATTATTATTTACAAAAATTCTTTGATATACAAAGTGTTTATTCAAAGTGTTAAAAACATTCTCAGAAAAATGTGCTAAAATATAATAAGAATCTGCATTTAAATTAGACAAGAAAATATAGAACCTTTGGCCGAAAAAAACTTTTTTAATTGATTTCCATTTATATATATATATAAATGATGTGAATAATATATATATATGTAATAAGTTGAGGTCTGGTAGCCTCTTGTAGAATCCTGTCGACTCTCGCTATAAGCTGTGGTAACCGGTGGTCAAACCAGTAGTAGCCGAGAGGGACAGTCAGGGCGTGGATAGTTTTCCAGTACCTCTCTGCACTTTGGAAGACCTTTAACAGTTTTCACAGAGTACAGGCAGTCGTGGTCGAGGCAGAGCGGAAAGCTTGGGAATGTCCACACACACAAAACGAAGAGACACAGCTGTAGTAGGAAAGTTTCATGAACAGATAGGAGTTGAGCTAAGCAAGATGGAGATTTAGAGTATTTCTTACTGTTTTACATGGTGATGAAGTGGTCCTGGCTACGACCGACGGTGAAAGGGGTGACTGCTGACTAACTGCGGACTAACTAACTATTGTCGGCTAAAACCGAGGTGTTTATATACCATTCCCGAGGAGGGGGGGGGGGGGGGGGGAGACATCTGCGAATTTGAACTTTGAACGTCTGGAGAATTCTGCACCCTTTGGACCAGATGGCAACGGGCTGCCGAATTCCTTTTCAGGGTTGTTGGATTTCTCTCTCGATTTTAGACGTTTTTGAACTACTCAATCTTGCTTTAACTTAGCTCTTAATCTATTACATAGTTTTATTTATTTGTCTTCAATTTGTACAAAGTACATTACATATGGCGATGCAATGACACAGATTAATCATGCGCATAATTATTTATAGATGTGTTTCTATATACAACATGACAATCTTGTTATAAGTAATTATACAATATAGGGTTGTTGGTTTAAATTACCATATATATATATTATTCACATCTGTTTTAAAAAGGTATTGAATATATGCAAATATAGAAAACTAGACGGGTGACCCGGGCTTCGCCCCGGAATTGACCCGTGTGCATATCTACCCGAGTAATATATATTTAGATAAGATTTTTTTATATAATTGTTTGTTATTAGCATTATTTATTTGTTTGCATCAACATAATTTAATCTAATCTTTGATAGAGGGCGCTGTTCGTGAGCTAAGTAGAATAATTTGAATATATAGTTTTAATAATTGATTTATATATTTTTTAAAATAGCCTATCGTCTTCCCCGTATTTATTTTACCTATGTATGGAAATTTGGTTTGAATTAGTGAACTACTGCGAATTTGTATACCGGACATACAAACAAACAAACATACAAACATTGATTTATATATATATATATATATAGAAAATATATAATTTTAAAATCATGATTATTTGAAAACATTTCTGTTAGAAAACAATATAAATGTAAAAGGAAGAACATCGGTAAATTCCACAATTTTCAGAAAAGGACTCGGCAACAAAGAAGAGAACAAAATATGCTAAGAATAGTTAGTGTTAGAAGGTAAAGGCAAATTTCAAGGATGTAAAAAAGTCAAAGAAAACTGAAGGAATCATTGTTACCAGGAGGTTGGGTGAGAAAGCTTTGTGAAGGAACTTGCTAAATATTGGCACAATTAGTTTTTATCAACTTTACACCATTGTTAAGTGAATACCTTTGGTGTAACATTGTTCACCTTTCTTAATTGTCTGCCAAGTGAATCAACCTCCATTGTTGTCGAGGAAATCATTTGTTAACAATAAAATTATTGTTGAATTTATGTGAAATCCCTTGAGAGAAAAATTAAATCTAACTTTTAAAAATATTTTACTTTATTATATTAAACGTGTAAAGTAAAAGTTTTATATGAATTGTATCATATATAGGTTTTAAACTTTTAATTAGATAAGTTTAATTTATATTTAGACATTTTCATTTTTTAATTTAGACATTTTCATTTTTTAATTTAGACACTTTCATTTTTATTTAGACATTTTCAATTTTAATTTTAAAAATATAAAAATAAAAGTATCTAAATTAAAATGAAAAAAAAAGTCTAAATATAAATTAAAATTGTCGAATTAAAATTTAAAAACCTATAAATGAAAGTGAAAATTAACGAATGATATTTTTTTTAATTGAAAGAAAATAATATTGTTGTATATTATATGCCATAAATTAATATAATTAATTCGGTATAATATTATAATATAAATATCATATATAAATATATAAAACATCTATATCACATATTCATTTTAAAATTAAATTAATTAGCTCGAATGTTCTATTTTTTTAGAGAAAGTAAAATTTATACCAGTTTCATATTTTTATATAAAGCAATTTTAATAAAAAAGAGTATCTGAGTTGTTACAACTTTGATTTTTATAAATAAGAAATCATATATTAACTTACTCTGAATAAATTAAAATATGTTACTAAAGTTTTACATGTTTTGTTTCAAATTGTTTAAAAGAAAATTATTTTATTTATAATAGTTTGAATGTATATTCCTTAAAATTTATAATAATATACATATTTGATTTATTTGAAGCAATACCTTTTTATAATTATATTTTTATTTTGAATAGATGCCTTCATAAATTTCTTCAACTATTCGCTATATTCAAATACATAAGATAAATATTTTCATAATTATAGTACTTTCAGAAATTATTTGCCAACATCTCAACAAATATATTTAAAATTATATGTTTCAAATGTTTCATTATTTATTTTTTAGGTATATAATTAATTATTTTTATAATTTAAGATTTTGAGAAAATAATAATATTATTTTATAAATAAAAATAAACGTACCCAGATTTTGAATCCGCTTAATGTTTATATATTGAGAAGAGTTGTTAATTAAGTCATTAAGAAAACTCAAAATAGGAAGAATAATGAACTTATATGTATAATAGAAGACTACAGTTGTTGATGAAAGAAAAACAGCATTGGGCGTTGGTCAGAAGTTACTAATGAGAAATACATTAATAGTTTTCTTCACCGTGAAGAATGACCCATAAGAAATGTTAACAAATGAGCCTATTTTTCATAGAATATGATTATTTCTAAGTAGAGAGCACCATAAGACTTGCCAAAACGATGGTTTGTGTTTGATAATAACTTATGGGAAGTCATTCTTCTTTTTTGAATTCGTTTGAAAGATTTAATCTTCTGCTTCAATTGCTTATTTTTTATTTTATTTTTCACATTTCAATAAAATAGTATAAATGTTATTAACGTTAAAAATTAAAATAAAATCGTAAATATAGATTGAAAATGCAAAAGTGTTAAAAGAAAAATGTTTTGATTAAAGTGTAAAATGTTATCAAAATGAAAAATGCTATCATCAAAATTTAAAGTGCTGTCATTAAATTGAGAAAATGTCTTAAATGTCCAAAACCTAAATAAATTAACATATACCTTTTTAATTTTGAAAGGAAATTTTAAAAATAAATTATAAGACTTTTTTCTAGAAAAAGATATATTCTATTATTAACTTAATATATTATTGATTTACCTTTTAAAACAGTTCTTAAATTTAATAACTTTATTTGAAAGAAACGTCAAATATGCCCTACTTCTATTGCTTGATTAAAACTGATATAAAAATAGAAAATGGAGCAATTACAATTTCAATGGAAGTATTTCTCTTAAAACTAAAACACTAGAGTAAAATTGTTGAAATATAAACAAAAAATAGAAAATAGCGATTAAAAATGAAATATTTTAATAAAGTTTATAAGTTGTTTTTAAAATGAAAATTATTTTTAATATAGTGTTATTTGTTGTCATATACAAAGTTTAAAATGTTGTAATTAAAGTGAAAAATATTCTTTTTGAAGTGTAAAAATGTGTTATTGAAATATAAAATGTTTTCCTAGAAGTATAAAATTTATATATCGTTCGATAATGATAATTTTAAATTCAATAAGAATATTTCCTATTTCATTAAAGACATTTTGATTTCAATTTAAGGTTATTTCTTTTTCTTTAAAGACATTTTTATTTATATTTAATAGGAAAGTTTTTAATATTTCTACATATAAAAACGTTTTACGTCTTTAAAACAATATTTTCAAGTTTTTAATAACGACATGTTTTGGAATAATGTGTCGATATTAAAAAGTGTGATAGCGAATAATTTGATTTAAAGAATAATTATCATTTTATAAGACGATAATGTAAAGTTTTATATCGATGTTTTAATATTTTAAAACCAATTTCTATTTAAAATAACAAAATTTTATTGTTTGAGATAACAATTATAAAATATTTTCAAAAACAATATTTCGAAGTATATTTTCGCTTTAAATTAAATTTTTCTCACTGACATCTCATAAATAATAACTCTTTAATATATGTATTTTATTCCATAAAACTCTTTCATTGCCACTTTTAAAATATGATATAAATTAAATTTTATATAACAATATCATTCTAATAATAGGTTAAGTTTAAACGAGTTTTAAGGAATAAAATTATTTAATTTATTAATGATATATTAAATATAAAATATAGTTATACACCTATTTTATTTTAGTTTAAAAGCGTTAAAACATCTATATTCAACTTAGAAATTCTATATAAAGGTGCATGTAAAACCTTTATATATGTACAAAATAAAAAAGCCTTTATTCAAATTTTAAAAATGATATTTTGCTACCTTTAATGGGAAAATCAGATAACACATTTTTACAAAATAAAAAAATATGTATCATAATTATATTAATTAAAGTTTTTTAATTATATAATAATATAAATGTTTGAAAAGTACATGTCAAAATATTTGTTTAATTTTAAATATAAAAAAAAATAAAATATGATATTAATATTTTTTAAATATTAAAATTTTGTTTAAAATCTTATAAATGTAAGCAATTATTATATATAAACAAAATATATTTTGATATTTTCACAATTTTTATAAAAATACAAAAATGTTTATTCAAACAAAAATAAATTGATTGATAAAGAATAAAGATATATCTTTTTATAAAACGTGGCGCAGACAACACAAAGGAATTTCAAGGTGTAAAAGTTTGAAAGCTTTACAAGTTTGGCATCCCATATTTAAAACTCGGCAGAAGAAAAGTTGGGCAGGGATTTTAAGGTGGTCAGCCGATGCATCTGCGCAGGCGAACTCTCCAACAATAGGAGCCCCGGAAACTTTTGTTGGAAGAACAACAAGTCGGCGTCTGCTAAACTTTGTACCAGTAGCTCCCCCTAACTTTGTTCTTCTGCACTTGTTGGGTGTCTTCTGCTTACCTATTCTTACCTGGCAGTTTAACTCTATTCATTCTCTATTGGCTGTACAAAGTTGCGCTTGTATCCCCACTTTAAAAATATCTCTCTATATTAAAATAAAAACATAAAGCCTCCAGGGATATTAATTCAAGGGATTATTTTATCTAATTATCTCTCTCTATATTATTTTTTTCAAACCAAAGTTATATTTTAATTTTTTGAGAGATTAAATTTAATATAATTATTTTATTATATTCTCTTTATATATATATATATTATAATATAAAATGCAATTATTTTATTATTTTTTTAAAAAACATATATTTTATTTTCATTCATTGACTGTTCTACATTTTCTGACCATAGATTTAGAAGATACTTTTTGAATATTGTTGTAAATATGAATAGTTATCCTTTCTATTTTTATAAATCACGAATATAGAATTCATTTTATAAATTTTATATTACTGTGATAAAATAATTTTATGTGTAATTTACTTCAAGTAATTCAAAAATAAAAACTACTTGATGGGTAAATAACTATCTTTCTTTTTTCACGACTGCACCTCCAATTCTATCCTTTCCAACAACAAAAAACAAAAAATAATTAATAATATATATATATATATGGAAGCAATGGGCGCTTCTCCCGTCAAAATAAACGTCAGAATCTGACGCCATCTATTGACAGTCGCCGCAACTAGCGGCCTCGGGTCGGTGACAAAGCCACAACACCAGCTTTGGCAAACTGATAAGCGTCCACCTAGAGACCATGGTTTCGGGCTAATGGCCCTCGTCAGTCTAGGGCGGACTTTATTCCATGAGATTCACACGGGATCTAATGGAATCTTGACAATCTACCAAAGAGGTGTTTTGCTGGCAATGTGGCTGCTAGGTGGACGCTTATCAGTTTGCCAAAGCTGGTGTTGTGGCTTTGTCACCGACCCGAGGCCGCTAGTTGCGGCGACGGTCAATAGATGGCGTCAGAATCTGACGGGAGAAGCGCCCATTGCTTCCATGGAATAATTTCCTCCCGGCAAATTTTCCATCTATGTATATATATATTATAAATAGTTCAAAAGAATATAAAATATTGTATAAATCTCTCTACAAAAAAAAAAAAACGGATATATAATTATAAGATTTTAACTCACTTACAAAAAATATTGATTATTAATTAAAAATATAAATATTAAGAGTATATGTGTTATACCACATATTAATATTTACAAAAGATAGTAAATTATGAACATGAATTATAATTTTGTTAGGGGTAGTGAATTCAATGATAAAGAAAGTTTGATAATAATAAACAACTTTTATATAGATAGCTTTGCTCGTTTAAGACAACATCCAATACCTCTTTAACAATAAAATTTGTGCATTTTTAAATAATATCTTAATTTTTAAACTATAATTCAGATTTTTATATATTAGATATTAATTTATTTCAACGAGTACACTTTTACTTTGAATTATTTTAATCTATTTTATATATATCTATTTCAATCAATCAATATAAATGAAATATTTAAAATATATCTCAAATTATTTACTGTTTTTATACATCGCAAAATTGGAGAGGAGTGAACTTCAAAATTGGTTTAACCATAGAGATAAGCACCACCACCAATGTTTTATATGCATTGATTTTTCCCATATGAGAGTTCTCCTATACTTAACCTTCAGCCATATAGAGAAAAAAAAAATAAACAAAAAATTTATTCTATAATATTTAACAACCTAATTTGTTGATAAATCAAGAAATTGCCAACTACATACGTGTTTGCCAAATATTATGGAATGTATCTAAATAAAACGTTTAGTTTATTTTTGTTCTACTAGATGGCGTTCTGCCATATAAAAAATGCTAATATGAGCAGACAGGAAAGACTTTATTTATATTTAATATCAATACCTGACCTTTTATATATTGTTCTTGTTTTCAAGTACCGCCGTGGATGTCACTCATGTGAAACGTCCCGCTCCAAACTTTGTGTGTTTTAAAATATAAAAGTAAAAATGTAAAATTTCACAAAGATATTTGAAAATTCTATTAATCTGATTTTCAAATACTATTCGTTACAATTATAAATTGGTGCCGTGAATGTCACTCTTGTGTTCCGCTCCAAACTTTGTGTCTGAGAAGCGATATTTTTATAGAGAGATGATCTGGCTTTGTGTCTACTACTCGAATGAATGTTTTTCTGTTAGAATTTTGTTCCTTCATACAAAAAATGAACTGGTTTCACCAGTGGTCTCTGTTTTTGGAATTTTTCCCGATATAATTTTGTATCTGATAATCAAACATGATACAGCAATATTGTCATCAACATTTTCTGACTAAAAAAAAAACAACTTTCTTTGCCCAAAACCTATCAATTTCAATTTCTTTGGCAAAATATCTCTTCCAGATTTTCTCTATTTTCTGTTAAAACATGTTTTACATGTACATTAGGTCAGTTGATATTACCTCCTATCTTCACCGCTAGAGGCGCTGCTAGCGAGCGAAAGGGAAAATTTGCAACGCAATTTGCAAATATCTCGACGAATATTCGGGATAAAGACCTGAAATTTTCACTCTAAGTTTTTTCCAGATTCTACTCTATATACTGTTAAAATTTCAGTCAGATTAGTTACGTA
Source organism: Cordylochernes scorpioides (assembly GCA_030710605.1). Taxonomy (NCBI): domain Eukaryota; kingdom Metazoa; phylum Arthropoda; class Arachnida; order Pseudoscorpiones; family Chernetidae; genus Cordylochernes; species Cordylochernes scorpioides. The sequence goes on along the minus strand of CP092883.1, from coordinate 26,253,481 downwards.
TTGTAGACGTGTATAGCCGACATAGGAACAAACACACATACATACACTCACTTTTATATATATAGGGATAGACAGCTTCATGCAGCTTGAGAAACTACCCTACTATGCGACTTGATTTACATCAATGTAAATAATTAATAAGTTACTTTAGAATATAACTTATTGGAAAAACTCAAATTGATCAACTTTCTCTCTCCACGATACTAATTATTACAAATAACTTCATTAAATCAACTTCCATCATTGCTTAACATATTGTAAATAACTACCTTGCGATTTCTTCTATCTGCTTATGTTGTTGCTTATTTGTTTAATGTATATGCTCATTAAATGCTCTTTTACTTAATTGTTTATTTTATTTCTATAAGTCTGTGTTACCTACTCTACTACAATATGAATTATTGTGAATAGTTTCACACGCAATTATCCAGATCGGATATAGTGTGTCTTGTTTGCAACTAGCAATAAATCTTATAGAGTAACAATTCTATCAGGTCTTATTGCTTACTCTAATATCAAAATTTAATGATCATAATTCCCATTATTATCATTTTTAATGATAATTTAAAACTATTATCAATAGTATTTCAGAAAGATAAACTATATTGTATCACGAATGTTTCCTTTTGAGTGAAAAATATAACGAATATATAAAAATAGGTTTTAACAGGTACGTACGATATATATAAAGTTGATAAAAACAATGTTAAAGTCTGGTTTATTAGTAATGAACCCTTAAAATTTATATCATCGAAGTAAGAAGCGTAGAAATTTGATATTTGCGGAAGAGCGATTGCTCGAAGCATATTATATATTTATAAATGTATGTAATTCTACTGTCCTCAAAGCTTATGTCCATAGTTCTTCTAAAATACCCATTCCAAGAGTCTTACAACAGTATCACTATAAAAGGAAGTTCCAAAAATGCAATATAACAGCGGTATAGTAGATTAAACTGGCAAAACCGCTGGGAGGGTTCACCACTGATGAACCAGGCCCTCCTTTTAATTTTTCCATTGCAGTAAGGTCAGTATAAATTGTTTTATTTCAAAAAGAATCTTACGCCTTTAAAATAGTTTCGAATTAAATAATAAAAAAGGAAAATTCGTGCTAATATAGTTTACTTTTCTGATAACAGATGGCGCTCAATGCATCCTAATACTAATAATAAATAAAAATGTCTCTTAACATCGATTTATACTTAGAAATTCAAATGTCTGATAAATGGGATATTAGTATTATATATATATGTCATAATATTACCCTTCCAGGAATAATAAAGTAAATCTACAGTCGACCAGAGAGAGAGACGTAGAGAGGAGGATGTAAAGGCCGGTCACTTGATATATCAGTCACATTCCAAGGGGCCCATTTTCGTAGAACCTCAAGACTATTTTTGGACAGTTGAGGGGTGATGTGCGACACGAACGGTCGTTCAGCGGTGACATCCCCTCGCGCTCCCTCTCTCTCGCTGGTTGCCTGGAATATATTATGACATATATATATATATATATGTCATAATATTCGGAAATATATAAATAAAATGGCCTGTGTGGGAGTACAAGGAAAGAGGGAAGATAGCCAGGTTAACAAACAACCCCCTTGGTAAACAAGTATCACGACTTCATTCTCCCCTAGGGGACTTATCTTACTTAAAGCGGCTTTAAAGCGGCTAGACGGGATGATCAAGGGTCAGTTCTCACCGAGTGGTCTCGACACCAGTTGTTCTAGGGGTTGTTCTCGGACCTTCTATCTTTCCTCCCCGATCTATTTCCTCACGGGGCCTCTGGATCCTGTCTCCTGTGTGTCCTTACTACCCATCACTCAACCACCACGACTGCTTCTAACCAACATGCCACACTGCATTCATCCAACAGCATAAACTACATTACTACATATATATATATATATATATATATATATATATTAAAAAACGAAAGAAAAAAATAAAAGATAAAAAGATCAGGTGTTGAAATCAATATTAAAAATGGCATATCCTGACCAGGAGCACATGTGCTTTTCAGAAGGCAGAGCGCCATCTGGTGGAACAGAAATCAACTATTCATTGATTTAGCCTGTTCCCTGATATTTGGCCAACCCAATTTCTTGATAAATCAAGAAAAGCCATCCACGAACGCGTTTCGCGCTTTTGGCGCTCGTCAGCGTGGAGTAGGCTGAACCATTGCGACCAAAAATAATTTTTGATCCCAATGGCTTCCTGAAAAACCAAGAAATGGGTATTTAAGGCCAAACTTGCGTAAATACGCTTAGCACATTAAAAAACGAAAGAAAAAAATAAAAGATAAAAAGATCAGGTGTTGAAATCAATATTAAAAATGGCATATCCTGACCAGGAGCACATGTGCTTTTCAGAAGGCAGAGCGCCATCTGGTGGAACAGAAATCAACTATTCATTGATTTAGCCTGTTCCCTGATATTTGGCCAACCCAATTTCTTGATAAATCAAGAAAAGCCATCCACGAACGCGTTTCGCGCTTTTGGCGCTCGTCAGCGTGGAGTAGGCTGAACCATTGCGACCAAAAATAATTTTTGATCCCAATGGCTTCCTGAAAAACCAAGAAATGGGTATTTAAGGCCAAACTTGCGTAAATACGCTTAGCACATTAAAAAACGAAAGAAAAAAATAAAAGATAAAAAGATCAGGTGTTGAAATCAATATTAAAAATGGCATATCCTGACCAGGAGCACATGTGCTTTTCAGAAGGCAGAGCGCCATCTGGTGGAACAGAAATCAACTATTCATTGATTTAGCCTGTTCCCTGATATTTGGCCAACCCAATTTCTTGATAAATCAAGAAAAGCCATCCACGAACGCGTTTCGCGCTTTTGGCGCTCGTCAGCGTGGAGTAGGCTGAACCATTGCGACCAAAAATAATTTTTGATCCCAATGGCTTCCTGAAAAACCAAGAAATGGGTATTTAAGGCCAAACTTGCGTAAATACGCTTAGCACATTAAAAAACGAAAGAAAAAAATAAAAGATAAAAGATCAGGTGTTGAAATCAATATTAAAAATGGCATATCCTGACCAGGAGCACATGTGCTTTTCAGAAGGCAGAGCGCCATCTGGTGGAACAGAAATCAACTATTCATTGATTTAGCCTGTTCCCTGGTCAGGATATGCCATTTTTAATATTGATTTCAACACCTGATCTTTTTATCTTTTATTTTTTTCTTTCGTTTTTTAATGTGCTAAGCGTATTTACGCAAGTTTGGCCTTAAATACCCATTTCTTGGTTTTTCAGGAAGCCATTGGGATCAAAAATTATTTTTGGTCGCAATGGTTCAGCCTACTCCACGCTGACGAGCGCCAAAAGCGCGAAACGCGTTCGTGGATGGCTTTTCTTGATTTATCAAGAAATTGGGTTGGCCAAATATCAGGGAACAGGCTAAATCAATGTTTAGTTGATTTCTGTTCCACCAGATGGCGCTCTGACTTCTGAAAAGCACATGTGCTCCTGGTCAGGATATGCCATTTTTAATATTGATTTCAACACCTGATCTTTTTATCTTTTATTTTTTTCTTTCGTTTTTTAATGTGCTAAGCGTATTTACGCAAGTTTGGCCTTAAATACCCATTTCTTGGTTTTTCAGGAAGCCATTGGGATCAAAAATTATTTTTGGTCGCAAGGGTTCAGCCTACTCCACGCTGACGAGCGCCAAAAGCGCGAAACGCGTTCGTGGATGGCTTTTCTTGATTTATCAAGAAATTGGGTTGGCCAAATATCAGGGAACAGGCTAAATCAATGAATAGTTGATTTCTGTTCCACCAGATGGCGCTCTGCCTTCTGAAAAGCACATGTGCTCCTGGTCAGGATATGCCATTTTTAATATTGATTTCAACACCTGATCTTTTTATCTTTTATTTTTTTCTTTCGTTTTTTAATGTGCTAAGCGTATTTACGCAAGTTTGGCCTTAAATACCCATTTCTTGGTTTTTCAGGAAGCCATTGGGATCAAAAATTATTTTTGGTCGCAATGGTTCAGCCTACTCCACGCTGACGAGCGCCAAAAGCGCGAAACGCGTTCGTGGATGGCTTTTCTTGATTTATCAAGAAATTGGGTTGGCCAAATATCAGGGAACAGGCTAAATCAATGAATAGTTGATTTCTGTTCCACCAGATGGCGCTCTGCCTTCTGAAAAGCACATGTGCTCCTGGTCAGGATATGCCATTTTTAATATTGATTTCAACACCTGATCTTTTTATCTTTTATTTTTTTCTTTCGTTTTTTAATGTGCTAAGCGTATTTACGCAAGTTTGGCCTTAAATACCCATTTCTTGGTTTTTCAGGAAGCCATTGGGATCAAAAATTATTTTTGGTCGCAATGGTTCAGCCTACTCCACGCTGACGAGCGCCAAAAGCGCGAAACGCGTTCGTGGATGGCTTTTCTTGATTTATCAAGAAATAGGGTTGGCCAAATATCAGGGAACAGGCTAAATCAATGAATAGTTGATTTCTGTTCCACCAGATGGCGCTCTGCCTTCTGAAAAGCACATGTGCTCCTGGTCAGGATATGCCATTTTTAATATATATATATATATGGAAATTTTTCCGGGAGGAAATGGATCCATGGAAGCATAGGGCGCCTCTCCCGTCAAAATAAACGTCAAAAGCTGACACCATCTATAAAATATACACTCATAGACAAAACATAAGCAAGTTTCATATTTCGTGTCGCCGGCCGTCTGTTTTTTTTTTCTGAGAAAAAAAGGCGATTTCGTTTACACCTGGTTATCTCTGGTGATAAAGGTCACTGTATATCAAATATATTTCAGAGTTATTGTCTGAATCCGATATACATGCTAAATGATACAACTTCCTTCTAAGTTTTGTCCATGAATGTATACTCTTTATAATACAGCTGCCTTTATTTTTTAAAGTATAATAATTTAAACTGTAATTGATTATGTAAAAAATTGCAATATCTAAAATATCATAATCTCATAAATGAAGAAATATGTATCATTTTTATTGAATAACAAAAAACATATATACATATACCGAATCATAGAATGATATGTTAGAGAAGATATTCTGGAGCGATGTAAAATTGTAATATATTTAGTAATACTGTAGAACCTCCTTGTAAAGGACACCTAATTAATAAGCCAAACTGTCCTTTAGGGAGAGGTGTCCTCATACCGGAGAGTTGCTAAATAGTAAAATGGTAATTTTAAAAATGAAAACTGTCATTATAGAGAGGTGTCCGCTAAAGGGAGGTTCTACAGTATATGTTTATTATTATTATTTTTTTATATTAAAGATGTGCGCTGATATACATGCTTTATAAGAAAATTTCAACCGTATCATTATAATATAGGTAAATAACTCTTTCATCTTTTTTTTTTTTCATTTTGAACTTACCTGGTAAAACCTGGTAAAAATGTATGCCACTAAATGGCTTAAAGTCAATTTGTGATGGTGTGTATAGACTTTGGAACTACTAGAGAAGCAAAGAAGTCTATCCATGACAAGCTTTGGAAGACGACAGACTTTGAAATGACAGATTTTTTTAGTAATTGGATGATATGCTGTCAGCATATGGCCGATGATGTTTGAAGACATTGATATTTAGGTATACAGATTGACCTTGGAACTGCTATGATAGGTGAAACAATATCAGCAAGTCTACAAGATATATGTATGTATAGACCTTGGAACTTCTAGAAGCACGATAATCTATCCATTCCAAGCTTTGGAAGACGACAGACTTGTAAATGACAGATGTAATGAGATATAGATGTATAGATTAACCTAGGTACTGCTATGTGATAGGTAGAACAATATCATCAAGTCTACAAGATATATGTGTGTATAGACTTTGTAACTTCTAGAAGCACGATAATCTATCCATTCCAAGCTTTGGAAGACGGCAGACTTGGAAATAACAGATGAAATGAGATATAGATGTATGGATTAACCTAGGTAATGCTATGTGATAGGTGAAACAATATCAGCAAGTCTACGAGATATATATGTGTCTTAAATACAGTTTGCGGCAATAAATTGTAAGATTTTATCAACTTGGATGACATCCGAAGTAATACCCGAGGAAAGGATGGTAGACTGTAATTAATGAATACCATGCTCAGAGAACACGTGTAGGTATGTCTTTCAATGTCGTGAACCTGGATAACACGTGACTAGCTCACAAAGGATGGTGTAGATATCGCTATAATACCTATACATATAACGTACTACATATTGGAACTACCCTGGTAGATGATAAGTACTATATATAACAGAAACGACGTGTTTATCACATTTAGATTCTTTGACTTTAGAGACGACTTACAAAGGATGGTGTAGAAAAGAATATAATACCTACAGATATAACATACTACATATTGGAACTACCCTGGTAGATGATAAGTACTATATATAACAGAAACGACGTGTTTACCACGTTTAGATTCTTTGACATTAGACTTACAACGGATGGTGTAGAAAGGAATATAATACCTACAGATATAACATACTACATATTGGAACTACCCTGGTAGATGATAAGTACTATATATAACAGAAACGACGTGTTTACCACGTTTAGATTCTTTGACATTAGACTTACAACGGATGGTGTAGAAAGGAATATAATACCTACAGATATAACATACTACATATTGGAACTACCCTGGTAGATGATAAGTACTATATATAACAGAAACGACGTGTTTATCACATTTAGATTCTTTGACATTAGACTTACAACGGATGGTGTAGAAAGGAATATAATACCTACAGATATAACATACTACATATTGGAACTACCCTGGTAGATGATAAGTACTATATATAACAGAAACGACGTGTTTACCACGTTTAGATTCTTTGACATTAGACTTACAACGGATGGTGTAGAAAGGAATATAATACCTACAGATATAACATACTACATATTGGAACTACCCTGGTAGATGATAAGTACTATATATAACAGAAACGACGTGTTTATCACATTTAGATTCTTTGACATTAGACTTACAACGGATGGTGTAGAAAGGAATATAATACCTACAGATATAACATACTACATATTGGAACTACCCTGGTAGATGATGAGTACTATATATAACAGAAACGACGTGTTTATCACATTTAGATTCTTTGACATTAGACTTACAACGGATGGTGTAGAAAGGAATATAATACCTACAGATATAACATACTACATATTGGAACTACTCTTGTAGAATATAAGTACTATACTATACTCGTATATAACAGAAACGACGTGTTTACCACGTTTATAAGCTTTATCATTAGAGACTAGACTAAAATATATAATAGCAAACGTTATAATTCTTATACACACAACGCTTTTATTAAGACACGAGTCTTATACAGGATTCCTTTACATATAATATAATACATATTCGAATTACACTGGTAGATGATAAATAGTAAATATAACAGAAACGACGTGTTTGCCACATTTAGGTTTGTTGACATTAGAAACTAGAATACAACGGAGAATAGAAAACGTTATGATTCTTATACACACAACGCTTTTATTAAGATACCAGTCTTATACAGGATTCCTATATATTACATACTACATATTTGAACTATTCTAGTAAATAATAAGTAGTAAATATAACAGAAACGACGTGTTTACCACATTTAGGTATTTTTGACATTAGAAACTAGAATACAACGGAGAATAGAAAACGTTATGATTCTTATACACACAACGCTTTTATTAAGACACCAGTCTTATACAGGATTCCTATATATTACATACTACATATTTGAACTATTCTGGTAATTGATAAGTAGTAAATATAACAGAAACGACGTGTTTACCACATTTAGGTTTGTTGACATTAGAAACTAGCATACAACGGAGAATAGTAAACGTTATGATTCTTATACACACAACGCTTTTATTAAGACACCAGTCTTATACAGGATTCCTATATATTACATACTCTATATTGGAACTATTCTGGTAATTGATAAGTAGTAAATATAACAGAAACGTCGTGTTTACCACATTTAGGTTTGTTGACATTAGAAACTAGAATACAACGGAGAATAGTAAACGTTATGATTCTTATACACACAACGCTTTTATTAAGACACCAGTCTTATACAGGATTCCTATATATTACATACTACATATTTGAACTATTCTGGTAATTGATAAGTAGTAAATATAACAGAAACGACGTGTTTACCACATTTAGGTTTGTTGACATTAGAAACTAGCATACAACGGAGAATAGTAAACGTTATGATTCTTATACACACAACGCTTTTATTAAGACACCAGTCTTATACAGGATTCCTATATATTACATACTACATATTTGAACTATTCTGGTAATTGATAAGTAGTAAATATAACAGAAACGACGTGTTTACCACATTTAGGTTTGTTGACATTAGAAACTAGCATACAACGGAGAATAGTAAACGTTATGATTCTTATACACACAACGCTTTTATTAAGACACCAGTCTTATACAGGATTCCTATATATTACATACTACATATTTGAACTATTCTGGTAATTGATAAGTAGTAAATATAACAGAAACGACGTGTTTACCACATTTAGGTTTGTTGACATTAGAAACTAGCATACAACGGAGAATAGTAAACGTTATGATTCTTATACACACAACGCTTTTATTAAGACACCAGTCTTATACAGGATTCCTATATATTACATACTCTAAATTGGAACTATTCTAGTAAATAATAAGTAGTAAATATAACAGAAACGACGTGTTTACCACATTTAGGTTTGTTGACATTAGAAACTAGAATACAACGGAGATTAGCAAACGTTATGATTCTTATACACACAACGCTTTTATTAAGACACCAGTCTTATACAGGATTCCTATATATTACATACTCTAAATTGGAACTATTCTAGTAAATAATAAGTAGTAAATATAACAGAAACGACGTGTTTACCACATTTAGGTTTGTTGACATTAGAAACTAGAATACAACGGAGATTAGCAAACGTTATGATTCTTATACACACAACGCTTTTATTAAGACACCAGTCTCCTACAGGATTCCTATATATTACATACTCTAAATTGGAACTATTCTAGTAAATAATAAGTAGTAAATATAACAGAAACGACGTGTTTACCACATTTAGGTTTGTTGACATTAGAAACTAGAATACAACGGAGATTAGCAAACGTTATGATTCTTATACACACAACGCTTTTATTAAGACACCAGTCTCCTACAGGATTCCTATATATTACATACTCTAAATTGGAACTATTCTAGTAAATAATAAGTAGTAAATATAACAGAAACGTCGTGTTTACCACATTTAGGTTTGTTGACATTAGAAGCTAGCATACAACGGATAATAGTAAACGTTATGATTCTTATACACACAACGCTTTTATTAAGACACCAGTCTTATACAGGATTCCTATATATTACATACTCTATATTGGAACTATTCTGGTAATTGATAAGTAGTAAATATAACAGAAACGACGTGTTTACCACATTTAGGTTTGTTGACATTAGAAACTAGCATACAACGGATAATAGTAAACGTTATGATTCTTATACACACAACGCTTTTATTAAGACACCAGTCTTATACAGGATTCCTATATATTACATACTACATATTTGAACTATTCTGGTAATTGATAAGTAGTAAATATAACAAAAACGACGTGTTTACCACATTTACGTTTGTTGACATTAGAAACTAGAATACAACGGAGAATAGTAAACGCAATGATTCCTATACATGAACATACTCTACTTTTATAGACTACGAGAAGTTATGGATAACAACAATGAGACATTAAGAGTGGAATATAGTAACCAGACGTGTATTTAACAACACAAGACTGTCATAACAGCAATAATAAACAACGTTAAAATCAAAACACACACAGATATACATGCATATCGACAACATTTAGGATGAATGAGACGACGCTAGTTAAGAGACAAACCTATCAGATGGACGGACGTGAGCAAAGCTAGCGTCTAGAGAGACAGAGCTAAATGAGCGGGAGCAGCCCAGATGGAAGAAACCTACCAGCGTGGCAGCGGGGACTTCACGATCGATGCTTCAAACGCGCCGTGCGTCGCCAGACAATACCCCGGCCCTCTCTCCCTCACTGTGAACTTGCTGATAAGTCTAGCTTTTCTCCGTGGTAGGTATGTTACTGTTAGATCGATTAGAAATATGTGTTGAAAATTCTGTTTTTCTATTAGAAATTGCTACAGAGAGTAAATATTTGTTGTCAATAGGTTGTTAATTAACATTGAGCTAATTTATATTAGAAATTGGTGTCAAGTGTAGTTTTTCATAGTTAGATTGTTGATAAATTATCAATTTAAACTTTATAGTGGAATTTGCTTTAAAATGTAGTTGTTTATGGTTAGATCTATGGTTTATTAACACGAAATATCCATCTAAGCTAAATATTGGGAATTGTTATGGAGAGTAGTTGTTTAGCCTTATATAGAATGGATGATTAACACAGGGAATCTATGTTGAATATTGGGAATTAAGATATATAAATAATAGTTATTTAGGGCTAGATCTATGGTTGATTAGCAGGAAATATAAGCTAAATATTGGGACTTACTATGAAGAGTAGTTGTTTACGGTAGATCAATGGTTGATTAAACCCGATATCTGAGCTAAATATTGAGAATTGTTATTAAGTAGTTGTTTACGGTTAGTAATAAGGTTGATTAAACCCGAAATATAAGCTAAATATTGGGACTTACTATGAAGAGTAGTTGTTTACGGTAGATCAATGGTTGATTAAACCCGAAATCTGAGCTAAATATTGAGAATTGTTATTACGTAGTTGTTTACGGTTAGTAATAAGGTTGATTAAACCCGATATCTGAGCTAAATATTGGGACTTACTATGAAGAGTAGTTGTTTACGGTAGATCAATGGTTGATTAAACCCGAAATCTGTGCTAAATATTGAGAATTGTTATTAAGTAGTTGTTTACGGTTAGTAATAAGGTTGATTAAACCCGATATCTGAGCTAAATATTGGGACTTACTATGAAGAGTAGTTGTTAACGGTAGATCAATGGTTGATTAAACCCGAAATCTGAGCTAAATATTGAGAAATGCTATTAAGTAGTTGTTTACGGTAGATCAATGGTTGATTAAACCCGAAATCTGTGCTAAATATTGAGAATTGTTATTAAGTAGTTGTTTACGGTTAGTAATAAGGTTGATTAAACCCGATATCTGAGCTAAATATTGGGACTTACTATGAAGAGTAGTTGTTAACGGTAGATCAATGGTTGATTAAACCCGAAATCTGAGCTAAATATTGAGAAATGCTATTAAGTAGTTGTTTACGGTAGATCAATGGTTGATTAAACCCGAAATCTGAGCTAAATATTGAGAATTGCTATTAAGTAGTTGTTTACGGTTAGTAATAAGGCTGATTAACACGAATTATTAGTTAAATATTGGGACTTACTATGAAGAGTAGTTGTTTACGGTAGATCAATGGTTGATTAAACCCGAAATCTGAGCTAAATATTGAGAATTGCTATTAAGTAGTTGTTTACGGTTAGTAATAAGGTTGATTAAACCCGATATCTGAGCTAAATATTGGGACTTACTATGAAGAGTAGTTGTTTACGGTAGATCAATGGTTGATTAAACCCGAAATCTGAGTTAAATATTGAGAATTGCTATTAAGTAGTTGTTTACGGTTAGTAATAAGGTTGATTAACCCCGAAATATAAGCTAAATATTGGGACTTACTATGAAGAGTAGTTGTTTACGGTAGATCAATGGTTGATTAAACCCGAAATCTGAGCTAAATTTTGATAATTGCTATTAAGTAGTTGTTTACGGTTAGTAATAAGGTTGATTAAACCCGGAATATATATATATATAAGTTAAATATTGGAACTTACTATGAAGAGTAGTTGTTTACGGTAGATCAATGGTTGATTAAACCCGATTTCTGGGTTAAATATTGAGAATTGCAATTAAGTAGTTGTTTACGGTTAGTAATAAGGTTGATTAACACGAAATATTAGCTAAATAATGGGACTTACTATGAAGAGTAGTTGTTTACGGTTAGTACTATAGTTTGTTAACACGAAATCTAAGTTAAATATTGATTTTTGCTATGAAAAATAGCTGTTTACGATCATATATATGGTTGTATAACACGAATTCTAAGCTAAATATTGGGAATTTCTATGAATGGCAGTAGTTTAGGGTTAGATCTATGGTTGTTTGATGCCAAATCTGTATAATGGGAATTTCTATGAAAGGAGATGTTAACCTTTACATCTATTGTTGATTAAAACGAAATCTCTCTAAACTGATTATTGGAGATTGTTATGAAAAGTAGTATCTATGTTTACCACGAAATCTATGTTATATATTGGGATTCGTAAATTTTGCATTCAAATTATTTGATGCGATAATTAAATTAATATTAATGTATGCTGCGCCGATTTGGGCAGCTGAAATTGCAAATATTATAGACCAATTACAAAATATTTTTATTAAAAATCTTCTCAATTTACCAAGATTTACCCCTGGCTACATTGTTAGACTGGAAACGGGTAGATTATCGCTTACACTAAACGCCACTAAATTAACCATGAAATACCTTTTAAGATTACAAAGAATGAGTAACTATAGGTTTCCCAAGATATGCTGGAATAGGTTAAGAGAAATATCCATAAATACAGGAAAACCTATTGGATTCTACAGGACTATTTTAGCAATTTACCACCACTGCGGCCTTGCCTGGACAAACAATGCTATCGACTATGAGACCATTCAAAACGAATTACCAGGGATTTTTCGTACAAAAACTGAACAAATAATTCAGCAGGACTTAGGAAAATGGATCATACAAGATTATATTCTAATTATAAATAATTATATAAGTATTTAATACCTGAACAATTTTTATCCTGGAACCTATCATTAGATATAAAAGGTTACATTACCCAAACAAGAATCACTTCGACTTTACTAAGAGAAAGTTACATTCAAATAATTAAAAAGAAAGATGTAATTTGTAAATTCTGCAAAACTGAAAGCATAGAAGAAATGACCCACTACATCTCTGAATGCACTATTGTTAACGAGGAACGGAATAAGATCTTAAATAACATTATCCAAGTCTACGTGAACCCAGTTCAGCTAATTAGAATAAAGTCCGAGAAAAAATATATAGCGATAGAATTGTTTAACTTTCATAAAGCGTTAGAGAACAAGGTAATCTCTAAGAACTAAAATTACAGAACAATTTCCTCTTCCATAGTTAATTTGTATAGTTATGTTGAATACTTTGATTTCCTTGTCATTTTCCCTTTTCTTCTTTGTTTATGTTTCTTTTTTCCTTTTCTCCATGAAAATGATGTATGGGGAGTACTTACAGGACGGAAATGTCCTAATAAAGCTGTTGTTGTTGTTTATTGGGATTCACTATAAACCGTAATTGTTTATCTTCAGATTTATAATTGATTAAAACGAAATATTTAGACTAAATATTGGGAAATTGCTATGGAAGTGGATGTTTACGTTTAGATCGGTGATTGATCAAAACCAAATATAAGCTGAATATTTGGAATTGCTATGAAGCTTAGTTGTTTAGCTTTGGACAGATTGTTGATTAAACCGAAATCTAAACTAGATATTGGGAGTAGCAATAAATAATAGTTATTCAGTTTTTTTATCGGTGTGGTTGATTAGCACGAAATATAAGCTTTATAAGGAATATTGCAATGATATTATCTGATATTAAATTTGATCATTGTTTATTATCCTCCAATATATATATATACAGATGGAAATTTTGCCGGGATGATATTGACCTAAAGAGACAAAGGTCGCCTCTCCCGTCAAAATAGACGTCAAAACTAGACGCCATCTATTGACCGTCGCCGCAAACTAGCGGTCTCGGGTCGGTGACAAAGCCACAACACCAGCTTTGGCAAACTGAAAATCGTCCACCTAGAGACCATGGTTTCGGGCTAATGGCCCTCGTCAGTCTAGGGCGGACTTTATTCCATGAGATCCACACGGGATCTAATGGAATCTTGACAATCGGCCAAAGAGGTGTTTAGCTGGCAAAGTGGCTGGGCCAAATCTATGGCTAAAAATTTGCCGTAAATTAAAGAGACAAAGGTCGCCTCTCCCGTCAAAATTTCCATCTATATTTTATCCGCCCTAGACTGACGAGGGCCATTAGCCCGAAACCATGGTCTCTAGGTGGACGCTTTTCAGTTTGCCAAAGCTGGTGTTGTGGCTTTGTCACCGACCCGAGACCGCTAGTTTGTGGTGACGGTCAATAGATGGCGTCTGGTTTTGGCGTCTATTTTGACGGGAGAGGCGACCTTTGTCTCTTTAAATATATATATATATATATTATTTATTATTATCCTCCAACTCCACTGCAACTCCAGCACATATCCTGGACTGTATTGAATCTAAGAAGGAAGACCTATACAACAACCTCAAAACTATAGTAGAAAAATTATTGCTTTCAACCTTCATGATCTGGTGTAATCTTAACCATGAGATAATTAAAAAAATTATAATCATTTGCTATGTGAAAAGTATAGTTACTTTACAACCAAACGATTGCTGCCCAACCAAAATTAAAATATATCAGATTTCATATGGATTAAGGTTATATTACGGTCTTAAAGGTTGTCAATTAATTTATAATCTGAGTTATATCATCAGAAATTTCAACGGAGAGCAGTCACTTCAGATACTCATTTATATTAGACTAGTAGAAAAGCCCGTCCAAGGACGGGATCGGCTAGAGCAGGTGGATTGAGAGGTTTGAATCGGTTCAAGTTCGACTTTTCCTTTGGAACAGTATTTATGAAAAGTTTTACTGTATGTCGTTTGTTCCAATTCGAAATACTTTGCTCTACATTTTGGGCAAACTTGATCAAGTTGGCCACAAAAGTGCAGGGGAATTTGATCTTCCTCGAAACATGTCCCTGTTGGCAAAGGTAGATTATCTCCCTGTCGAATTCTTTGCATCCTCAGCCTACTGTTTTCCCTTTGAAGGGCTCTTTGATTTTCGCTCATATTCATTCGGTATTGCCGTTGTTGTTCATTATGCCGTTCTCTTACGGGTGAATTTAAACGTCTTTGTCGCTGCTGTTCAATACGACGTTGCTTTGCTTCGATGGCCTCAACAATAGAAAGGGCTCTTTTAGGAGACATTGTTTATAAAAATAAAATAATCAAGATAAATTAAAAAATAAAATTATTTAAAAAATATTATTCCTCAAATATTCACCGAATAAATTGCCGACGTCACGTCACACGTCACACGCCACGTCACACAGAATGGACCAATCCTATTCGGCTTCAACGAACAGACGCTTTATTATCCCGTGCTCAGTCCCATCTCATCACGTAGTCAGTCCCATTTCATCCCGTGCTCAGTCCCATCTCATCCCGTGATCATTCCCATCTCATCCCGTGATCATTCCCATCTCATCCCGTGCTCAGTCCCATCTCATCCCGTGGTCAGTTTCATCTCATCCCGTGCTCAGTCCCATCTCATCCCGTGGTCAGTTTCATCTCATCCCGTGGTCAGTTTCATCTCATCCCGCTGTCAGTCCCATCTCATCCCGTGGTCAGTCCCATCTCATCCCGCTGTCAGTCCCATCTCATCCCGTGATCATTCCCATCTCATCCCGTGCTCAGTCCCATCTCATCCCGTGCTCAGTCCCATCTCATCCCGTGCTCAGTCCCATCTCAACCGGTGGTCAGTCCCATCTCATCCCGTGCTCAGTCCAATCCCATCCCGTGCTCAGCCCATCTCATCCCGTGCTCAGTCCCATCTCATCCCGCTGTCAGTCCCATCTCATCCCGTGCTCAGTCCCATCTCATCCCTTGCTCAGTCCCATCTCATCCCGTGCTCAGTCCCATCTCATCCCGTGCTCAGTCCCATCTCATCCCGTGTTCAGTCCCATCTCATCCCGTGATCATTCCCATCTCATCCCGTGCTCAGTCCCATCTCATCCCGTGCTCAGTCCCATCTCATCCCGTGCTCAGTCCCATCTCAACCCGTGGTCAGTCCCATCTCATCCCGTGCTCAGTCCAATCCCATCCCGTGCTCAGCCCATCTCATCCCGTGCTCAGTCCCATCTCATCCCGCTGTCAGTCCCGTCTCATCCCGTGCTCAGTCCCATCTCATCCCTTGCTCAGTCCCATCTCATCCCGTGCTCAGTCCCATCTCATCCCGTGATCATTCCCATCTCATCCCGTGATCATTCCTATCTCATCCCGTGCTCAGTCCCATCTCATCCCGTGCTCAGTCCCATCTCAACCCGTGCTCAGTCCCATCTCATCCCGTGGTCAGTACCATCTCATCCCGTGGTCAGTCCCATCTCATCCCGCTGTCAGACCCATCTCATCCCGTGCTCAGTCCCATCTCATCCCGTGTTCAGTCCCATCTCATCCCGTGATCATTCCCATCTCATCCCGTGCTCAGTCCCATCTCATCCCGTGCTCAGTCCCATCTCATCCCGTGCTCAGTCCCATCTCAACCCGTGGTCAGTCCCATCTCATCCCGTGCTCAGTCCAATCCCATCCCGTGCTCAGCCCATCTCATCCCGTGCTCAGTCCCATCTCATCCCGCTGTCAGTCCCATCTCATCCCGTGCTCAGTCCCATCTCATCCCTTGCTCAGTCCCATCTCATCCCGTGCTCAGTCCCATCTCATCCCGTGGTCAGTCTCATCTCATCCCGTGTTCAGTCCCATCTCATCCCGTGATCATTCCCATCTCATCCCGTGATCATTCCCATCTCATCCCGTGATCATTCCCATCTCATCCCGTGCTCAGTCCCATCTCATCCCGCTGTCAGTCCCATCTCATCCCGTGCTCAGTCCCATCTCATCCCTTGCTCAGTCCCATCTCATCCCGTGCTCAGTCCCATCTCATCTCGTGCTCAGTCCCATCTCATCCCGTGTTCAGTCCCATCTCATCCCGTGATCATTCCCATCTCATCCCGTGATCATTCCCATCTCATCCCGTGATCATTCCCATCTCATCCCGTGCTCAGTCCCATCTCATCCCGTGGTCAGTTTCATCTCATCCCGTGCTCAGTCCCATCTCATCCCGTGCTCAGTCCCATCTCATCCCGTGCACAGTCCCATCTCATCCCGTGGTCAGTCCCATCTCATCCCGCTGTCAGTCCCATCTCATCCCGTGCTCAGTCCCATCTCATCCCGTGCTCAGTCCCATCTCATCCCGTGTTCAGTCCCATCTCATCCCGTGATCATTCCCATCTCATCCCGTGATCATTCCCATCTCATCCCGTGCTCAGTCCCATCTCATCCCGTGCTCAGTCCCATCTCATCCCGTGCTCAGTCCCATCTCATCCCGTGCTCAGTCCCATCTCATCCCGTGTTCAGTCCCATCTCTTCCCGTGATCATTCCCATCTCATCCCGTGATCATTCCCATCTCATCCCGTGCTCAGTACCATCTCATCCCGTGGTCAGTCCCATCTCATCCCGTGGTCAGTCCCATCCCATCCCGTGCTCAGCCCCATCCCATCCCGTGCTCAGTCACATCTCATCCCGTGCTCAGTCCCATCTCATCCCGTGCTCAGTCCCATCTCATCCCTTGCTCAGTCCCATCTCATCCCGTGCTCAGTCCCATCTCATCCCGTGGTCAGTCCCATCTCATCCCGTGGTCAGTCCCATCTCATCCCGCTGTCAGTCCCATCTCATCCCGTGCTCAGTCCCATCTCATCCCGTGCTCAGTCCCATCTCATCCCGTGTTCAGTCCCATCCCATCCCGTGCTCAGTCCCATCTCATCCCGTGCTCAGTCCCATCTCATCCCGTGGTCAGTCCCATCTCAACCCGCTGTCAGTCCCATCTCATCCCGTGCTCAGTCCCATCTCATCCCGTGCTCAGTCCCATCTCATCCCGTGATCATTCCCATCTCATCCCGTGATCATTCCCATCTCATCCCGTGCTCAGTCCCATCTCATCCCGTGCTCAGTCCCATCTCATCCCGTGCTCAGTCCCATCTCATCCCGCTGTCAGTCCCATCTCATCCCTTGCTCAGTCCCATCTCATCCCGTGTTCAGTCCCATCTCATCCCGTGCTCAGTTTCATCTCATCCCGTGCTCAGTCACATCTCATCCCGTGGTCAGTTTCATCTCATCCCGTGCTCAGTCCCATCTCATCCCGTGCTCAGTCCCATCCCATCCCGTGCTCAGTCCCATCTCATCCCGTGCTCAGTCCCTTCTCATCCCGTGGTCAGTCCCATCTCATCCCGTGGTCAGTCCCATCTCATCCCGCTGTCAGTCCCATCTCATCCCGTGCTCAGTCCCATCTCATCCCGTGCTCAGTCCCATCTCATCCCGTGTTCAGTCCCATCCCATCCCGTGCTCAGTCCCATCTCATCCCGTGTTCAGTCCCATCCCATCCCGTGCTCAGTCCCATCTCATCCCGTGCTCAGTCCCATCTCATCCCGTGCTCAGTCCCATCTCATCCCGTGTTCAGTCCCATCCCATCCCGTGCTCAGTCCCATCTCATCCCGTGCTCAGTCCCATCTCATCCCGTGCTCAGTCCCATCCCATCCCGTGCTCAGTCCCATCTCATCCCGTGCTCAGTCCCATCTCATCCCGTGGTCAGTCCCATCTCATCCCGTGGTCAGTCCCATCTCATCCCGCTGTCAGTCCCATCTCATCCCGTGCTCAGTCCCATCTCATCCCGTGCTCAGTCCCATCTCATCCCGTGCTCAGTCCCATCTCATCCCGTGTTCAGTCCCATCCCATCCCGTGCTCAGTCCCATCTCATCCCGTGCTCAGTCCCATTTCATCCCGTGGTCAGTCCCATCTCATCCCGCTGTCAGTCCCATCTTATCCCGTGCTCAGTCCCATCTCATCCCGTGTTCAGTCCCATCTCATCCCGT
Source organism: Cordylochernes scorpioides (assembly GCA_030710605.1). Lineage (NCBI taxonomy): Eukaryota > Metazoa > Arthropoda > Arachnida > Pseudoscorpiones > Chernetidae > Cordylochernes > Cordylochernes scorpioides. The sequence continues at coordinate 26,234,541 of CP092883.1, read as the reverse complement.
GATCATTCCCATCTCATCCCGTGATCATTCCCATCTCATCCCGTGATCATTCCCATCTCATCCCGTGCTCAGTCCCATCTCATCCCGTGCTCAGTCCCATCTCATCCCGTGCTCAGTCCCATCTCATCCCGTGCTCAGTCCCATCTCATCCCGTGCTCAGTCCCATCTCATCCCGTGCTCAGTCCCATCTCATCCCGTGTTCAGTCCCATCCCATCCCGTGCTCAGTCCCATCTCATCCCGTGCTCAGTCCCATCTCATCCCGTGGTCAGTCCCATCTCAACCCGCTGTCAGTCCCATCTCATCCCGTGCTCAGTCCCATCTCATCCCGTGCTCAGTCCCATCTCATCCCGTGATCATTCCCATCTCATCCCGTGATCATTCCCATCTCATCCCGTGCTCAGTCCCATCTCATCCCGTGCTCAGTCCCATCTCATCCCGTGCTCAGTCCCATCTCATCCCGCTGTCAGTCCCATCTCATCCCTTGCTCAGTCCCATCTCATCCCGTGTTCAGTCCCATCTCATCCCGTGCTCAGTTTCATCTCATCCCGTGCTCAGTCACATCTCATCCCGTGGTCAGTTTCATCTCATCCCGTGCTCAGTCCCATCTCATCCCGTGCTCAGTCCCATCCCATCCCGTGCTCAGTCCCATCTCATCCCGTGCTCAGTCCCTTCTCATCCCGTGGTCAGTCCCATCTCATCCCGTGGTCAGTCCCATCTCATCCCGCTGTCAGTCCCATCTCATCCCGTGCTCAGTCCCATCTCATCCCGTGCTCAGTCCCATCTCATCCCGTGTTCAGTCCCATCCCATCCCGTGCTCAGTCCCATCTCATCCCGTGCTCAGTCCCATCTCATCCCGTGCTCAGTCCCATCTCATCCCGTGTTCAGTCCCATCCCATCCCGTGCTCAGTCCCATCTCATCCCGTGATCATTCCCATCTCATCCCGTGCTCAGTCCCATCTCATCCCGTGCTCAGTCCCATCTCATCCCGTGCTCAGTCCCATCCCATCCCGTGCTCAGTCCCATCTCATCCCGTGCTCAGTCCCATCTCATCCCGTGGTCAGTCCCATCTCATCCCGTGGTCAGTCCCATCTCATCCCGCTGTCAGTCCCATCTCATCCAGTGCTCAGTCCCATCTCATCCCGTGCTCAGTCCCATCTCATCCCGTGCTCAGTCCCATCTCATCCCGTGTTCAGTCCCATCCCATCCCGTGCTCAGTCCCATCTCATCCCGTGCTCAGTCCCATCTCATCCCGTGGTCAGTCCCATCTCATCCCGCTGTCAGTCCCATCTTATCCCGTGCTCAGTCCCATCTCATCCCGTGTTCAGTCCCATCTCATCCCGTGATCATTCCCATCTCATCCCGTGATCATTCCCATCTCATCCCGTGATCATTCCCATCTCATCCCGTGCTCAGTCCCATCTCATCCCGTGCTCAGTCCCATCTCATCCCGTGCTCAGTCCCATCTCATCCCGTGCTCAGTCCCATCTCATCCCGTGTTCAGTCCCATCTCATCCCGTGATCATTCCCATCTCATCCCGTGCTCAGTCCCATATCATCCCGTGCTCAGTCCCATCTCATCCCGTGCTCAGTCCCATCTCAACCCGTGGTCAGTCCCATCTCATCCCGTGGTCAGTACCATCTCAGCCGGCCACGTCACTTAAGTGGGGGGGGGGGGGGGGCGGCCAAGCCAATCAGGTTTGAACACGTCACACAGAATGGACCAATCCTATTCGGCTTCAACGAACAGACGCTTTATTATATGTGATAGTTTGTTGAGATATGGCACAATTTGTGTATGAAAAAGTGAAAGTTGTATAAGCTTATGATTTTGTTTTGTTTTGAAAATGAATCGATGTTGGTTCCATATGCTTGAATTAAATATTACACCTTAGTTCTATTTATTTTATTGCTTAATGAGGAACACAACAAAACAAAAAAGAAACTACAATTGCAAATGATTTGATAACTAACTAAGAAAAAAAAAACAATAATAATAATAAAAATAGATGATGATAAAAATAATTGAGTATGTCTGCCAGAAAAATGCTTCTATGAATTAAAAAATATGAATAATTACAAACTTAACATATAAATTTCAAACAATTTGGATTATAGATTATAAACAAAAGGTAATAAGACCAAATAAATAGTGTATGACGTTTCGTTAAGAGTTGTTACCATCTTCAGACAAAAGTACTGAATGATTCAGTACTTTTGTGGTATGTAGAAATTCATTACTTTTGTCCGAAGATGGTAACAACGCTGTTACTGAAACGTCACACATTATTTTTTATTTGGGTTTAGTCTTATTACCTTGTGTTTAGTTTGTTTTTAAGCCAAATTCTTAACTCTATTTTGTGTATATACTCAATAGAATTAGGCCTACTGAATATTTTCACGTTTTTTGAAGGATATTTTAGTTTGAAAAGTTAACATTACACATGTTTGGCATTCAGTTTATGGTGGTAGCTTCTAGAATCTCTCTCACATCTGTGATGAGATAGAGTTTTATTTTAATATAGTACATTTGCAACAATAAATAAATCAATTTACTAATATTCACAAGCACACATTGTACACGCCATGATAGTTATATTTGATTGTTAGGGACTAACCTAAACTAAAAGTACACAACATATTAACAAATTATATAACAACAACAACAACAAAAAGCCTTTATTTAGGGTCACTGATCCTATACAGGATTCACCAGAGGTATGCATAAGAACAGAGCAGTGAGACAAAGGAAATAACGATATATACAGAAGAAAGAGAAAAGAAAAACAAGAAAGAGAAAGAGGGAAGCAAGAAAAACAACACAAAAAGAGTAGCAGTAAGAAAGTGAGGAGTGAGTGTCACTTGGCCTTCTTCTGAGATATGGACTTGTGGAAACCATAAACCGCCGTAGCAATATACTTATTCTGGGTCATATTGTCAATTATTGATGGAAGTGAAGCACAGAGTTGCCCAGTTTTGAGCAAAAGGGAACAAATTATATAATAAAAAGGCATACATTGGATATAATAAAATATTTATTCTCCATATTTCGGTTAGCTGAACGCCAAACCTTTATCAAGTCATTGCATTTTTGTAATACAAATTTGTAAAAAGGTTTTTATAAAAATGCAATGCCTTGATAAAGGTTTGGCGTTCAGCCAATTGAAATATTGGCAAATAAATATTTTATTAAATCCAATATATGCCTTTTTATTGTCTAATTAATTGATTATGAATAGCTCTATATTAAAAGTATTAACAAATATGAAATGGAAAATAGAAAATAACATAAAAGGTCAGGTGTTGATATTAAAAATAAAAAAGACATATCTTGACCGCTTAGGATCTGAATCTATCTAAAGTGTTCGTTTGAGCTGTTAGAATATGCCTTTTTCTGTTTTTAATATCGACAAATGTTGAAAAAGTTCGATTTTTTGGAATTAAAAGGTTCCAGGTATACGTTTGTATACTTGAATACTTGAAGTCATTGGTGAGGTTAAAAATTTGCATGAATCGTAACACAACTGAAACAATTTTATATTCAAAAAAAGTTCCAGAAGTCGATCCTTGTTTGTAGAAATTTGAATGTGTTTATCGTGTAGGTGACAAAGCCACAACACCAGCTTCAGCAAACTGAGAAGCGTCCACCTAGAGACCATGATTTCAGGGTAATGGTCCTCTTGCGACGGTCAATATATGGCCTCTAGTTTAGACGTCTAATTTGACGGGAGAGACAACCTTTGCTTTTATAGATCATTTCCTCCCAGCAAAAATCTTCTATCTATATTTATAAATATTTAATTAAAAAGGCATATATTGGATCCAAATATGATTTATTTTACCAATATTTCAGTTGGCTGAACGCCAACCTTTATCAAGGTATTATAACTAAATTTATAATTTAGACGATAAAAACATGGCGAAGGAAGACTAATTTCTTTTATTGATGAATTAGAGCAAGCTTTCGGGCAAAAGCCCTTCAACAGGCAAGATAAAAACGACACTATGAACGATACCGATGGCTGTAGTGAATATATACATACACATATTAATTTACATAAATATAGAAAAAATAGTGTCGTTTTTATCTTGCCTGTTGAAAGGCTTTTGCCCGAAATCTTGCTCTAATGCATCAATAAAAGAAACTCGTCTTCCTTCGCCATGTTTTTATCGTCTGAATTCAATCCAGGAAGAATTTTTAATCTACAAGGTGCGTTCATTAATTTCCAGGACTGGTTAAAAAATAAAATAAATAAAAAAGCTAGAGAAAATATTTTTTACAGAGTTGAATATTGGACATTCGACCACACCTGACTGAAAGCACGAGTCTCGTGGCGCACGCGCCGATCTAAAAATAGAACAAAACAACTTCCTTGTAGGGTTCGCATTTCTAATTTTAAAATGGCCATTTTCGAAGAGCAGAGAATCTGCATTAAGTTTTGTTTTAAATTGAAAAAAAAAAGTGATACTGAGACGTATGAATTGATTAAAGAAGCTTTTGGCGATGCAGCTTTATCCCGTTCAAGAACTTTTGAATGATTTTCACGCTTCCAAAAAGGTCGGGAAAAGGTAAACGATGATCAGCATACTGGGCGTCCAAGATCATTTCGTTGCGAGGAAAACAAGCTCAAAATAAAGGAGTTAATTAAATCTAACAGAAGAATTATCTTCAGTGACTGGACTATCTGTTTATTTGGGGATAATGAGGTGCTTAAGGGAGGCAGTGCGCCTTAAAAGACCTGAAAGATGGCAAAACAATGACTGGATACTTCACGTCGGTAATGCGCGGCCGCACACAGCCCATGTTGTTTTGCAGTTTTTGGCCAAGCATTCAACCATACAGATCCCTCATCCACCCTATTCCCCCGACTTAGCCCCCAATGACTTTTTCCTCTATCCTAAATTGAAAATTAACTTGAAAGGACGGAAATTTGACAACGTTGATATGATACAAGCTGAATCGAAGGCAACCTTGAGGAACCTCTCAAAAAGTGATTTTATCTCCTGCTTCGACAATTGGAAAAAAAGATGGAACGGGTGTATTGAGGCAGGAGGGGCATATTTTGAAAAATATTGAATTAGTTTTTTTATTTGTTTTATTTTTCAAAGATACAGAGCAGTCCTGGAAATTAATGAACGCACCTTGTATATTTGTAAATTTATAATTATACTAGCCGAATGACCCGGTCAACGCCCGGGTTTTACCCGATTAAATGTTTTTATTCAAATACTATTCGTTACAATTATAAATTGGCGCCGTGGATGTCACTCTTGTGAAACGTCCCGCTCCAAACTTTGTGTCTGAGAAGCGATATTTTTATAGAAAGATGATCTGGCTTTTGTTTTCTGCTCGAATGAATGTTTTTCTGTTAGAATTTTGTTCCTGCGTACAAAATAATGAGCTGGTTTCACCCGTGGTCTCTGCTTTTTGGAATATTTTTCCCGATATAATTTTGTATCTGATAATCAAACATGATACAGCAATATCGTCATCATCATTTTCTGACTAAAAATATATAGTTTTAATAATTGATTTATATATTTTTTTAAAATAGCCTATCGTCTTCCCCGTATTTATTTACCTATGTATGGAAATTTTGGTTTGATTTAGTGAACTACTGCGAATTTGTATACCGGACATACAAACAGACAGACATACAAACATTCATTTTATATATATAGAGAAGATATAGCAAAAACCTCTTTCTCTAATTATTCATCAGAGCAATACATTATGTTAATTACTTCAATAAAAACACTTTACGGTGATGATAAGGAATGAGCCTCAAAGTCAGTTAAAGGTTTTACTGAGGTGATAAACGTGATGCCATGTTCTAATGCATCATTGAAAGGTACCACCTTTGGTACATGGATTTTATCATCCCGCAACTTCATGTTACATTCTTTAATATATAGTGTTTACTAGCCTAATGACCCGGGCAACGCCCGTGTTTTACCCGATTGAATGTTTTTATTCAAATACTATTTGTTACAATTATAAATTAGCGCCTTATATAAATGCATATATTAGTTAATAACTATAGCCTATGTGCTTTATCTGTCTATGTACTGTTGGCTTCCGTAGACGTCTCTTACTGGGAAAAAGAAAGAGAGGATCCCATTTAGTTATTAACTAATATATGCATTTATTTAAGGTGCGACCCGCTCCAACACAATAGTTACAAAAACCAAAAAGCGAGTGGGGGGCGGGGCAAAGGTGGCGTGATCGTAGCCAACCAATAGGAGGGCGCCATTCCAAAAAAAAAAAGCAAACGGTGACAGAGATGATAAATGATTAGGAGATGAATTATTAAGAACGGATGACGCTCGTAACTGTATATAGAATAATACATCAAACTGAGTAGATTTGTATATGACTTTATATTAAAAACAAAAGAGGTATTTAATACAATTATTACGCTTCACATTTCATCCTTTCATACTTCATCTCTAAGGATAGAAATAGTCGTTATTTCTCCTTAAAATAAATTACGATTTTTCGTTTAAAAGAAACATTTGCGGTAAAATTGTCAAACGTCGTTTTACAAAAGAGGTATATACTGACCGCTTACATGAGTATTTTTTAGATGGCAGAACGGCACCTAATGGAACAAATATCGAACTTGATCAAACTTTTCCATAATATTTGACCAACCTATTTCTTGATAAATCAAGAAAACCCAATAGGGAACGCGTTCTGGCTGTTGGACTTCGTCAGCGTGTGCATGCTGTGCATCAACGACCAAAATGTTGACAATTAAAATAATTTTATTGACATATTGTCAATACATGCAAATGTGCACAGTCTGCACTATTTAAAAAATGATAATTATATATATATACTAGACGGGTGACCCGAGCTTCGCCCCGGGATTGACCAGTGTGGATATCTACCCGAGTGATATATATTTAGATAAGATTTTTTTAAATAATTGTTTGTTATCAGCATTATCTATTTGTTTGCATCAGCATAATTTAATCTGTTCGTGAGCTAAGTAGAATAATTTGAATATATAGTTTTAATAATTGATTTATATATTTTTTAAAAAAGCCTATCGTCTTCCCCGTATTTTTTACCTATGTATGGAAATTTTGGTTTGAATTAGTGAACTACTGCGAATTTGTATACCGGACATACAAACAAACAAACATACAAACATTCATTTTTATATATATAGATGTATCATACTCTGTACCATAATGTTGATCCAAGAGGTTTCCTGAGAAATCAAGAAATGGGTATTCAAGGCCTAATTTGCGTAAATACGCTCAACATAAGAAAAAAGAAAAAGTATGGTGTTGAAATTGATACAAAAGAAGCATATCACAATTCAAAGTAGGAGCTAAAGTGATATAAAGAAAGATTTAAATTTATTTAGAAAAATAAAAACTCACATTTTTCAACGCTAATGATAATTTGAAAAAAAAAACGCTTTTTACATGTCAATATTGCGGGGATACTACCCAAATATTTACAGTATAACTCCACAAACAAATGAAACTTCTATCTAAGCATCACACAGAAAACTAAATTCTGCAGAGAGAAAGAAAACAAGGAAAAAAATGAGATTAAAAGCTATCAATGGATTACTTAGCGCAGCATATTTCCAAGTAGCCCCAGGTTTAATGGAAGTGGTGACCGAAAGACTTTGGTGCTTCTTAAGAATATTATTTTGAGGATATTAAGAGAAGCCATTAAGATATCTCCTGTGGGATTTGTATTTTGGCTTATTGTGGCAATTAAAGGACTGAGATCAAAGCCGAGCTGGGAGCTAGCAGGTGCTGTACTAATCCTCCGTGTCCATTAAACAATCGCCAATCCTGGGATTAGCACGGCCTGGGGTTGACACATGTTTCTCCCTGTGATCACTTGCTACAATTTCTGCCAACGTATTTTTTATATCTCTTATATCTATACACCTCTATTAATATACACCGTATTTAGTAGATACTAGAGCAATGAATCTTCATCCAATATCTTCCTAAATGAATGTTAGTACTTATCGTAGTTATTAATAAACAAATGATTTGTAAATTGTTCTTTTATATTTAAATGGGCAATCTTTCATAGGTTGCACTAGAGAATGAATCTATATCTTCGTCTAATATCTTCCTAAATGAATGTTAGTACTTATTGTAGTTCTTAATAAACAAATGATTTGTAAATAGTTCTATTATATTTAAATGGGCAATCTTTCACAGGTTGCACTAGATAATGAATCTATATCTTCGTCTAATAACTTCCTAAATGAATGTTAGTACTTATTGTAGTTCTTAATAAACAAATTATCTGTAAATTGTTCTTTTATATTTAAATGGGCAATCTTTCACAGGTTGCACTAGATAATGAATCTATATCTTCGTCTAATATCTTCCTAAATCAATGTTAGTACTTATAATATTGTAGTTCTTAATAAAAACAAATGATTCGTAAATAGTTCTTTTATATTTAAATGGGCAATCTTTCACAGGTTGCACTAGAGAATGAATCTATATCTTCGTCTAATATCTTCCTAAATGAATGTTAGTACTTATAATATTGTAGTTCTTAATAAACAAATGATTTGTAAATAGTTCTTTTATATTTAAATGGGCAATCTTTCACACATTGTCATTTTATCACGCTAATGACATGCAATGGTGTGCAACCTATATACGATTTAGGTTAATGGAAGAAATTGTAGAAATTATAAATAAAAAAGTTAAATTTGTAAAAATTTTGGTAATAATTTCTAAGAATTATCTACGGTAGATATGATGGAAAAGCTGAGGTAGATCAATTCTTCTGTTTATGCTGTTATTGTCTTTGGAGATTGAAGATTCCAGAATGAGTCTATTGTATTTGAAGAAAGTACTATGTTTTTTTTGTAAATCTAGATTGTATACATTCTTTTACGCCTTTGTACGCCTTATCCAATGACCTGATAAAGCGCAACTGCATGAAAGTTTGCCCTTTTAAATAAAAGAAGAACTCTTTTAACATACAATTAATTTTATTCTTATTTAGTTTGATTGCAATTATTCTCCATCTATGAATATTGTATTACCCAAATCATATTTTACCTCTTATTATTATTACTATCAGTAATAATAGAAACAACTATGTATATTTTGATTAATATTAAAAATGGCATATCCTGACCAGGAGCACATGTGCTTTACAGAAGGCAGAGCGCCATCTGGTGGAACAGAAACCAACTAAACATTGATTTAGCCTGTTCCCTGATATTTGGCCAACCCTATTTCTTGATTTCAATTTCGACAAAAGCGCGAAACGCGTTCGTGGATGGCTTTTCTTGATTTATCAAGAAATTGGGTTGGCCAAATATCAGGGAACAGGCTAAATCAATGTTTAGTTGATTTCTGTTCCACCAGATGGCGCTCTGCCTTCTGTAAAGCACATGTGCTTCTGGTCAGGATATGCCATTTTTAATATTGATTTCAACACCTGATCTTTTATCTTTTATTTTTTATTTAGTTTTTTAATTTTGATTAATATAATATTTAAAAATTGATATAATGAAGCGCTTGGTATAATACATGAAGATAACATTTTCTATTGTTCCTTATACATATTAAAAGCATAAAGGGATTATGGGGATACTAAACTCTTAAATTATAAAAAAAGTTCAAATTAACAAACGTTAATTAAAATAATAGATAAAAGTGATGACATCGATATAATATTTTGCAAAATGGTAACTTTTGACAGCTTTCTCCTGCAAGGTCTGTGGGAGAACTCCCATACTTACCATGTGTAAATGTATAAATAGCCAGAGGTCAAGGTGACTCAGAGCTATGCTCGAATGTAACACCTGTAAACTGAGAAGAAAAAAATAAATTAAAAAAAAATGATATATAGGTAAAGATTCAATCACTTCAAAACATATTGCCTACTTCTAGATCTTTCTTTAAGTTTGTACTTTGTGAAAATTCTTTCTTTTCATTTTCAATTCAATACACATTTGTCTATTTGTATTCTATAGAGACAAACGTACTTTAGACCATTAACCTTATAAATATCCATAGCAATCCCAAGACTATAATATGGCAAGGCAGGTTTTAGTCGCCTAAAGCTAAAAGCTGGGCAGATGGAGATCCTTTGAACTGATAGATCATTTAGAGGAGAAGAAAAAAAAATCTTATTCAAATCAAAGGGCAGATGGAATTGTTAATATACATTGATCAGCAACTTATCTAAAAGAGACAGCTTTGAGCACAATCTGTATTTGGTTCTAGAGGCCTATGTCTAAGTCACATTGTAGGTAGGTCCATAATGGCTGATAACGGTAGATTATGATACACAGCAATCTATCATAAATTAGAATGCAGGTCTTTGCTGAAGATTGTATTTTCTGTAGATGAAAAGAAATTTCAAGTAAATATCAAGTTAAACTTGAGTAAATAACCTTTATATATCAATTGACGAGTCATCAAAATTCTAAGTTGTGCCCGTGTGTTTGTGTGTGTTGTGTTGTTGTGTCTGTGTTGTGTGTGTGTTTTGTGAAAAGATAAAAATATTTTAATAAGAATTTAAAAGCATAATAACGAGTTTATAATATTATAATGTCATCGTAAAGTGCTTAACAACGTAACAAGTTAGAGATTTTTAAGTTTTTCTTTGATTTATTGTTTGATGAGAGCTTTATCTACTTGTATTACTAAGTTATTTATTACAGCAGAAAGGTGAGAGTCGCTCTGACGATTGTTCGATCATCTCGTTCAGTCATCTATCATTGTCTGTCTTTTGAGGCTGTGATTGGCTATGGTCAGCCATTCCTGATAACATCGACGAATAATGGCATAATGGACAGTCGCATTGATCCCATACAATGGTCAAGATTATACATCAATTATACTAAATAGCATCTTTTGGCCCCAACTATTCATATCCTTTCTTAATTACTGATTCAAGCGAATTACTGAAGCTGAATTACTGATTCTATGCGCGAACCTATTTCCGAGGCATAGTTACTATGCAAGTAGATGTAATGATATTCACAAATATACTTTCAACCTTGAATTGAAATTTCTCCTCTTTTATAGCTTCCAGTTGTTCAGTTAAAATACGCTGCAATGTTGCGAGCTCATTTTTTTGTCGTCAAAATTTAATAAACCACATATGTTAAATATATATGTCTTTTTTTTAATACAATATAACGCGGCTTATGATTTTTAAACGGCCTTTGACAATTATACCGCAAATGCTTCTTTTGAACGAAAAAATCTAAACTATTTTAAGGAGAAATAACGATTATTTCTAACCTTAGGGATGAAGTATGAAAAGATGAATTGTAAAGAGTAATGATAATTTCATCCCTGAACTCTTTTTTTCCGTTCATCATTACTATTCACAATTCATCCTTTCATACTTCATCCCTAATGTTAAAAATAATCGTTATTTCTCCTTAAAATAAATTTCGATTTTTCGTTCAAAAGAAATATTTGCGGTATAATTGTCAAACATTGATATACGTCTTTGCATAACATAATTTGTTCGATTTGAATAGATATTTATTATAATGTCTATATATATATACTTTACTATTATCTTCACTTTCTTATATATTTAAAAGGTCTAATTTATATACACAATGGTTGAAATGAATGCTTCTAGAGAACATCTCGAAGAATAAGATAGGCGGTCAGCCTTATTGAAATATCGGGGGATTTTAATAAAAGATTTGATTAAAGATCGTCAAAATAGATATATATGTACCAAAAATGGTACCGAGTGATGGAGATGCATACGACATCTGAGACTCTTCTTTGGACACGACAACAACAACAAAAGTGGTACCGTTTCCTTAAAAAAAAAAAAACACTAAAACAACGCTTTTTGTTCATCAATCCAGTACAAATCGTAAAAATGGTTACAAAGAAAGAGCCATCACACCAGTTTTGACAAATTGTGACAAAAGTCGAAATTTATACTATGGTGTTGAACTATGGCCATCATCAGTATAGGGGCGAATTGGACTTAGCATATTAGCATTCTATGTGGATTTTATGAAATTGGTCAAAAATCTCTAAAATGAGGTTTAACCTGGTAAAGTGGCATGAACGAGTTTAAGACCAGAATACACTATAAGTATTGGGAGGATGGTAATATGCAAATAAAAAAGACACAGCTTCCTTTTATTACATAAATACCACACTGATACTTTATAGAAATATATAAGCGTGTATGATTGATATATAAAATTAGTCTTAGAGATTTATTAGCATTTTAAATGATTGATACTTTTATTGATTGAACTCAATCTGTTGATTTTTCATAAACTCTTTTAGAATTTTTAAATTAGTTCTGGAAGATTAGAAGACACAAAATACGACTTTTTCCTAAGAATCTGTATATGATTGTGATAGTATAGTATATAACATTAAAACGATAAAATCAATAAATAAACTTATTTTTGAAATTCTTTGTATCTCTTTCGACAGATGAATATCCTAGCAATATTCGATATGCGAAATTACTCTAAGCCGACAAAGCCTTTGAATACCTAAATACATTCTGACCAAAGCTTCAATAAAACACATCAAATATTTCAGAGTTCATTAGTCACACAAGAATCCTTTTTGTGCCTCTAAGGAATCAATCTGTTGACACGGAGATGTTGAAAGAAATGTCGCTATATTTATTAGGGCGAAGGGAGAGAGAGATTTCAGAGTAAAACGGTGTTGGGATGGTAAATAATCAACGGAGGAAGGGAGAGTCAATAGAAGCGAGCTAAAAGCCCGACATGATTACGCTTGGTCTTTGTTTGCGCTACCGCTGGTCCATTGTGGGGTCGGTGTCCTCAAAGGTTCACGACAATGTCTTCGGTGCCTCAAACGGCTTGCCTAATTAGGATGGTGGTTCATTATCTAGATCACCCCTGTTGGTCTAATGGCGGCACCACGAGTGGCCTTTGATTCTTTGTCTTCTTTAGAGATGCTTTACTTGTTATATCCTTTACTGTTCTCTACTCCACAATATGAACGACTAGCTTTTACCTCTGATAGATTTTCATTGATTAGATTTCGAAACAGTCGAATATTCAACCGATAAATTTGTAATATATCTGTATGAAAAAGTGAAACTTGTATAAGCTTATGATTTTGCTTTGTTTTAAAAATGAGTCGATGTTGATTCCATATGCTTGAATTGAATATTACACCTTAGTTCTATATATTTTATTGCTTAAAATGGAACACAAAAAAAAAAAAAAAAAGAATCTACAATTGCAAATGATTTGATAACTAAATAACAGAAAGAAAAAAACAATATTGAAAATGATGATGATAAAAATTGAATATGTCTACCAGAAAAATGCTTTTATGAATTAAAAATAAGAATAATTACAAAATAAACATATAAACTTCAAACAATTTCCTAACACTGATATTCAATTTTTATAATCAAAAAGATTGTGCTGGTTTGTGATAATAACAGGAGCAAAAAGTAACGCCTATATGTATATAGGTATAAAAGTAAAAAAAATATAATTTAATGTATCTTTTTTTATGGAAGGGTCTTTAGTTGTTATATCCTTTACTGTTCTCTACTTCACAATATAGACGACCAGCTTTTACCTCTGATAGAATTTTATTGATTATATTTCGAAACAGTCGAATATTTGACCAAGAAATTTGTGATATATCTAAAATTGATATTCATTTTTTTATAAAAAAAAATTGTGCACGGTTCATGAAAATAACAGAAGAAAAAAAAGTAAAAGGCAATGCGTGTATATATATATTAGCAAAGTTTTTATTATTTTATTAACAGAGTGTCATATCTGTTGTTTATATTTTGTTACTCCGTAAACTTCTCATTGCTTATCTTTTTTAAAAATAAAATACACCTATCCCCTGATATACACGGTAGATACGTTCCTGAGAAAAACGTGTAAATCGGAGGATAGGTGTACATAGAAATAAAAATAAAATGCATTGACAGGTTAAAATATGTAGTCAACACATAAGCTCGGGATTCCTCGTGAGATGTGTACATAGCGCATGTGTTCAATCACAGTAGCATTTAGTATAGTGCGATAAAAACAAAAAAAAAACTTATTTGGAAAACCGTGTAAAAGCGAAAACGTGTAAAAAAAGTACCGTGTAAATCGGGGGATAGGTTTATAGGTTGTTTTTGTCTTAAATAAATTGCTGTGTCATCCTGAAGTTTGTCTTTCCTAATTTTTTTACGTGGCATTATATATGTAAAAAAGTGATATTATAAATTAAACTGGAAGGGTCTTAGTTAAGAAAAAATTGAAAGATATTTTATAGGGTACTATTCTAAATAATGCAGGTTCAAAGAGAATTTGACCACAAAATATTTATTTATTATCAAATCAGACGAGATATCCCCACAAGGGATGCTTGCGTCAAGAAACAACACTAAGATACTATATTACATAAACAATTGAATAATTACATGGTTTGAGTAGAGTTTAAAGAAGAAAATAAACGAAAGGACACTAAAATCATGCTCGAATTTACAACCAACAAATGAAATAAACACAAATATATAGAATCATCAAAAAGGTTTATTAAATATTTGATTTCACGACGATCTACCTATATAATTTCCAAATATATTAGTTGCCACCCACAAATACTAGACACACAGAAGCACACCTTATATCAAACACACATCTTACTCTGTAACGTTTTCTTTGATGGCAACTCTCTCACTTTTATTAAATCTCTTTTTTTAATATACAAGGTATGTCCCATAAGTTCCCGGACTGGGTCCATAAAAAAATAAATAAATGAAAAATGTAAATGAATTTGACTGTTTATTATAGAAAAAAATATCTGGCTACACGGTGGTACCAATATCGAGGCGGTACTTGCGCGCGCGCCAAGGTTATTCTAATTTATTTAAAGGTCACACCTAGCGCTGCGGCGATTTTACGATGGAACAAAAATTGAAGCAGAGGATTTGCATAGAATTTTGTGTGAAACTTCAAATATAAGCAACCGAAACTTTTGAAATGCTTAATAAAGCATTCCCCAATGACGCCCCAAAGAGAACAACTGTTTTTGAATGGCATTCTAGATTTAAAGCTGGCAGAATTTCCATTGAAGATGATCCTCGTCAAGGACGCCCAAAATTTCAATGGACTGATGAAAATGTGCAAAAAATCACCGATTTGATAAAAGAAAATCCTCGAACCACTTTGCTGGAGCTAGAGCAAGACACAGGCATCTCTAAAACAACGATTGGGAGAATCGTAACCGAAGATTTGAAGCTCAAAAAGACTCCTGCAAAATTCATCCCAAGATTCCTCACCAATGAGCAAAAACTGTGTCGGCTTGCAACCTGTGAGGACATGATGGAAATGACAAGAACGGATCCAGAATGGAAAGACAAGATAATCACAGGCGACGAGACATGGGTCTATGGCTATGACCCTGAAACCAAACCTCAATCTGCCGAGTGGAGAGGTTAGGGTGAGCCTAGACCCAAAAAATCCAGAAACAAGGTGTTGCTGGTCGCTTTTTCGGATAACAAGGGCATTGTTCATCACGAGTATCTTCCTGCAGGCCAAACAGTTATTAAGGAAATGTATTTGGGCATTCTTCGCCGTCTAAGGGAAGCGATTCGAAAAAAAAAAAGGCCAGAAAAATTGACTAATGGTGGCTGGATCCTACACCATGACAATGCTCGCCCTCACACAGCGCACTTGATGACTAGCTTTTTGGCGAAAAACGGGACACAAATCCTACTTCAACCACCCTATTTCCCAGACATCGCACCAAATGACCTTTTCCTGTTCCCCAAACTTAAAGCAGTTCTAAAAGGAAGACATTTTGACACTAGGGATGACATAATAGAAAAACGCCGTTAGCATTGAAGAGCATTCCAAAAGAGGCTTATAAAAACTGTTTCGACAATTGGGAGAAACGATGGCGCTGGTGCGTTGAAGCAAGGGGGGATTACTTTGAAAAGTTTTAATAAAAAAATTTAAAAAAATCTTACCTTTTTTTTTTTATGGACCCAGTCCGGGAACTTATGGGACATACCTTGTATTTATCAAAAGTGTTGATACTTTTTTAAACACCAACTAAGGACTATTTTTACTATGGATGCGTCAATTCACAATATATCTAGATATAGTATAAGCATTAACAGAAGACAGGACCTTCTAAAAGTCAATAAAATCATTTTTACAGATTCCAAGCCGATATAATCAAATAGAAATACTTTTTTAATGGTGTACAGCGTGAAACAGGTGGTGCTTTCACATCAGACATTATCCAAAATATGTGAACCTATCACTTCAAAGAATAAAAAAAAAAACTTTTTTTTTTCGGGTTTTCGGAGGGCCTTCTCACAAGTGTGTCTTCACGAGTTATCAAATTTTAAACAAAGTTAAAATTTTCTATTATTATGATTTTAATTTTGTACTTAATGTATTTCATACTAAAACTGATCTGATTACGCTATAAATTACATACTTAAATTGTAAAAAAAAGTTATCAACAAGCTGTTCTTTACATTCTGATCTATTCACGAATCCTTTTCAGACTTCTGGCTAAGATCAAAATATCTCTCTTGTTAAAATATACAAACAAATGTACAATGTGTAAACACATCTCCTGATCATACAAATGAATGTTTCTGGTGACTTGCACCACCTGTCGGATTAAATTGTTGATATTTTTCCGATATATGGCGTAAGCCATCAACAACCTGGTTCAAATCACATTAATAGGTACCGCTCAACAAGAGCAACCTAGTTCATGATAATTGAAACAGTGAATAATATGTGAAGGGTATTCACATATTAAACAAATTTTAACACGGGATTCAATTCAGGTTCATGACTGTCGGGAATCGATGGGGTTATCCACTCGTCCACCGACTTATTTTTTTCCATCAATAACTTTCAGTTTCAAGATCAGATGTTTTCCTCTTAATTCATCAACCTGATCTTTATATAATTTCACTTATAATATCATCATTAACTTAGTGCAATCTATCGATGAAAATTTTAAACATTTTTAAACATTATTTTTCTTCTAATATATATATATATATAGTTTAGAAATTAGGGCTGTAGAAAATAATCTATATATATAAAAATGAATGTATGTGTGTGTGTGTGTCCTTAATGCCTGACCAAACCACTCATTGGAACGCCATGAAACTTTAGGAAGTTATTCAGTATAGTACTGGGAAGGTTTCTAGCAAATAAAATATTTGAAATAACTTTTCGCCTAAAAATAATCAAGATAAATATTCTAATTTATCTGTTATAATTCAACAATCTGCTCTAAATATTATCATGATGATACGATGATTTTGTAATGTAGAAAATTAGGAAAGACAAAATTCAGGATGACACGGCATACAATTCCAAGGCAAGATACTATTCCTTTAACTTCCAATTACCGAGGGAACCAATTAATATTGATTTTATTCAACTTATCGAGTATTTTTCAAGGGACCGGGAAAAATGTTCACTTTATCGAGAGATTCGTTAGACAAACCTTTACTCACGTAAAACCCGGGCGAAGCCGGGTACATCCGCTAGTTTTAAATATATATGTACTTGTATATGAGAATTCGAAACTATTATAGACGCGTATGATTCTTTTAAAAATTAAACGATTTTTTCCCTACTACCTTTACTACAATGAAAAATTGCTGGGAGGGTTCACCACTGATAAGCCAGGACCTCTCCTTAATTTTTCATTGCAGAAAGGGCAGTATATAATTGGTTAATTTTTTAGACATACGCGTCTCTAATAGTTTCGAATTCTCATAACAATTGGCACGCTAATGTATCACATATATATATTGTATATCTTAGAAAAGAGTAGCTTTAAAAAATGTACTTATAGATAAAACTTAAGGAAGTAGTACCTTTTAGCATGTATATAAAGATTCAGATAATAACTTTTAAAAATATTAAATACACTGTGATTTTTATAGAAGACACACGAGAAAACAAAATGTAAACAAAATTACCTCTGACTTATTGAAAAAAAAATATTTTTTTAAAAACAGACAACTTCCCTAAGTTTTGTCTATGAATATATATATAATGTAATATAATGCGGCTTATGATTGTAGAACGACATTTAAAAATTAACCCGCATGTGTTTCTTTTGAGCGAAAAATCGAAATTTATTTTAAGGAGAAATAACGACTATTTCTAACCTTAGGGATGAAGTATGAAAGGATGAATTGTAAAGGGTAATGATGAACGGAAAAATAATCATTATTCATTAATCATTAAATAATAATTACTCTTCACAATTCATCCTTTCATACTTCATCCCTAAGGTTAGAAATAATCGTTATTTCTCCTTAAAATAAATTTCTATTTTTTTCATTCAAAATAAACACATGCGGCGTAATTTTCAAATGTCGTTCCAGAATGTATATATTGCCACGTGGAAAATTAGGGAAGACCAACTTCGAGATGAGACAACAATTTATTTCAGGCAAGAACAAACTATAAGTGATAAACAAAATATAAACAAAAGAGGGAAGTGCACAGAGTAGCAAAATCTCTCTATATATATATAAATGAATGTCTGTGTGTGTGTCCTCTATAGATTCAAAAACCATACATCCAATCGCCGTGAAATTTTGGGATATTATTAGGCATATCCCCGGAAAGGTTTTCGAAAAATAATTTTTTGAATATCTTCAATATCCTTAGAGTTATTTGCAGATTTGTAGCTTTAACTCGCAAGCAGCGCCACCTTGCGACGGAGATAGGCTTAGGTCTGCCCCCCCCCCCCCCCCCCCCCCCCGTCGAGAAAATGTAATCGTCCGGCCGCCGGCCGGTTGGACAGTCCAAGTTCCCACCGACCAATCAGAGAAATCAAGAGGTCCTGGCGCGCGGGGGCAGAGTTGGTGACACAGCTGTGCCAAGTAGACAAGAAAAAAGCCTCGCGGGTGACCTCCGGGAACTACGTCCATCTTCCATAAACGACCATGATTTTATTCAACTTATCGAGTGTTTTCAAGGGACCGGGAAAAAATTTTCACTAGATAAAACGATGATTTTGTAATGTAGAAAATTAGGAAAGACAAAATTCAGGATGACACGGCACACAGGGACCGAGAAAAAATGTTCACTTTATCGAGAGATTCAAATTTACGAGTTTCAAATTATCAAAATATATCTTTTTTTTTAATAAGTTTATAGAGAATTGTTTTAACAAATGTTCGTTAGACAAACCTTTACTCGGGTAAAACCCGGGCGAAGCCGGGTACATCCGCTAGTATAAACATAAAAATGATCACTCTGTTAATAAAAATAATAAAATTAATAAATACCTTGTTACAATATGTTTATAACTTCACTTTTTGTACTATTTTCAAACTAATACAAAAGCTGTATAAATTATTCGAAACAAACAAAACCACTAGAGACGCAAAAATAATATATCGACTAAAATAAACTCTTCGAGTTAAAATTAAAAAAAATAAAACGAAAATTGAAGAGGACTTTCTTGTGCGTATTTTATTTGCAAGCTTTCGGACGCATGCGTCCTTCTACAGGCTTTTAGAAAAATGGATCAAAAAAGCCTGTAGAAGGACGCATGCGTCCGAAAGCTTTCTAATAAAATCTTCACAAGAAACTCCTCTCCAATTTTCGTTTTATTTTTCTAAAAATAATTTATACTTATCACAAAACCATTAAATATATTGAATAAATATAAGAAAAGAAAGCTATAGAAGGTATCTTACGCTATGAAGGTATATAAGGTCCATCTCTAGCTAAACACCCAGACTGGAGGGAATACACAATCCCAGTAAAAGGTCCAACAATAAGCCCAACTAATCACCGATAATCCCAAACGGTCCTCTAATTGTTTCTCAGGACCCAATTGACCAATGGACTGCTAGAAGATTACCACAGGAACCCCTACTTTATTTATAGACATTTCTTTGTAGAAGGTATTGTAACGAAAGCTTTTATTTAAATATATTAGCAAAAAGCAATAACCTGCTGTATGAAAGTGAAAGTTATATAAGCTTATGATTTTGCTTTGTTTAAAAATCAATCTATGTTGGTTCTATATGTTTGAATTGAATATTACACCTTAAGTCTATATATTTTATTGCTCAAAAAGGAACACTAGTGATATAGACTCAATAATGCAGTCCCCGATTTCTCCTGGTTGAATAAACCCATCAAAGAATGCTATTGGACAATAAATCTGACGGAAGATAGTCGTCATAATGATTATTGTGAGGATAACAAGTTACATAAACCTAGTTGTATATGTAAATATGATCGGGAAATTTCTAGAAATATACCCTTTGGTTGGCTGAACATAGCACACTCTGTTTTATGAAAATTCGAAACTATTTTAGAGGCGTAAGATTCTTTTTGAAATTAAACAATTTCTACTGCCCTTACTGCAATGGAAAAATTAATGGGAGGGCCTGGCTCATCAGTGGTGAACCCTCCCAGCGGTTTCGCCAGTTTAATCTACCATACCGCCGTTATATTGAATTTTTAGATCTTTCTTTTTTAGTGAAACTGTTGTTAGATTCTTGGAATGGGTATTTGTGATGAAATATGGACATATGCTTTAAGGACAGTATAATTACATACAATTATGAATATTTTGTTACTGATTTCTTAAGGTCTTTGTGCTTGCGTGAAGTGAATGAAGATTATTATTTACCACGTTAATCACCATATTATATTTATCAAAATTAGCATATACTAATATAAATTTGGTTAGTAATGTGGAATTAGTTAGTGTCACATTTGTGTATACATAAAAAAATTATAATTCGATTAGGATTTTAATATTAATGATCGCATATTAATTAGGGGAATTTATAAACATCCGTTGACTAATTTATATTGAAATATTAAGGGGTCGCCGTGTCATTTTGGAAACAAATTGTGAAGATTGGAGAGAGAGCCGTATGAATTATTTATATCACCAAGGTTTCTGGGAAGGTATGTGGTCTTGGAAGTAGCAATTGAGAAAAAACTAAGAGGAATATAATGAATATTCATCATAGCACGGCAGCATCAAGAATTTGTCATTCTGGGGCAAGAACAAGCTTTGGAGTCGCGTGAGATGGATCGGTGGTTCCCTCGGGGTGAGGCAGTGGACAGAATGTTACTGAGTCTGGTCATCCTGGCTGTGACGTGATCCTACCCTGGATGTATAGAATGTTACTGAGTATGGTCATCCTGGCTGTGACGTGATCCCACCCTGGATGTATAGAAGGTTACTGAGTCTGGTCATCCTGGCTGTGACGTGATCCTACCCTGGATGTATAGAAGGTTACTGAGTCTGGTCAGCCTGGCTGTGAGGTGATCCCACCCTGGATGTATAGAAGGTTACTGAGTCTGGTCAGCCTGGCTGTGAGGTGATCCCACCCTGGATGTATAGAAGGTTACTGAGTCTGGTCATCCTGGCTGTGACGTGATCCCACCCTGGATGTATAGAAGGTTACTGAGTCTGGTCATCCTGGCTGTGACGTGATCCCACCCTGGATGTATAGAAGGTTACTGAGTCTGGTCAGCCTGGCTGTGACGTGATCCCACCCTGGATGTATAGAAGGTTACTGAGTCTGGTCAGCCTGGCTGTGACGTGATCCCACCCTGGATGTATAGAAGGTTACTGAGTCTGGTCATCCTGGCTGTGACGTGATCCTACCCTGGATGTATAGAAGGTTACTGAGTCTGGTCAGCCTGGCTGTGAGGTGATCCCACCCTGGATGTATAGAAGGTTACTGAGTCTGGTCAGCCTGGCTGTGAGGTGATCCCACCCTGGATGTATAGAAGGTTACTGAGTCTGGTCAGCCTGGCTGTGACGTGATCCCACCCTGGATGTATAGAAGGTTACTGAGTCTGGTCAGCCTGGCTGTGACGTGATCCCACCCTGGATGTATAGAAGGTTACTGAGTCTGGTCAGCCTGGCTGTGACGTGATCCCACCCTGGATGTATAGAAGGTTACTGAGTCTGGTCAGCCTGGCTGTGACGTGATCCCACCCTGGATGTATAGAAGGTTACTGAGTCTGGTCATCCTGGCTGTGACGTGATCCTACCCTGGATGTATAGAAGGTTACTGAGTCTGGTCAGCCTGGCTGTGAGGTGATCCCACCCTGGATGTATAGAAGGTTACTGAGTCTGGTCAGCCTGGCTGTGAGGTGATCCCACCCTGGATGTATAGAAGGTTACTGAGTCTGGTCAGCCTGGCTGTGACGTGATCCCACCCTGGATGTATAGAAGGTTACTGAGTCTGGTCAGCCTGGCTGTGACGTGATCCCACCCTGGATGTATAGAAGGTTACTGAGTCTGGTCAGCCTGGCTGTGACGTGATCCCACCCTGGATGTATAGAAGGTTACTGAGTCTGGTCAGCCTGGCTGTGAGGTGATCCCACCCTGGATGTATAGAAGGTTACTGAGTCTGGTCAGCCTGGCTGTGGTTGTGACATTATCCTACCCTGGATGTATAGAAGGTTACTGAGTCTGGTCAGCCTGGCTGTGAGGTGATCCCACCCTGGATGTATAGAAGGTTACTGAGTCTGGTCAGCCTGGCTGTGAGGTGATCCCACCCTGGATGTATAGAAGGTTACTGAGTCTGGTCAGCCTGGCTGTGAGGTGATCCCACCCTGGATGTATAGAAGGTTACTGAGTCTGCTCAGCCTGGCTGTGAGGTGATCCCACCCTGGATGTATAGAAGGTTACTGAGTCTGGTCAGCCTGGCTGTGAGGTGATCCCACCCTGGATGTATAGAAGGTTACTGAGTCTGGTCAGCCTGGCTGTGAGGTGATCCCACCCTGGATGTATAGAAGGTTACTGAGTCTGGTCAGCCTGGCTGTGAGGTGATCCCACCCTGGATGTATAGAAGGTTACTGAGTCTGGTCAGCCTGGCTGTGAGGTGATCCCACCCTGGATGTATAGAAGGTTACTGAGTCTGGTCAGCCTGGCTGTGGCTGTGACATGATCCCACCCTGGATGTATAGAAGGTTACTGAGTCTGGTCAGCCTGGCTGTGGCTGTGACATGATCCCACCCTGGATGTATAGAAGGTTACTGAGTCTGGTCAGCCTGGCTGTGACGTGATCCCACCCTGGATGTATAGAAGGTTACTGAGTCTGGTCAGCCTGGCTGTGAGGTGATCCCACCCTGGATGTATAGAAGGTTACTGAGTCTGGTCAGCCTGGCTGTGAGGTGATCCCACCCTGGATGTATAGAAGGTTACTGAGTCTGGTCAGCCTGGCTGTGGCTGTGACATGATCCCACCCTGGATGTATAGAAGGTTACTGAGTCTGGTCAGCCTGGCTGTGAGGTGATCCCACCCTGGATGTATAGAAGGTTACTGAGTCTGGTCAGCCTGGCTGTGACGTGATCCCACCCTGGGTGTATAGAAGGTTACTGAGTCTGGTCAGCCTGGCTGTGAGGTGATCCCACCCTGGATGTATAGAATGTTACTGAGTCTGGTCAGCCTGGCTGTGGTTGTGACATTATCCTACCCTGGATGTATATAATGTTACTGAGTTACGGCCTGGTCAGCATGGCTGTGGTTGTGACATTATCCTACCCTGGATGTATAGAATGTGACTGAGTTACGGCCTGGTCAGCATGGCTGTGGTTGTGACATTATCCTACCCTGGATGTATAGAATGTTACTGAGTTACGGCCTGGTCAGCATGGCTGTGGTTGTGATGTGTTCATACCCTGGATGTATAGAATGTTACTGAGTTACGGCCTGGTCAGCATGGCTGTGGTTGTGATGTGTTCATACCCTGGATGTATAGAATGTTACTGAGCTACGGCCTGGTCAGCCAGGCCGTTTTTGGGACGTGTTCCCACCCTGGATGTATAGAATGTTACTGAGTCTGGTCATCCTGGCTGTGACATGATCCTACCCTGGATGTATAGAATGTTACTGAGTCTGGTCATCCTGGCTGTGACATGATCCTACCCTGGATAAATAGAATGTTACTGAGTCTGGTCAGCCTGGCTGTGAGGTGATCCCACCCTGGATGTATAGAATGTTACTGAGTCTGGTCAGCCTGGCTGTGGTTGTGACATTATCCTACCCTGGATGTATAGAATGTGACTGAGTTACGGCCTGGTCAGCATGGCTGTGGTTGTGACATTATCCTACCCTGGATGTATAGAATGTTACTGAGTTACGGCCTGGTCAGCATGGCTGTGGTTGTGATGTGTTCATACCCTGGATGTATAGAATGTTACTGAGTTACGGCCTGGTCAGCATGGCTGTGGTTGTGATGTGTTCATACCCTGGATGTATATAATGTTACTGAGGTACGGCCTGGTCAGCCTGGCTGTGGTTGTGACATTATCCTACCCTGGATGTATAGAATGTTACTGAGTTACGGCCTGGTCAGCATGGCTGTGGTTGTGATGTGTTCATACCCTGGATGTATAGAATGTTACTGAGTTACGGCCTGGTCAGCATGGCTGTGGTTGTGATGTGTTCATACCCTGGATGTATAGAATGTTACCGAGGTACGGCCTGGTCAGCCTGGCTCTGGTTGTGACATTATCCTACCCTGGATGTATAGAATGTTACTGAGTTACGGCCTGGTCAGCATGGCTGTGGTTGTGATGTGTTCATACCCTGGATGTATAGAATGTTACTGAGTTACGGCCTGGTCAGCATGGCTGTGGTTGTGATGTGTTCATACCCTGGATGTATAGAATGTTACTGAGTTACGGCCTGGTCAGCATGGCTGTGGTTGTGATGTGTTCATACCCTGGATGTATAGAATGTTACTGAGGTACGGCCTGGTCAGCCTGGCTCTGGTTGTGACATTATCCTACCCTGGATGTATAGAATGTTACTGAGCTACGGCCTGGTCAGCCAGGCCGTTTTTGGGACGTGTTCCCACCCTGGATGTATAGAATGTTACTGAGTCTGGTCAGCCTGGCTGTGGTTGTGACGTGATCCTACCCTGGATGTATAGAATTTTACTGAGCTCTACGACCTGGTCAGCCTGGCTGTGGTTGTGACGTGATCCTACCCTGAATGTATAGAATGTTACTGAGTTACGGCCTGGTCAGCTTGGCTGTGGCTGTGACGTGATCCTACCCTGAATATATAAAATGTAACTGAGTCTGGTCATCCACGGTGTGATTGTTACGTTGTCTTACCCTGGTTGTATAGAATGTTACTGAGTTACGGCCTGGTCAGCTTGGCTGTGGCTGTGACGTGATCCTACCCTGAATATATAAAATGTAACTGAGTCTGGTCATCCACGGTGTGATTGTTACGTTGTCTTACCCTGGTTGTATAGAATGTTACTGAGTTACGGCCTGGTCAGCCTGGCTGTGGTTGTGACGTGATCCTACCCTGGATGTATAGAATGTTATTGAGGTATGGCCTGGACTCATTCTCCTCGCTTACTTTCTATAGTTTATTTACCATTGCTCTACTTTTTTATGATGTATCTTGTATATCTGAATTAAATTAATTTCAGAATGCCTAACGAAATATCAATATTTTTTGCGAAGGAGAGTAACTCGTTTTATTTAAATATTTATAAAAAAAAATACGAAAAATAATAACCGATAAGTTTATAACTATATATGAAATTAAAATAGCAACTTTTTATTTCTCTACACACAAAATATATGTGTCACAATATAAGAATAAAGAGAACATTCGATGGGTTTGGAAGTGGTTGAAAAGTATTATATTGTTTTCCCAAAAAACATTTGCCAATAGTGGCAAGATATTAAAATCGGCAATTTTAAGTTAACAAGGAAAGAAAGTTTGAGCCCTCAGCATAAATAGGTTGACTCCAGATATTAACCATTACGATCAATAAATAGTCTAATGATATATAGATAAGCTGACCCATCTCACCAACTATCCCATGTCCAGCTGCTTCCAAGATGGCTCAATATCCCTCGAGATAAAAATCCTAATTCGGAAATGCAGGTAACTGGACAAAAGGGATCTACACCTTTAAGATAACATAAAAACCTATTTTCTCTCTTGTAAGAAGAATTGTAATACTGTCATCCTACCTACAACCACCAAACACTCTTTACTCTTTATTGTTGGCTTTTCATTTTATTTTGACTTAGAGCGCTATGTCCACCTGGGGACACTTGAACTATAATGGTAAAATAAACATAGAAACAAAATAAAGAAAGATATTTAAAATATGTACAAGCATTAGTATGCAATTTAATTAGATGAATAGAGAAAAAAAGTATCAATACAAGTATAACGGTTGGTATACAAATTTAGTTAAATGAATTATTGTAAGCTTCAAGGAAGTATATGTTCTGTTATAAAATCCTACAATGTGGATTAGCAATAGCATCATCTATATAATCCGATTGTTAATACTTTGACGCCATCTATTGACCGTCGCCGCAATCTAGCGGCCTCGTGTCGTGACAAAGCATCAACACCAGCTCTGACAAATTGAGAAAATCCGATCTGGAGACCAATGTTTCAGGCTAAATGATTCGTCAACACAGGACAGACTTTATTCAATAAGATCCACAAGCGATCTGATGGAATCGTCACAGACCCGAGGCTAGTTTGAGGCGACGGTAAGTAGATGGTGTCCAGTTTAGACGTTTATTCTGATGGGAGAAGCGCTCCATATTTTTATACTAGCCGAATAACCCGGGCAACGCCCGGGTTTTACCCGATTAAATGCTTTTATTCAAATACTGTTCGTTACAATTATAAATTGGCGCCGTGGATGTCATTCTTGTATAATATATAAATGAGTTTTAAAAATTGTAAAAAAAAAAAAAGAAATGCATTGGCCGGGAATCAACCCGGGCCGCCCGCGTGGCAGGCGAGCATTCTACCACTGAACCACCGATGGTTATGAGAAATGGCCTTATTTGGGTATTTATTCCATTCACAAAAGCAAACGGTGACAGAATTAAGAATTGTTGCTTGATTATGACGCTGATAACTGTATATTATAATTTCAATTTTCTCCCCGGGAAAATTCCCAATTATATTTTTAGGCTATAGATTTAACCCAGCCACTTAGCCAGCTAAGCACCTCTTTGACAGATTGTGAAGATTCCATTAGATCCAGTGCAGATCCCTTGGAATAAAGACCACCCTAGGCTGAAGTGGACCATTTGCCCGAAACTATGGTCTCTAGGTGGACGCTTCCCAGTTTACCAAAGCTGGTGTTGTGGCTTTGTCACCGACCTGAGACGCTAGTTTGCGGAGTCGGTCAATAAATGGCGTTTAGTTTCAGCCTCTATTCATCCGGGAGAGAGGCGACCTTCATATATATAGATATATGTGTGTATGTGTCATTACTATGACAATATTAACAACAAACACCCTTATGGTTTTATCTAAAACTAGACGAATGACCCGGGCAACGCCCGGGTTTACCCGATTAAATGTTTTATTCAAACACTATTCGTTACAATTAGAAATTGGCGCCGTTGATGTCACTCTTGTGAAACGACCCGCTCCAAACTTTACATGTACATTAGGTCAGCTGATATTACCTCCCATCTTCACCGCTAGAGGCGCTGCTCGCGAGCTAAGTAGAATAATTTGAATATATAGTTTTAATAATTGATTTATATATTTTTTAAAATAGCCTATCGTCTTCCCCGTATATTTTTACCTATGTATGGAAATTTTGGTTTGAATTAGTGAACTACTGCGAATTTGTATACCGAACATACAAACATTCATTTTTATATATATAGATATAGAGTCAATGAACAGTATTTTTATAAATAGAAAAAACTTTAATTTATACAAAGGTTTTCATACAACATCTGCTAGTTAGGTTTATATGGCACAATATAAAGAGATCAAGATAGTGTTTACAAGGATTATTTATAGATTCATATTTGTAGTATTGTATATATACACCAGTTAAAATTCACTATATATATTCTTTTATGGAAATTTAAGTAAAACAGAGAGTCGAGAATCAACGAACTATTCCTTTACTAAATCTGACTATCAATGCAAGTCAACTACACTTAAGGAACTACATTTAAGGAATTTGTGCATTTTAGCATATATATCGGGATTCAGACAATAACTCTGAAAGATATTACAATGATTTTATTAAATACAAACGAGATAACCAAGTGTGAACTAAATTACCTCTGTCTTCTTCAAAAAACAGACAACCGGCGACAAAAAAATCCATTTTCTAGAATGTACATTATACGGTTAGCTAATATGCAAAGCATACGTCTTTTATATAAAAATTTATTAATTTATTAATTTGTGCAAAATAAGTCATGCATAAATATAGCATTACATGTAAATATAAGAATATTCTTGCATATAATTATAACTAAACTAAAAATTTACCTAAATAGTTTTTTAAATTTGTATTTATTTGTATGTTGCACCTAATTTAAAAATAAAACAAAGCAATTCATTTTAATCACTGGTATATAAACAAAAAAAAAAAGTAATAAAATACAAATGAAATAAAACCCAGACGACGATGTTGCAATATAAATGACATTATCACGACGTGATACCATAACGACAAATATTTAAATTGGCAATATTGCAGCAGACGTGATTTTTAAACGCTATCACCTGTCCCATAATTGTATTTGTAGCCCATCTTTATTGTATTTTTTATATATCTTACGACATTTTTATTTCCAAATATAAATACACAACGTCGTTTGATTATTATTGAACATTATTTTTGACGTCGCGAGGGCAATTGCTAAATAATTCTTAATTCCACCGAGAGATGGAGACACATATAGCGGGTCATTTTATTTTTTATCTTTGCCATTCGCCGTTGTGGCATTAAAACACGTTGACGAAGATCTATCGAAATACCTTTAACATTCCTATAAAATATATGATTATATATAAACATTACTATATATAAAATAAATCATTTTATAGTGTTTGAGAGAAAGAAATATAATAGTTTTTCTCCAAATATATATATATATTTATAATTATATAATATAAATATTAAAAATAATTTATCAATATTGATTCTATATATGCCTTTTTAATTAAATATCTTTTTAGGGATTGCTTTATTTTCAAAAATATTAAAATAAAAATATTTCCGATATATTATTTTTTATTTAAAAATATATTCATGGCCTTAATCATATATCTTTATTTATTTATTTATCAAATCAGACGCGATATATCTACAAGGGATGCTTGCGTCAATAACAACACTAAATTCAGATACTATATTACAAAAAAAAATTAAATAATTACAAGATTTGAAAAGATAAGAAAGAGGACATTAAAATCATTCTTGATTTTACATCACAACCAACAAAATAAACAAACGAAAAATATACAAATAGGTAATAATTAAGGTTTTTTTAACCAAGAGAGAAAATCATAGATATATTTACAGAATTTTCTAAATTTAAAATAAAAGTCCTTATTATTTACAAACATAAAAAGATCCTTGTATTCGATGTTTTCCCGGTTTCTGTAGTTCTGGAAGATTGGGCACTCAAGAAGCAGATGACTGGGATCCTGCTTTCTCTTTCCACATAAACATCCCGGATCGTCTCTAGCTCCTATTCGAAACAGAAAATCTCCGAAATTTCCATGACCAGTAACGAATTGCACATTGTAAAAGTCAGGGCGGAAATATTTTGGAATGCCCAAAGGGAAAAAGAGACGAAAGTGATCACTTGTATTAGAAAACATATCTTCCATTCTTGTTCTTAAAAATCCATTTATTATTGAAGGAGAATGTGGACTGAACGTTCGTTGGTCTTCCTCGCATAGTTGGTCCAATTCATATTTAATCAATCTTGATTCGATAAAATCAGTCAGGAATGAGATCTCTGCCAGACAGTGGACACAATTTGAGGAAGATGTTTTAAACGATCTAGTAGCCCAAAGAACAATTTGGTATTGCATCGAATTTAATTTCTGTTTACAGCGGTTATTTATTTGGTAAAACCAAATTTCAGCTCCATATGTTAGAATAGGTCTAATTAGCGTCTTATACAAAATTAACCTTTTATTAGAGTTTATACCCCATATTTTGCCGCTGAGGGGAAAATGCAGATTTTTCATGCGATGCGCTTTATGCAAAATCTCATTGATGTGCGGGGTGAAATTTATTTTTGTTTGAACCTATGATTAGATAATTTCATTCCCAAAATTTTTATTTCATTTGAAGGCTTTATGACGGTTTTTTGAAATTCCAACTGGAACCTATGGAAATTGTGAAAGTGAATCAAGTTTGTTTTTTTCTGGATTTATTTTTAACTTGTTTGAGCGACACCATTGAGTGACATAGTTTAGGGTGTTCACTAACTCAGTTTTTAGACCCTCTAAATTATAATGCCAACATATAATAGAGATGTCGTCCGCGTAGCAAATAATTTCAGCTTTTGTTGATTTAAAATTCATTAAAATATCGTTTAGCAAGATGTTCCATAATAACGGTGACAGTGGACTACCCTGAGGACATCCCTTAGTAAGGTTTTTGGAGACCGTTTTGCCACCGTATGACAGACAAACTGTCCTTTTATTATTCAAATAGGATTGGATGATTTGATTCAGAGAGCTGAGAACGTTGTCTAAATCCATTCTTTTTATTATAGCTGGCCACCATGCATTATCAAAAGCCCCTGATAAGTCCACTGCGATCAACGCGATCACTGCGATATATACATATATCTAGTAATATAGTTTTTTTTTGTTAATATTGTTATCGATAAATAAATATTTGTATAATAAAAGGCATAAATTTGATCAAAATATAAATTATTTGCTAATATTTCGTTTGACAAACTTCAATCTTAATTAAAATACAATAACGTATACATCTTTTATTTCTCTAGTGTACACTTAAGCAAAACTCATTTCTAGTAATATATTATGTGCCGCTAAGTTAGATTTTACAAAATAAATACACTGTTATACCTTGATAAAGGTTGGCGTTCAGCCAACTGATATATTGGTAAATAAGCTCTTCTTCTGATTAAATATATTCCTTTTTATATAAAAATCTATTGATATATTCAAGAAGAAATAATAAAAACAGCTACAATATTTTATTTAAGATGAATGACACAAAGAATTATTTTTTTTCTATTTGACCAAAATAGGAAACAAGATATTTTCTACTGAGAACGTTCATGAACATATAGGATAAATTCGAGCATAGTAAAACATAGGCAAAAGACCAGTTTTTTTATAATGATTTTGGTCAATAGTGACCCTGAATAGTGAAAATTGTGTATTTTGTACTAAATATTTTTAAAATATTTTGATTTCTTAATAAATAGTCAAGGCTATCGACACCTTGCCCACGAAGCTCATTGGCTCTATTGGGGAATACTACGTGTAACCTCTACAAGAAGCTGTCAGAAGACATCTGCCAAGCAGCAGCAATCCAGCTGGTGCCAAGCTTCGGCATTACGAACTTTATTGTGAGTGGTTTTGCTGTTCATCAGAAAGCATGGAGCTCTGCTCTTTACTGCACTAGTATTACATAGAACTCTTCTCTGTGTAGGAGGCTAATTTGACAGCCATTGACAATGACTGATAGTTATTTTGACTACAAAGCAATCATAGCATCATTGATGACCACCACAGAATCTGGGTTTGCCCGTGATACCGTTCAAGACGTCACTATTCTGTGGCAGCGTGGCTATGACCAGGATATTTCATCCTCTTCGACGTCAAAGTCCGGAGTCGTCAAATTATAATCGTCAACTGTCATCTTGGCGATGATGCTGTTGAATTGCTTGTTCCTGAAACTTCGGGCTGAAGCCACCAGAATAGATTCCTGGATCCACAATGTCCTAAATATTTGCTAGAAGTCCATATGTGGTATTATCTTCGGTTAAGCCGAAGCCTTCATCTGACTAATGTAACAAACCAACCTCGTGAGCACCTCGGAAATCTTTGTTGGATCAAATAGCGTCGTCACATTCGGAAGCCAGGTCAACATGAGTTGTCTTGATCGGCTGATATTGCCTTTAATCTCTCCGACAAAGTCGTCCAAAACTCCCGACCCAACTAAAGTTTTTCATACCACGGCGCTGTGCTTTTCCACCTCGTCAGACCCATCTCGTGCCTCTGCTATGCCTGATTTGGCGTTAATCTTCTACCATCGAATGACTGAAAAAGAAAGCAGTGCGTGAGCGTAGGTTTTTCCTAGTAAACTAAATTGTCGAGACCGTGGTTCTACATAAGACTGTCACGACGTCCAAGCGCCCAACCACTTGCACCACTCGCAGCATGTTGAGAGTTAAACCTGGACAACTCAGCCTATCACACATCTTCGGGGATGCCAGAAGCACGTTGACGATCCGTCTACAATCAGAATGATTCTCACTCCGACAATGGGCATTTTCAGGAAACAAGAGATTTGATCATGATGGCCCTGGACGTCTTGCCTTATCCAGTCTTAGCTTGACTGTCCTCTATCGCTAGTGAGGATACAGTGATCTGGCCCATCTGTACTGGTCCTCCCAATACGACAGGCATATCAGGCTTGCGGCCTTTATCATCATCCTGTAACCCCTTAACTTGCATGTCGTATCTTTTGGGTGAGACATAGATCTCTAGCCATCCTCACGTTTAATATGCGTATTTCTTCGGACTTGAAGTGAGGATAGTTCTTGAAGATCCTCTCACTTCAAATAATAAAAATTTCACTTTTACAATGTGCATTGCGTGTATAGGTTGGGTGGTAAGTGGTTATAACCTTCGATTTCCGACAGCCATGAACCAGGAGCAAATCCCGCATTGTACATTCTTTTATGTTAGAACCTGTTCATATTTTTCATTGTAAATAACTTAAGCTAGATTGCTCTTTTTGAGAGGTACCTAATAAAGTTAGCTTGGAACAGGAACAGGAGGTATGTGTATAGCGTTACATTCATAAGTTACAGTATTTACAGGGATATCATTAACACATTCAAGAAAAGTGGCCTACATACAACATAGAGAATGGTCATTAGAAATAAATCAGTAAAATATCTCTATAAAGTATACAATAAGAATATAAACAGAAGCAATGCATTTCTTTATTCGTGCAAAGTACAAGCTTTCGGATCTTTATAATCCTTCTACAGACATAGCGCTATATCTATATACAAATAAAAATTAAATAGGACATAGGGCTAGGGATGTGAAGTACAATTTGGGGAAGATGAAGGAGGATTCGGTGAAAATTAAGAGCTGGGTTGTTTTTTCCTGACTGATCTTACACTTTGCACGAATAAAGAAAGGCATTTCTACTCTTTATATTCTAACTAGCCGAATGACCCGGGCAACGCCCGGGGTTTAACCGATTAAATGCTTTTATTCAAATACTATTCGTTACAATTATAAATTGGCGCCGTGGATGTCATTCTTGTATAATATATAAATGAGTTTTAAAAATTGTAAAAAAAAAAAAAAATGCATCGGACGGGAATCGAACCCGGGGCGCCTGCGTGGCAGGCGAGCATTCTACCACTGAACCTAAAGCAAACGGTGACAGAATTAAGAACGCAAGACGCTGATAACTGTATATATTAATTTTATAGAGAATGGTCATCAGAGAAAAGAGATACAATTTGATGGACATTGGTGGAAGTATTGCATAACATTTAACAACACACAACAAGTTTCACCACAAATGTTTCTTTTTACACAGAACGAAAAATCGTAATTTTAATTATAATAAGGAGAAATAACGACTATTCCTATCCTCAGGGATGAAGTATGAAAAGATGAATTGTGAAGTAATGATGAACGGAAAAATAAATGTGTTCAGGGATTCATCCGTTCATACCTCATCCCTAAGGATAGGAATAGTCGTTATTTCTCCTTAAAATGATTAAAATTGCGATTTTCTGTTGTGTAAGAAGAAAAATTTGCGATAAAACTTGTTAAACATCGTACTATAATTCATATCTGTATTATATTGTTTTATTGGTAGAAGTATGGAAGGATCAAATAGAAGGAATGGGATGAAGCCATCACGAGCTAGGGATGGCCATAAATCCTTAGTACTAAATAGCCAGGCAGGGAAACAATTAGATGTTAACAAAGAACACATTCTCCTTGGCTAATTAAATCTACCTTCCATTGTTGAGGCCGTTGCTGTTGTTTGGAGTACAGTCACGTCCAAAGTAACCTTCAAACCGGAGCACAAAAAAAAAAAAAGCTGAAACCTCGGATAAACAAAGAATACAATGACGTAATTACACCATGGACTTCTAACACAATGGTTAGAGGTCCGAGGGATTATTGATTCACTGTGTGGGGGAGTAAGGACTTCCTGGGCTCTACGCGATTGGGTATCTTTTTAATTAGATTGAAAGGTTTCTAAGGATAATTGTGTTAAGTTTGTTATACGCGCTATATAGCAATAAGATAGTTTACAGCTAATTTCTTTACTATTATTCTATATTAAAAACTAAGTAAAGATGGTCGGTATATGAGTGGTTTAAACTGTCGACAATCGACAACAACGATCCGATATCGAATCCCGCTTTGGACACTTTTTTTCTTAATTAAAAAAAATGATTCTATGGCACTGTCCCAGTGGACGTTGACTCATGTGCATATTTACAAGTCTTATTTATAATTATTTCATTTTAGATATATGGACATATGCAGAATTTTATAGTTATATGTATAATAGGAAATAAGAAGATTTTCTTCTGATTTTGATTATCTCTTGAGGATTATGCTATGGAATTATTTTCTGGTTCTATTTAGTACTAAATGGTATTGGTAATGCAGTCTTGGAAAATATATTGAAAATATAATAATAAAAATAGTGAAGATTAGAAATAGCTTTAATTGAACTTATGGAATATAGAAAACATAATTTGAAAAAGGTATGCCTGACTTAAGGCGTCATAATTAAAAAAAAAAATGAAAACCATATTTACATAGTTTACAAAAAAATTTGAGCCGGCCATCGGGAAACAATAACAACGGGTACATAAAGCGAAAGCGCGACCTCTGGCGGTTGATTTAAAAGAGTAATTTTTTCTATTAATTTTTAATTTTAAAATAATATTTTTATAGTTATGTGTATATTTTTTTATTGTTGGCTACGGAGAATGGAATTAGAAAGACAGCTCTCTGGCAGGCGTGGGAGAAGGCATCGCGTGGTTTTGTTCCAAACATTTCAAAATAAACAAAGTGTGTTTCTGCTTTTACTGGCTGTAAATTTTTGATAAGTTGATGGATAGGGAGTAGGCCCTAAATTAAGACCACCTACAGGCATCTTATTCAAGTCCAAACCCCCCCCCCCAGTGAGTACAAGAAACCAAACGGGGCTATAGCACACTGTAAAGTTCGAGAAGTAAAATAATCTACAACATATATACAAGGTTATCCCAAAGGTTCGTAAACACTAGCGAAAAAATTGAAATACCAATATTATTCACCGTTATGAATAATGTCTTTGTATTATGAATAAAGTTATTGTATCATGTATTATATATATACAAGTATACTTGTATATTAAAAATAAAGAAGGCATCTCCTGACCACGAGCACATGTGCTTTTTAGATGGCAGAGCGCCATCTAGTGGAGCAAAAATAAACTAAACGTTTATTTAGCTTGCTCCGTGATATTTGGCCAACCCAATTTCTTGATAATTAGGAGCGCCAACAGCGCGAAACGCGTTCGTGGATGGCTTTTCTTGATTTATCAAGAAATTGGGTTGGCCAAATATCACGGAGCAAGCTAAATAAACGTTTAGTTTATTTTTGCTCCACTAGATGGCGCTCTGCCATCTAAAAAGCACATGTGCTCGTGGTCAGGAGATGCCTTCTTTATTTTTAATATCAACACCTGACCCACTTATCTTTTATTTTTTTCTATTGTTTTTTCATATATATATATAGTAGAACTTGGATAATTCGAACTTCTTTAATTCGAAAACCTCTTTAATTCGAATATTTATCTTGGTCCCTAGAATTTCCGATAAATAGAATTTCCGTTTTTAATTCGAATTTTTGGATAATTCGAATTTTTTTATGGTCCCTTGGGGTTCGAATTATCCAAGTTCGACTGTATTATGTTTTCGCTGTAATAATATTATTCACCGTTATGTATAATGTCTTTGTATTATGTATAAAGTAACTGTATCATGTATTATTATGTATTCGCCGTTATGTAAAATGTCTTTGTATTATGTATAGAGTAACTGTATTATGTATTATTATGTTTTCGCTGTAATAATGCTTAGATAATATTATTCGACGTTATGTATGTCTTTGTATTATGTATAAAGTAATTGTATTATTATGTATTCGCCGTAATAATATTATTCGTCAATAGTAATAAGAAAAACAATGTTTTAAGAAAAACACGAACCTTTGGGATAACCTTATATATTATAAACAAAACGTCTTACTCGGTCTCTTTCTCGGAAGCCATTTTGTTTATTATTTACACTTGTACTATTTGAAAAGGTAAAAAAATAGAATTTGGGTAAAACGTTTTATTTTATTGAGAAAAATGATTATATTTTTTTATTTTCAAATAATTCCTGGGTAGATATTACTTACACTGTACTAGAATGTAAATGAAAAAGTCAAACTGATTTCCATATGTTTAGACGTGTGGTACACTTACAGTAAAAGCAGTTTTGAAGTACTACCCATCATGGTTATTATGACCTCTACCACACTTGTACTAGGGATAATTAAAATATATATATATATTGAAACATGTTATCGCATATGTCAACTTCTCTCTTCAGCTCTGAATAATGAATTACTGATTGTTAGATACTTTAAGTTCTGCACAGAAGCTAGGCGCATGAGAAAGAATGCAGGGCAAAGGATACTGGAGGATGACCTATCTGTAAATAGGTAACTGAATGTGAGACAAACTTTATTTTTTTTTCTGTAAATGTTTCCTCTTCCCTCTCCTCTTGTTGATGTGTAAATACGGCATATCCTATATGAGACGGAATGCCCTAAATAAAGGCTTTTGTTGTTGTTGTTATATTGAAACTTGTTGATATATTGCTTAGAGAATGATTTCATGTTTTTTTCATTTGTCTGTGGGCGTTTGTGAAATAGTAGATACCCTTGTACCAGGGTCGGTAAACTTTTGAGTCGGAAGAATCAAATATTACAATTTACAAAATTTCTAAGTTTTTGAAGAGCCACAATATTTTTTTTCTTGCTAACAATAAATAGTACTCACATAAATAATATTTTCGTATAGAACTATATAAAAAGGCGCAGGTTCATATCCAAAGAGCCGCATGTGTCTCGCTAGCCGCAGTTTACCAACCTCTGGTCTATACTGATGAAAGCTATAGACCGAATCTATAACATACAGGTTATTAGCTCTTTTAAAATTCTCCAATGTAGCTGGTGTTGTGAGTAATTCACTTGACTGAATCTGCTGGAGATTGATTTAAAAATAACCACCAAACACACTACTTCTTTAATGGAAAGTTTTGTATAAGAAGAATATCAGAAATTTGAATATTAGTTCAAAATTAACACAATCTTTCATAATTATACATCTTATTCCAGTACAATATTACATTTGTACTATTTTTTCACATTATGTCGCGGTCTCACGCAATTCTGGCCTTAACTACCCGTTTCATGATTTTTCAGGATGCCTTGAATGACCAGTTTTTTGGTCGTTGAGGTACAGCTTGTACCACGCTGATGAGGGCCAACAGCCCGAAACGCGTCCGTGGTTAGCTTTTCTTGATTAATCAAGAATGGCTATTTGGCCAATTCTGGAATAATTAAAAATCAACGAGAATAGTTGATATTTATTCCGATAGATGGCGCAAACCATCAGCAACTTTCAGTTGCACGATAAGGAGATGCCTTTTTTCACAATCTTTCAAGTTAATGAATGTTTTATTCGATTTAGTTTATTGATTATTCAATATTTTAGAGTATATTATATACAAAAACCTTTATTAAGACATTTAGGTTTATATCGGAAAATTAATCTCACTCTGATAAGTTTTAAAAAATAATAAAAACAAAATATATTTACATCAAACATTAGAGCAGAGTATATATAAATAAAAATGTAAGTAAACTATAAAGCATTTTAATTTTTTTTATATATATTTATATTCAAACCAATAATATATAATAAATAATATACACTCATAGACAAAACTTCATATAAAAGGTAGTACCTTTTAGCATATATTGTCGCGATGAAAAATAATTAACTAGGCCTTCGAATTACTTTAAATATTTATTTAATGAGTTATATGAGAGATTTTAAATATAAAATAAGAGTTACTATTTACATGAGCCAAATCGACCCAGCCGTTAGAGCAAAAGGGGAGAACTGAGATATATCCTCCTTCCACGTGACGCCACTGTTTACCCCGACCGGTCGGTCCAGATAAGGGGGAATACCAGGAAACTCTGTCCTCCTGACATCACTCCCTCCACAAGAGAAACAGCGTCCCGCTGTTTACTAGTCGGTCACATGACCCTGGGCAATCTGTTCTTGGACTTCAGGGTCGTGGTAGGGCTTCATTCTCACTACATGGACGATATCTTGGGTTTTTCGTCTTCTCCTAGTATTCGTCACGCCTTCTACTTGATAATTTACACTCGATATTTTTCTGATCACTCGATAGGGTCCGAAATATCTCTTCAATAACTTCTCCGATAAGCCAACGGTACGGACTGGGGTGAACACCCACACCAAATCACCTTCCTTGTACGTCACCTCCTGATGCTTCTTGTCGTAGCGTTCTTTGTCTTTGCTCTGAGCCTGCAGGATGTTGAGACGGGCTAACATTCGTGCGTCCTCAGCGTTGGTCACAAGATGGCCCACATAATATTCTGCAGTTCCTGCCGGCTGGTACGGCAGTATAGAATCCAGCGGTGTTTCAACTTCTCGGCCGTGGACGAGGAAGAACGGGCTGTATCCTGTTGTCTCTTGTCGAGCGGTATTGTAGGCGAAGGTCACATATGGTAGGATGTTGTCCCAATTTTTCTGATCAACGTCAACATACATCGAGATCATGTCAGTCAGGGTCTTGTTAAGTCTTTCTGTCAAACCATTCGTTTGAGGGTGGTATGCCGTGGTGAATCTGTGAATTGTTCCGTTTAGATTATTTATTTCTCGTATGGTCTGAGACATGAAATTTCTTCCTCTGTCCGTGATGATTTCCCGAGGAGCGCCGTGCTTGAGTATGACGTCTTCAATAAGGAAGGTTGCTAATTCAGTAGCTTCCGCTGTTGCCGCGGCCTTTGTTATCGCAAATCTGGTGAGATAATCAGTCGCGACTATTATCCATCTATTTCCCGTGTGAGATATGGGAAATCTTCCCAGATAATCAATTCCTATCTTTTGAAAAGGCGAGGTCGTTGGAGGTATTGGGACTAGTAGTCCAGGAGGTTTCTGAGGCACGCCCTTCCTTCGCTGGCATTCTTTACAATGAGCAATGTATTGGGAAACTGTCCTATAAAGTCCAGGCCAATAGAATCTCTTTCTAACGCGGTCATAGGTTTTGGCAAATCCCAAATGACCGGCCATTGGAGTGTCGTGGACATCTTTAAGAATTTCGTGCCTCATTTGTTTTGGGACTACTAGCAGCCATGGTTTGCCCTCAGGGTCGTAATTTTTCTTATAGAGAACGCCTCCAATCATCTGATACCCTTTTAAATTTTCATTTGCAAGTTTTTCACGGATCCCAACCAAATGAGGGTCTTTACTTTGTTCTTCTGCAATGTCTTGGATGGAAGTAATGTGCCCTTCTATCTCTGCGGTGTCAGCCAAGGGGCTTCTTGACAAACAGTCAGCGTCTTTATGCTTGCGTCCGCTTTTGTAAACGATGTTTATGTCGTATTCTTGTAGTTTGAGGGCCCAACGAGCTAAGCGGCCGGATGGATCTTTCAAGCCTACCAGCCAACATAGCGAGTGATGGTCGGTAACCACAGTAAAGGGTCTGCCATATAGGTACGGGCGGAATTTACCAAGGGCCCAAACAACTGCGAGGCATTCTTTTTCTGTAGTGGAATAATTCTTTTCCGCTTTGGTTAGTGTTCGTGAGGCATAGGCTATAGGTCTCTCCGCGTCATTCTGGATTTGAACAAGAACTGCCCCTAAACCATAGCCGCTTGCATCAGTATGGACATGAGTTTCCGCACCTTCTATGAAATGTCCTAACACAGGCGAAGATCCCAATTCCTGTTTGAGAATCCGGAAAGATTCATCTTGTTCTTCGCCCCAAATGAATTTTTCATCTTTCTTTAAAAGGCTATTCAAGGGTCGAGACTTGTTAGCATAACTTTTGATGAAGCGTCTATAGTATGAACTTAACCCAAGAAAACTTCTGGTCTCACTGATATTACGGGGTTTTGGAAAGTGGACAATGGCTTTCACTTTTTCTGGGTCTGGCTGCGTTCCAAATTCATTAACGACGTGCCCGAGGATAGTTATTTGTCTCGAGGCGAAATGACACTTTTTATAATTCAGGCACAGTCTCCGGCCTGCTGAATGCATCTCAAAACTTTGTATAAACGTGTTAAATGTTCTTTAAAGGTCGATCCATAGACTACAATGTCGTCTAAGTAGCATAAACACATGTCCAATTTCAATCCCCGTAGGACGTTGTCTATCATTCGCTCGAAAGTTGCTGGTGCATTACATAGACCAAATGGCATTACATTAAATTCATAAAGCCCATCTGGAGTGATAAATGCCGTTTTCTCCCGGTCCTTATCGTCTACTTCGATTTGCCAGTAACCCGATCTCATATCCATAGTGGAGAAGTACCTGGATCCAGAGAGGGTGTCCAGCGCGTCATCGATACGAGGGAGAGGGTAAACATCTTTCTTTGTAATTTTATTTAGACGACGATAGTCGACACAGAATCTCAACGAGCCGTCCTTCTTCCTCACTAATATAACGGGAGAGGCCCATGGACTTGATGATGGCCGGATGATTTTAGTCTCCATCATTTTCTCTACTTCACTCTGAATGACACGTCTTTCGGCGGGAGACACTCTATAAGGACGCTGTCTGACAGGCGGATAATCACTCGTATCGATTTTATGTTTTATTTCGCCAGAGACAGGGAAGCTCTTTTTCTCAAAGTCGAATATATCAGAAAACTCATTTAGGCACGTGAGTAATCTGTTTTTCTTTGTTTCCTCCAAATCAGTAGAAATCATTGAAATTAAACATTCTCTCACATCTGGGGAAGTTACTTCGTCTTTTCCAGCTATTTCAGAACAAGCGTCAAAATTAGATATGCTCCCTACTTCTAGATCTTGCATTGTTCCTATCTTCATGTCCGAAGGTATCACTTGAGACTGGTGAGTACTGTTAGTCACCCACAACACCGCTCTGCCATGTAAGAACCTAACGAGGGAAGAGGGAATAAAAAGTCCTTTTTCCAACTGCAGGCGTTTGGAACCTGTAACGACTACATCTCTGCTGCCAAATACATCCTGGCTGGTGACAACAATCTTGCCAAAAGATTTCGGCGGTATGACACAGTCCATAGCAGCACAAAGTTTCAGGTCTTTCCATTCGTAGGATTTTTCAGCTTCGCTTAAATACAATTTGTTTTCCCCACAATCTATAATGGCATCTGTGGCTTTGAAGAAATCCCAGCCCAGTATAACATCGTGGCTACATTCAGCGGCTACTACAAAATCAAAAATAATATCGAGTCCTTTGATTTGAACTTCTAAAGAGCACTTACCAAGGGTCACGATAGGCTTCTTGTCCGCGGCTCTTAGAAGTGGTCCATTTTCTTTAAAAACTGGGGCCTTTATAGAACGTCTGAAAGCTTCAGAAATTACTGAGTAATCAGCGCCGGAGTCCACAAGAGCTTGTACATTTCGTCCTTGTATGTTGACAGATATCCAGTTCTTTTCCATTGTAGCGGCTATACGGCAGGGAGGATTTTCGTCTGTGGCGGCCACACCTCCAGAGGGCGCGCCATCTAGTTTTCCTCACTGCGGCGACTGGGTGAGCGGCTGGGACGGCGAG
Source organism: Cordylochernes scorpioides (assembly GCA_030710605.1). NCBI lineage: Eukaryota > Metazoa > Arthropoda > Arachnida > Pseudoscorpiones > Chernetidae > Cordylochernes > Cordylochernes scorpioides. The sequence goes on along the minus strand of CP092883.1, from coordinate 26,192,623 downwards.
CAGGGGATTGTGAGGTTCTTCTGGGAGCTTGGAATCTTCCGCGGTGGGGATATGGCGACGGGTTTCTAAATCTTCCTTGGGATAGTTCGCTTCCTGATTCGCCCATGGTGTAATTTTCCGTTCTTGGTCTTCCGAAATCGACTGTTTCTCTTCCAAGTCTGGCATCCGCAAAAGCTTGACGTCTGTCTCTGCAATAACGTGCAACGTGGCCAGGGCGCCCACAGTGGAAGCAGATCGGTCTGTCATCTTCAGTACGCCACTGAGTCCTTTGATTATTTGGTGGCCCTTCGGTTCTTCGTCGGTAACCTTGATCGTTCTGGGGGAGGTATTGTCGCCGAGGGCGGAAGCTCTCGGGCTGACGAGGGGCAGAGATAGGAGCCAACGTTTGCTGGATTTCACTACGGATGACATCCCGTAGGTCGGGAGATGGAGTGTCGATATCCTGGGCGGCAAATGTAGAAGGAGGAGCCATAAACTTCTGCACCTCCTCTCTTACTATTCTTCTAATCAGGGCTTCTAGGTTCTCAGGTTCAGCGGTCGAGATGGTGGTAACATTGGGCAGTCGGTTGAACCTGGGCGGTGCAACACGCATCCTCTTGAATGCCTCGAATCGGCGGCAGAACGCAACAAATTGGTCCACCGTGCTGATGTCTTTCCCAACAAGTGCCTGATACACTTCCTCCGCTACGCCTTTAATCAGGTGGCTCACCTTTTCTCCTTCCGACATTCTGGGGTTGCTCTGTTTACAAAGAAGGAGGACTTCTTGTATGTAGCTCTCGACGTTTTCCCCACTCGTCTGCGCTCTAGTTCGAAGAATGTTCTCGGCTTTTCTAGCCGTGTCTTCCTTGTTCCCAAATATTTCACAAAACTTTATCTTAAATTCCTCCCACGAATTCAAGATTTCCTCGAAGTTTTCGAACCAGCACTTCGCTGTGCCAGTGAGGTAGAAGATGACGTTGGCCAGACACATGGAGTCATCCCACTTGTTGTAACGTGCCACACGCTGGAAGTCGCTCAGCCAACGCTGCGAATCTTCCCCACGTTCCCCCGAGAAGACAGTGGGATCTCTCCACCGATGGCAGAATGGTCGGTTTTCTTCTCTTTCCATTTTCTTCCGAGCGGGAAATGCAAGCACTGTAGATAGCTCTGGTTGCAATCCTTGAAGGCGACGACTTCGTCTGGTGACTGTCTCGTTAACCGGCGTCTCCACCACAATTGTCGCGATGAAAAATAATTAACTAGGCCTTCGAATTACTTTAAATATTTATTTAATGAGTTATATGAGAGATTTTAAATATAAAATAAGAGTTACTATTTACATGAGCCAAATCGACCCAGCCGTTAGAGCAAAAGGGGAGAACTGAGATATATCCTCCTTCCACGTGACGCCACTGTTTACCCCGACCGGTCGGTCCAGATAAGGGGGAATACCAGGAAACTCTGTCCTCCTGACAATATATATATATCGAGATTCACAAATTAACTCTAAGATATATTTGATACACAGTGACCTTTATTGAAGAAACACGTGATAACCAAGTATGAACAAAATTGTCTCTGTCTCCTTTAAAAAAGACACTTTCTACTTCTTTAAGTTTAATCTATGAGTGTATATTCTGTTTCGCACCAGACGAGGATGAATACTCTTTACTGAAACATCATGAAAAATGAAAATTTCTATTTGGTTGGGGCGTCTTTTCAAAAGGAAATAGGAGTGACAGCCAGATAGGTAACATTTATATTTAATGCAACATATAATAGAATAAAGATAGAATAAAGGCATTGGAGGATTCAAGTTGCTTTTGTGGTATGGAGGAACAAACCTCAAGACATCTACTGATCGATTGCCCAGCATTTCAAGATTATAGAATGAAGAATGAACTAGTTGTTTGTGAACTTAACGATTTGATTTCCGATAAAAAATCATATTTAAAGTTCAATTCATTTTGTAAATACATTCTAAAATTTCTACAAAATCTGGATCTCTAATGTTTTCATGCGTTGAATAATGTAAATAACTTATGTAAATAAACTTTTCTCCTTGTTTGGCGCAAGTATCCCTTGCGGGATATAGCGCTTTGGAAATAAAATAATTGTAATTGTAATATAAATATAAAAAGTAGAATAAAAATATATAGTACTCACTGTTTATAGTTATAGAATATCCAAAAGAGCACAATGATCCAATACTTCCTGAAAAACACACAGAAGAAGTTGAACATAATTGTCAATGAAACAAGAAATTTTACAAATCATAGCACATTTGACACAAATCTTTTGGTTATTTTAAAAATACCCAGAAGGAGTCTATTGTCTATCATATAAGCCGATAAAACAGCAATTATTGCTTGAAATTTAAATAAAAAGTATTTTATGTTCAAAATTTGGACATATATAGATATATTTTATTCGTATTAGAATAGAACGCTTTAACCTTTAGATTCTTACGTACACAAAAATAGTATGTACTCGTATATAATTTATGTATACCTACACATATTGAATTTCTTATGTCTTTCCCCGATTTCTTGTGAAGTGAACCATTCACTATATTCCAGCTCAGCTTCACGTTTTGCTGATTAGCGTAGCAGAATATAGAGTCCTATTGATTATTACTGTTGCCTAAACAGGATTTGTTGACCTGTCCTTTAAATGTAGAAGCAGTGCTTGAAGAAATTATATTTTTGAAATTTCAGCAAGTATAGAAGCATATCTTTATAGTTATACACTATTATCAAGAATAAACCTTTAAATGCATAAGATATGCGCAAAATTAACAATTTTATCGAAATGAATCGTAAAAGAGATCGAATTAAGAATTGAAAGATACTAAAACGATAAGTTACTTTATAATATTGACATAGCTAATTTTTATATATTTTATTTATAATCAAATCAGACGCGATATCCTCACAAAGGATGCTTGCGTCAAGAAACAACACTAAGATACTATATTACATAAACAATTGAAAAATTACATGGTTTGAGTAGAATTTAAAGAAGAAAAGAAAGGATACTAAAATCATGCTTGAATTTACAACCAACAAATGAAACAAACACAAATAATTATTCCTAGTTTGGCAATTACGTTTTTTTTTTAAACAAGAAAGAAAAACATATATTTACAGAATATTTCTAAATTTAAAATTTCTAACTTATATATAAACTAAAAGTTCTTCCATAGGTCTGATACTCTTACCTAATGTTCTAGGTAAGCTGAAAGGTATCAAAGTGAATATAATAAATTAACATATCTTTTTAAATAGTTGTATAGAAACTTTTAACACAGATATATGTTAATTTCCTGTGTACTATTAAATAAATAGAAGTTCAATCCGGGGATAAGTTTCTTTAAATGTTTTCTTATTACTTGAACTCAAGATTTCGGACTTATCAGCCCTTCAAAGGGAGTATCACCCTAATTAACGCCGACGTGTAGCATAAATACATACACCTATCCCCCGATTTACACGGTACTTTTTTACACGTTTTCGCTTTTACACGGTTTTCCAAATAAGTTTTTTTTTTGTATTTATCGCACTATACTAAATGCTACTGTGATTGAACACATGCGCTGTGTACACATCCCACGAGGAATCCCGAGCTTATGTGCTGACTATATATTTTAACCTGTCAATGCATTTTATTTTTATTTCTGTGTACACCTATCCCCCGATTTACACGTTTTTCTCAGGAACGTATCTACCGTGTAAATCGGGGGATAGGTCTATACATTTTTTAAAAAATATTTTGGAATAGATAAATTTAAATGTGTAAATTCTCTTTATAGTATTAGTATAGAAAAATGTGTGAATAATAATGATCTTGTTTTTGTATATATATATATGTAGTAATGTAGTTGTGTTGTTATCCTGTAGGATGACTGTATTGTGGCATGTTGGTTGCAGTCGTGGTAGCCACAATGTTTAGAGTGCTTTCAGGCGTGATTGGGATTACACAAAAGGACGAGACATGTTGGATGTCACCATAGAGATGGCGAGCGAGCAAGTGTAGCCGACACCGGTCAGGACGAGATCTGTCTAGAGGGGTCTGTCAATCCCCCTGTCTCAAAGCGGACTAATCTGCTTGAGTAAGAAAGGGGCACACCTGGGAACCCGACTTATTCTTCGGACCTTTTTTTCTCTACAGGCGTCGACTGTCACTCACTCGAAATTTTATTTGTTACCTTGGCAATTACACTACAACTATATAACACATGGAGACATAGATATATTGGAATATATTACAACACATATATTTGATTTAAATTCCTTAAATAGATATGAAAATAACACAACAGGTTTCTGGGGTAAATTTCCTTTTATTAATGTAATCACAAGCTTTCGAACATTTTTGCCCTTTTACAGGAGTATATAAAACGAATAATACTAAACCCTCGTTTATTATTTTTGTTTTATGTACTCTTGTAAAAGGGCAGAGATTCCCGAAAGATTAAGATAGTATTAATAAAATAAACTCATCCCCAGAAACCTTTTGTGTTTTGTTGATTTATTTATATATCTTACAAGTGTCGGCATTTAGTTAGTGTTACTCAAACGTCAAAAGGCTAATAAATATTGATACATAGAAGCATAGAGGCGCTTTTATGGACCAATTTCCTCCCGGCAATTTTTCCATCTATAATAAATATTGAGTTAAAATAATAAAACTTTTGAAGAAACTTATACACGGATTATTTGATAGAAACTTTTATTTTCTATTCCAGAATAAACAATACAATTTTTATTGAAAATAGAGGTTTCTCCTGGCCGGCATTCATATTTCAGCAAAAAATAAACCTTTAACTGGCCGAAGTGTCTATTTTTTTGCAGAAATACAATTTTTTTTAAACGATCCAATAGATTATATTGTAAAAATCGCTGTAAAGGTTTACTATTGTTGAACCAAGCCTTCACAAATCTTTTTCATCTTCAGTTTAGAAATTGTAGAAATTCGTTCTATACATTTAAATAAGAAAAAGATTCAATTAATTTAATATTCACAAAATATAAAGTTTGTTTGTATATATTAACTTTAAATAGAGTAACACATCAACTTATATAATATAATTATTCTAAAGGGAAAACGACAGCTATACATTTCATTACAACATATATCGATTTCTTTTTGACACCTATAGAATAGAATCCTTTAAATAACATCACTCAACCTTTTACACCTAGTTTATTCTATCTGAATAAAACCATCATGAATAGACTATAGAAATACAAAACAGACGACTAAATAGACATCAAACGATTTGAAAGAACACGAGAATAAACAATACAACACATAAAGAGCGAACAGCTAGCTTCTGTTATCTCCATCTTTTCATTCAATACTAATTTAACCAACAGAATCCTTTCATTTCACAAGATTAATAGAAATACAGGCGAAAATTAATTTATTTTTAAAAGGGGGGAGAGAGAGAGAAATGTCAAAAAGGGAATGGAGGGGATGATATTGTGGTTACGGCAGGGTTGATAAGGTGATACGTACAACTAGCAGTATTGTCGCATGTCTTTCAGCCGGGATCGTATTTAATTTGTCAAGGTGGGTGATAAAGGTATTGTTGTTCATTCATTGAATAGTTAATTAAAGCTCTTCCTGCCTTACCTTTTGTCTTTCTTCACTCACAAAAAGATGCAATGGGCCGATTATCCTCAAGAATGAACTGAGGGAATGGCATATGGAGTAATAAATTAGATTAAATAGGCTTGTTAGTTAATTGTTAGGTAACTGTGCCATTATCTCACTCACCGTTTATTTGAAGCTATTACAAAAGTGGTGTTAAATGAATTGTTATCACATGTCAACATACACTTCGTGGTTAACAACTATAGAAGTGATTAGACATTTTTGATTTAAGGAATATACATGTTATATTGGGATATTATTTTATATATTTAAAATTATATTTCATAGATTCATATACTCTGTTAAATCGACCGCCAATCCTCACGCTTCCCCTATAAAAACTCATTGTTGTTGTTTCCCGATGGCCGGCTCAAACCTTTTGTACATTATGTAAATACGTTTTTCACTTTTTTATTCTACCTTAAGCCAGGCAGTACTTTTATAAAATTTTGTTTTTATATATATTCCTTTATTTCAATTAAATCTATTTCTAATATTTACTATTTTTATTATACTTTCAAAATTTTAACCATGACTGCATTACAATAGCATAATCCTCAAGATAATCAAAAATCACCAGAATATCTTTTTATTACATAATAATATTTTTATTTATAATATACATATATGCGTAACATATATTGTTTGAAATAAATAGTTATTAAAATTGTTTAAATTGACAATTGCAGATATTTCTACGGTATTTGATATGCAGATATTTGCATAGAAATTTAGTATTGTCTATGCCAATTGACATCTATGCCTAAATAGCGCGGCCTTGTTGTATTGCTAGTTGACTAGCGGTTAATTGAATAGGACAGGAAGGCGTTAGTTGCTGATGTACATATAATTTGATCTCTTTGTCCTTCTTTTATAGTTTTATAGCTTTAAGTAATAAAGGTTCTTTCTCTTTCTCTACGAATCTATCATTTTTTCCCCAAAAAATTAAAGATAATTCGGCCAGTAAATATTTTTATTATCTCGATGTTACGATAAAAATATTTTGTTCTTGTCAGAAGCGAACAAAAATCAAAACCTTTTAAGAACTATGAATTCTGGCAAGGCAGCCTATATCTTCTGAATAAATAGTACAATGAGATTACACTTTTGATTTTCATAGTCATTCAAATGATAAAATTAGAATTTTGAAACCTACACCTATATTAATCCATATAAAAAAAGGAAAGTGGAAATTCTTTGAAGTCGCATTTTTTTTTTCTTTTTAGGAGACAAAGGCAATTTGTTTCTGTTTGCGATTGGTTATCTCGTGTATCTTCAATAAAGGTCACTGTATCAAATTTGAGAGAATCATTAGTTAGTTGGAAGTTTATTCAGAAAAGATATTGCTACATCAAACCAATAATTCAGTTAACTCCCGACGTATCAGTGATTAGGTGTCATTCTGATGAAGAGTGACGGCGATTGATTGAATCATCGAGAATTGAATGATTTATTGGTTGATTTAAATATATTTTTTCCATATCTTTCAGAGTTATTTTCTGAATCCCGATATACATAGTAAAAGGTACAACCATCCTAAGTTTTGTTCATGAGTGTAGATTCGTATTAGGGGTAAACTTATCTTTTCAAATACAATGAAAACCCAATTAGGCCACAACAGTGTCAGAGACAAGGGACCTGTGCACGAGCGATGTTGCTAACCTGAATGACAAAGTTGGCAGAGACAAGCGAGTTTGCCAACCCGGAGAACAACGATGGCAGAGACAAGCGATGTTGCCAACCCGGATGACAATGGTAGCAGAGACAAGCGATGTTGACAACCCGGATGACAATGGTGGCAGAGACAAGAGATGTTGCCAACCCGGATGACAATGGTGGTAGAGACAAGCGATGTTACCAACCGTGATGACAATGGTGGCAGAGACAAGCGATGTTTCCAACCCGGATGACAATGGTAGAAGAGACAAGAGATGTTGCCAACCCGGATGACAATGGTGGCAGAGACAAGCGATGTTGCCAACCCGGAAGACAATGGTGGCAGAGACAAGCGATGTTGCCAACCCGGATAACAATGGTGGCAGAGACAAGCGATGTTGCCAACCCGGATGATAATGGTGGCAGAGACAAGCGATGTTGCCCACCCGGATGACAACGGTGGCAGAGACCAGCGATGTTGCCAACCCGGATGACAATGGTGGCAGAGACAAGCGATGTTGCCAACCCGGATGACAATGTTGTCAGAGACAAGCGATGTTGCCAACCCGGATGACAATGGTGGCAGTCACAAGCGATGTTGCCAACCCGGATGACAACGGTGGCAGAGACAAGGGATGTTACCAACCCGGATGACAATGGTTTCAGAGACAAGCGTTGTTGCCAACCCAGATGACAATGGTGGCAGAGACAAGAGATGTTGCAAACCCGGATGACAATGGTGGCAGAGACAAGAGATGTTGCCAACTCGGATGACAATGGTGGCAGAGACAAGAGATGTTGCCAACCCGGATGACAATGGTGGCAGAGACAAGCGATGTTGCCAACCCGGATGACAATGGTGGCAGAGACAAGCGATGTTGCCAACCCGGAAGACAATGGTGGCAGAGACAAGAGATGTTGCCAACCCGGATGACAATGGTTTCAGAGACAAGCGTTGTTGCCAACCCGGATGACAATGATGGCAGAGACAAGCGATGTTGCCTACCCGGATGACAATGGTGGCAGAGACAAGAGATGTTGCAAACCCCGATGACAATGGTGGCAGAGACAAGCGATGTTGCCAACTCGGATGACAATGGTGGCAGAGACAAGCCATATTGCAAACCCGGATGACAATGGTGGCAGAGACAAGCGATGTTGCCAACTCGGATGACAATGGTAGCAGAGACAAGCGATGTTGCCAACTCGGATGACAATGGTAGCAGAGACAAGCGTTGTTGCCAACCCGGATGACAATATTAGCAGAGACAAGATATGTTACCAACCCGGATGACAATGGTGGCAGAGACAAGCGATGTTGCCAACCGCATGACAATGGTGGCAGAGACAAGCGATGTTGCCAACCCGGATGACAATGGTGGCAGAGACAAGCGATGTTGTCAACCCGGATGGCAATGGTAGCAGAGACAAGAGATATTACCAACCCGGATGACAATGGTGGCAGAGACAAGCGATGTTGCCAACCGGATGACAATGGTAGCAGATGCAAGCGATGTTGCCAACCCGGATGACAATAGTAGCAGAGACAAGCGATGTTGCCAACCCGGATGACAATGGTGGCAGAGACAAACGATGTTGCCAACCCGGATGACAATGGTGGCAGAGACAAGCGATGTTGCCAACCCGGATGACAATGGTGGCAGAGACAAGCGATGTTACCAACCCGGATGACAACGGTGGCAGAGACGAGCGATGTTGTCAACCCGGATGACAACGGAGGCAGAGACGAGCGTTGTTGCCAACCCGGATGACAATGGTTGCAGAGACAAGCGATGTTGCCAACCCGGATGACAATGGTGGCAGAGACAAAAGATGTTGCCAACCCGGATGACAATGGTGGCAGAGACAAACGAAGTTGCCAACCCGGATGACAATGGTGGCAGAGACAAGAGATGTTGCCAACCCGGATGACAATGGTGGCAGAGACAAGGGATCTGTGCGCGAGTGAAACGTGCACCCCCACACACCAGACAAAACAAAAGAGCGGTAATAACGCCTACTTGCAGCAGCCATAATGGTTTCAAAATTGAAATCACTCTTCCAGCCCTAATGGGAATAGACAGGGGCTGACCTAGGGGTTAATCCATTTATATTGTTTTCCTGTTTATTAACCCCAGGGCCAATTACCACAGCGGCGTGATCTATGGTAACATTTCCATAATAATAGGCCACGTCGGGCTGGCTCGTCGGGGGCTATTCATTACGCAACCGGAACCTCTCGACCCTAGTAGGTCTTCTCGTGCGCCCCCTCGCCCCCCTTCCAAATTGGGGACCCCCCTCCCTCACTCCCAGACAAAACTTATTGTTTGTTTGGTCCATAATGGACTCCCTTCATAGATACAATCTACTCCTCTTTGTTGATTCTCCAGCATCTCTTGGTGCTTCTCTTCCAATATGACCTCTCAACTTGCTTCCTGTCTGAATTTTATATGTAAATAAGTTCGAAAATAGTAGTCAATCCTTGTCATGGAGTATTAACTGTATATGTTTTGTCTCAAACAACCATTCTATCTGTCAAGATAAGTGCTGACTGTATGAACAAGCTGTATCAGCATGTACCATCCGACGACTTCAGTAGCACCGAGGAAGTTTTACATGGCCTACATTGCTACAAATACACCTTGGCTACAAACCCTAAACATATGTGATCGTGATGGTGAGTTGAACGTGAAGCATGGAGGAACGAACGGTATTAGACTTTAAAACAAATTTCGATGTTTCTTGAAACATCACGATTGGCCATTTCGTTCATGGCGGCGTGAGAATACACGTTTCTTTAATTAAAAATCATCCATAGTGGGCCATATTATGGCTTGATGTGACAGTAGATTACGCTTTCAACTAATACTTCAGTTGAATCTACAGCAGTCGATTTAGCTTCGAAGGTTTGGAGCATATTATCCTTTCTAGTAGGAGGATGCAACTCACCTATCCTTTAAGTTGGAAATGGCTTCTAAAACGGACGAACCTACTAATAGGTCAGCAGCCTATGGATGCAGAAAATAAGAGTAAAATATGCATTATTTTATCCAAGAACTATCTCTATGAATTCTACCAACTGGAGAGAGATAACCAAGACAACCAAGGCTCACTATCAGTTAGAAACAATGGCTACAGATCGTCTTTCTTAGAGGAGCTTGGTTGAGGAAGCATACATATCTTAGGAACTGATCCAACTGAAATAATGATTTCCTTCTAAAAAGATACAACATGACAATGTTTGATCGCGTATATTACACAAAGGTCAACACCTCTCTACTGCGTAGTAAATAAAACGATTGACAAAGTGTTTATTTCTTTTTTAAAGTAAAACGGATGGCTGGTGGACGAGGGTTCTAAACCATTTGTTTTCGACTGCTACGACCCGGGATCAAATCCATCATTGAATATTTTTTAATATTTAAAAAAATGCTCCAATAATCCCCGATTCTTGCAAAAGTCCAATGCTACCAGCGGGTGCAAATATAACCAAAAGGGCTCTATCACAATCGTAAGTGCAAAAGTTGAACTGCTTTTCACATGTGTAGGAATGTGTTGCACTTAGAGTAAAAGCAGTCGCCAACTCCTACCTCATCATAAATATCATGGCCTGTACTACGATTACAAAGAATAATAATAATAAAAAGTATAATGGAAAGTTTTCATATGTCAGTACTTTATCAAGTAAATGTTTTGCAAAGTGGAACTCTATATGTGAACATAAAAACTATATTGCCCCAATATAAAAATGCTGAATCAGAAAACATATTCTTTCAACATATCTTCTAAATAACGAACAAAATCGATGATTGCCAGACGAATATTCTGGAATACGCTATCCGTGACTTCCGCCAAACCAACCTTGGTAACGGGATGAAGCGGCATGAACAGACATACCTTAATTACATATCGGAGGCTTCTGTCTTTTAATGTCGTGTTATTGGTCACCAGTAAAAGGTGAACACCATACATATTTATATATAAACCGACGTTTTTTTAATAGTAAATAGAAAACAAAAGAGAACAATTCTATAGTCACGCAGAATTTAGGAAAATCAAATTTCAGAATGACACGTCAATTTATTTAATGAAAGAACAAATCAACATTTATAAAATAAAAGGGGGGCAATAAGGGAAGTTTACAGAGAGTTTAGCAAAATAAAAATATCAAAAATACTAATATGTCCACAATAAAAAAATATTTTGCTGCAATATAATAAATTACACAGTTTAAAGCGATTTTCTCTCTTTTTCGAATGAAACAACATTCTACTCTTCGTACTGAAATGGTAAAATATTGGGAAGACCTGATAAGCCAGACCGCATTATTTTTTCATCACACAGTGTGAAGACATTAGAAAGTTATTTAATTTAAAATAATTCGCACTAAGTATTTCTATTTCTTTATTTTAGAATAATAATATATGAGCATACATATAAACATATAGTAAGTCAAATAATTAAAAGCTCTTATCTAAATCAGTATCTAATGAGAGCTTTGTCTCCTTGCACTACCAGCTTTAACGTTCGGTATAAAAACTGAGAATACCGATAAAAACTAAATAGAACTAGTTGATATTTAGAGCTTATAATCTGTTTCCACCAAAATTGTGTCTAGTTTATTATTAATAAATACAGTTATCACACACACACAGCGTCATAATCAAGCAACAATTCTTAATCAATTCTGTCACCGTTTGCTTTGTGAATGGAATAAATACCCAAATATGGCCATTTCTCATAACCATCGGTGGTTCAGTGGTAGAATGCTCGCCTGCCACGCAGGCGGCCCGGGTTCGATTCCCGGCCGATGCATTTTTTTTTTTTTACAATTTTTAAAACTCATTTATATATTATACAAGAATGACATCCACGGCGTCAATTTATAATTGTAACGAATAGTATTTGAATAAAAGCATTTAATCGGGTAAAACACGGGCGTTGCCCGGGTCATTCGGCTAGTTATTGATATATTGATATTTTATACCATTGCGTGCTCTTTTATTCCGTCTTGATATTCGGCATGAATCGATGTGAGACGAAATGTGTTGATGGAAGAGAAAATCACTGTCGTAGGTTAGTAATTGATATATTAACACTCATAGACAAAACTTATTGAACTTACTCTTTGATGTAGCCGGCCGTCTGATTTATTATTATTTTAAGGAGACAGAGGCAATTTCGTTCACACTTAGTTATCTCGTGTGTCTTCAAAAAAGGTCACTGTAATATCATTCAGAGTTATTGTCTGAATTCCAATATACATGCTAAAAGATACAACTTCCTTGAGTTTTGTCCATGAGTGTATCTTTCAGAGTTATTGTCTGAATCCCAATATACATGCTAAAAGGTACAACTTCCTTGAGTTTTGTCCATGAGTGTATCTTTCAGAGTTATTGTCTGAATCCCAATATACATGCTAAAAGGTACAACTTCCTTGAGTTTTGTCCATGAGTGTATCTTTCAGAGTTATTGTCTGAATCCCAATATACATGCTAAAAGATACAACTTCCTTGAGTTTTGTCCATGAGTGTATCTTTCAGAGTTATTGTCTGAATCCCAATATACATGCTAAAAGGTACAACTTCCTTGAGTTTTGTCCATGAGTGTATCTTTCAGAGTTATTGTCTGAATTCCAATATACATGCTAAAAGGTTCAACTTCCTTGGATTTTTTCCATGAGTGTATTAACACTCATATTTATTGCACAGATCAGGATAATATCAACATTGATCAAAGAAAATCATATCTACGTAATTAAGAAAGAAGAATTGTACTGTAAGTTTTGCGGAGGTCAGATAACCGATGAGATATACCATTTTACTGCCGAGTGCGGAGATCTGGAAGGTGAGAGAAAAAAGATCCTGAAAAGTCTTCCTAGATAACATTTGAACTCATTAAATACAATAAAAAACTGTTTCAGATAAGAAAAGTTGGGCAATAGAACTGTTCAACTACCAAAAATCGGTTGTAAATAAAATTGCACTCGTGGAAGAGAGAAGAACAGGGGCACAATAAAAATATTTGCCATACTTTAATTATAAATACTCCATCTCTCCTTTTTCTCTTGTGTTGAATATTGTCAGTAATTCAAAGGCGAATCTGTACAGGGCAAGATGCCCTAATAAAGCTGTTTTGTTGTTGTTGTTGTTGTATTAACACTCATATAATATTTATTAGCCGATACTTTGGCGAACTGCTGTCACCATTTTCAAGGTGAATTGTATTAAAACTTTAACGAGATTTTGTCTATTCAATATCATCCAAATATATATGCAAAATAGTGAACAAATTTGTACTATTTTGCACATATCTTCGGATAACTCTTTGTGAATATTAAAATATCAGCCTAAGATTCAGTAGATTTAACAATAATTGCGGTGGGTGGTCGAAATATCGGCTAGTAAAATCTTATGCGAGGTTGAAGAGAATTATCTAAGTGCTAAGAAGAGACCAAAGGTAAAAGCGACGAGTTTTTCTTAATTTTTTATTAAAGAAGTGCGAGATTCATATAGATATAAGAATATATTAAAAATGGCATATCCTGACCAGGAGCACATGTGCTTTACAGAAAGCAGAACGCCATCTGGTGGAACAGAAATCAACTAATCATTGATTTAGCCTGTTCCCTGATATTTGGCCAACCCATTGATTTCTGTTCCACCAGATGGCGTTCTGCCTTCTGTAAAGCACATGTGCTCCTGGTCAGGATATGCCATTTTTAATATTGATTTCAACACCTGATCTTTTTATCTTTTATTTTTTTCTTTAGTTTTTTCATATAAGAATATAGATCCAAATAACCCAAAAAGATACTGAAAATGTTTTTTTTTTTATTAATGCAATCTTAAGCTTTCGGGTTTCTTTTCTACAGGAGTAAATAGAACGAATAATAACATTGTGTATTATTATTCGTTTTAGAAGGGCAATGATGCCCGAAAGCTTGCGATTGCATTAATAAAAATAAACTCATCTCCAGAAACCTGTTGTGTTGGTTTGATCTGTAAGATATTTAACTCTTTAGGTGCCGGCCGTTTTCAAGGTCATTCCTGATTATTGTTAGCCTTCAAAAGACATCAAACTATTCTTCAAATTATTATTTTTTTTAAATAAACGCTTTTATAATTTATACAAACATATGAAACACAATGCAACAGAATATACGCTTTAAAATACAATTAATTAATTTTCATTATATTATTTTAAGGAGAAAAGGTTACAATCAACACGATCACATCAAAACGATACATCGTCTTGCCTGGTGCTTAAAGGGTTAAATCAAGTAAATTGATATTAACATGTAGATCATTTCTTTCTTCAAATTTCTTATATTCGCGCTTTACAGCCTGTTGAAGGTCAATATTGTCCGAAAGTTCGTACCTCTTCAATAAAGAAATTTGTCGTTTTTACCTTTGGTATCTTCTTAGCAATCATATCTTACGATTGCTTGAATTTTAATTTTATATATATCAATACAAAATGATTTTTTTATTGTTGTTAATTCATAATCGGCGGGAAATAGTTTGTTTTTATCTCTGATAAATGGAGTAGCGAGGTGTATTGTGGTGGATACGGTGTACCGACCTATTCCTGGCGCCGCAGATGTTTCCGGCGAGAATTTTCAATTAGGATGAGGAATGGCCACCAATAATTGAAGTCAGCTATGTTTAGCTCTGTCCCTCAGGTTGCTTGGGAGGTGGTGGGAACCATCAATAACAAATTCTGTCTTGTGGGAACAAATGAAGTGAAGAAATTAGAGACAATTGTCACTCCGATGAGGATATACGTTTCTTTCATTAAGAATCGTTCATAGTTGTGTCTATAGTTTGATAGTAGAGTTCGCTTTCATCTTATACTTCAGTTGACTCCACAACAGTCGATGTAGCTACGAATGTTTAGGGCCTATTAGCCTTTCTTGTAGGAAGATCCAACTCACCTGTCCTTAAAGTTGAATACGGTTTCTAAAACCGTATACAGTTAAACCTGTCTATATCCATAAATAAATCTTTAATTAAAAAGGCATATTTTGGATAAAAAATATATCAAATATATACCAATTTTTTTTCTCCCCATTGAATATAAGTAAAAATATTTTTTAAACTTAATTCTGTTGACGTTATGTGGCGCTGAGTTTGTTGTTAAAACACATTAATATGCTATAATACCTTGATAAAGGTTAGCGTTCAGCCAACTGAAATATTGGTAAAATAAATAATTTTTTGATCCAATATATACCTTTTTAAATTAAAGATATCTATCTCTTCAAAGGAGTAAAACTAACCTAGTAACCTAGTCGCCTAGTAACTAACTTAAAAAAAACCGTTGCTAGCTTTAGAGCGACAGTCTAGTAGCACGTTAAGTCAGTATTGTATCTTATCTTGTGTAGACAATAAAAGCCTTATTTCCCTACGTAGTCGTGTTGGTGAATGGAGAGACACGAATACACAACAAACATTATAAATTCCAATTAAATATTCGATCTACTGTCTAGGCACTTCAAAATATAAAAATATCAAATTGAATTTATTTATAGTGTTAAATAATAGGCAATCTCAAACGGTGATTTCACAAATAGCCAATTGACCTGTCAGTTGTCATTAGACCAAATATCAAGAGAACAACAACAACAACAAAATGTAACAAAAACATTAGTCAAATGATCATTGATCTAGAAAAATTCTTCAAACCTTTTTTAGAATATTTTGAGGCAGTTAATGTTCGGTCTAATCATGATGCCCTCCTCTATGACGGTCGTCGCTATTAGGGTAAATGGCCTTGTTCAGAATTAGGTTAATGAATTTACCGCAGGTACAACGGGTTCTTTCTTCTTGCCATATTCTGTATAGGGATTGTGTTTGCCATGTTCTACCCAAATAAAAACATTTGGCAAGGTGTTAAAAATTATTCTCTAATTTAACCATATCTCTAACTTCGTCATGGCCTATGTCTGTGAACAATTTACATGTGATTATGGCTAGTGAACATGGATTTGAGTTATGAGACTTACCCAAAGACTAATGCTACATGATCGACATTAAAGAATATTAGGATAAGTTCGTATTTATTTGTCCAGTTACTTCCTGAACTTGAGTGCTATAACTTCACTATGACTACTTCAGTTCGCGTTCTGCTCAAGAACCGTCGAACTAGTCAAAGGAATTTTGAAAGCATTTTATTCAGAATCTCTTACTGTGGTTTTTATGAAATCTACGACACTTTTTCAAAAAGGATTATCGATTTCAAAGAAGAGACCGTCAATCTCAAAGAAAAATTGAAGTTATGTTAATGATTTACTAGCTTTTAACAAATCAATTGGTCTCTAAGCAAGTGTATTTTAGACTCTGAGAAAAACATATTCTATATAAGAACGTTTATATTTCTATTTTTTTTATATCTTTGGAAAAAACATCAGACTTTAAGCAAACATCTTTGCTTTATAAACAGCACAATGGCCTTCTGATTATCTGGACTCTTCAGCGTTGAGGAAACCTCCTAGACATTATATAATTATACATAGTCTTAATTTGAGGTCACAATTCGATAAAATAATTCCTTAAATCAATATTATTTAGATACCATCGCATATGTAAACTTCTCATTTTCAGCTCTGGATGATGAATTACTGATTGTTAGATACTTTAAGTTCTGCACAGAAGCTGGGTGCATGAGAAAGAATGCAGGGCAAAGGATACTGGAGAATGACCTATCTGTAAATAGGTAAATGAATGTGAGACAAACTTTATTTTGTTGTAAATGTTTCCTCTTCCCTCTCCTCTTGTTGATGTGTAAATACGGCGAATTCTGTATGGGGCGGAATGCCCTAAATAAAGGCTTTTGTTGTTGTTGTTGAATCAATATTAAAAAGGAACATAAGTCCTCCAGGGAAAAGTTTCTCTTTAAAATATTTTTTTTAAATATAAAAATCTATCAAGCTTTCGGGCAAGAAAGCCCTTCTACGGGAGAATAGACATTCCGGAAATTTATAACATAGCATTCCTTGAACCCACCCCATAAATTCAAGTGATATATTTATTTAAGTAACCCAGGTTCCTGGAGCGTACAGAAGTCGCCAACTACCCGGGATGTCCTTCTGACCTAAGTCTTCTTGGATTTATATACAATGCCAGTGGAAGTCCAATTAATGAGGTGTCGCCAGGCAGATTTCTTTCTTGGGAGATTTTCTAGGGATGCTGGACATATGTTGGTGATACCTAGGAGAGTGGCTGTCTGGAATCTTTGGTATTGGAAGGTTGGGCAAGTGAAGAGGAGGTGGTCTACGGTTTGGTCTTCATCTTGGCAGTGGGGGCAAATTGGGTCTTCTTTCGATACCGTTGCAAGGTCTGTCTGAATGTAACCATGGCCGGTCAAGATTGCTGTGGAGGTAGATCCATGCTTGATGTTTCGAAGCATTTGGAGGAGTAGTTTCTGGGTAGCAGCAAATCTTCAAGTGAGGATATCGCCTTGAAATAGCAAACTCGAAAGCACGCGCAATAGAAACCCACGTTATTTCTACATTGAAACAAATGTAAACAACCAAAAAGCACTTTATTTAATTTTAAATCTTATTTTATTGGAGTTTTAATAATGTAAAATATTTTCTCCTGTAGAAGGGCTTACTTTCCCGAAAGCTTGAGAAATTTTTAAATAAAAAATATTTTACGAATATAGATAAAGAATTCTTCCTGAATTGAAATTAGACGAAAATCATGGTGAAGGAAGACGAGTTTCTTTTATTGATGCATAGATGCATCTTCTTTGAAATCGATAATCCTTTTTGAAAATAAGTCGTAGATTTCATAAAAACCACACAGTAAGAGATTCTGAATAAAATGCTTTCAAAATTCCTTTGACTAGTTCGACGGTTCTTGAGCAGAACGCGAACTGAAGTAGTCAAATAACAGAATGTTCGTGAAGTTATAGCCCTCAAGTTCAGGAAGTAACTGGGCAAATAAATACGAACTTATCCTAATATTCTTTAATGTCGATCATGTAGCATTAGTCTTTGGGTAAGTCTCATAACTCAAATCCATGTTCACTAGCCATAATCACATGTAAATTGTTCACAAATATAGGCCATGACGGAGTTAGAGATATGGTGAAATTAGAGAATAATTTTTAACACCTTGCCAAATGTTTTTATTTGCTTCTGCACCTATGCATCAATAAAAGAAACTCGTCTTCCTTCACCGTGATTCCCTGGAGGCTTAATGCTCTTATTTCAATAAATATTCTTATTTATATCTCTTAACTTTGTATGTGTATGATTTTCTATTGAAGTATGTCAATAAAATTCTTCTCTAGATTCTGAATATCTAAGCAGAAGCTTGCAAACTCTAAGTAAAAGGAAAATGGAAATATATCATTAAAATTTTAAATTTAAGCAAAGACTTTAAACTCTAATGTGAAAAAAAGAGTACAAATGTAATATTGTACTGGGATAAGGTGCATAAATTAAGAAAAAGGCATATCCTTATCATTCTTGATTAATCAAGAATGGGTATTTGGCCAATTCTGGAATAAATAAAAATCAACGAGAATAGTTGATATTTATTCCGATAGATGGCGCAAGCCATTAGCAACTTTCAGTTTTATGATAAGGAGATGCCTTTTACTTAATTTAAACTCTAAGCATAGAGAGATTTTCGATACCTATCTATTAATTATCAAAATCTAACCAAAACCTTCCAAAATTTGAACATGAACCGTCTAAATGAAGAATTTCTAGCTGAAAGAACAGACGAAAGAAGGACAAAGCGGTTTACGTTGGTATTTGATGTTTGAAGAAGGGGAAGAACAAAGGACCGACATTCCACGTTTGACAAATAGCCGTTGGATTGTTGTTTTATTGGCCACGCGTGCTGAGGAGATTTGCTTAGTGTTTCACGCCTCGAAGACATTTCACACTTCACTCTAAGTGGGAGATGATTCAACACAATTATTGTATGGATGCTCACTTTCATGAATATTTATCTATCTGCTAACTATATATTCTGTTGGTATATAAACCGTTGGGTTTCCTAACGGAGTACAAATACCTAATAAAAAATAAGGTAAAAATACCCCCAAATCTTAAAAGATGGAAGTACAAAAGGTTTTTCAATTTGATGTCATTATTAGTTTTAACTATGTTTACATTGATTAGAATATATCAGGGGGTCAGTGGAAGAATGGTCTAAACCGTTCTTTTCGACCGCTACGACCCGTGTTCGACTCCCGCATTGGGCACTTTTTTTCTGATTAAATAAAATGCTCCAATGGTCCCCGATTCTTGCAAAAATTCCAACCCTACCAACGAGTGCAAGTAACCAAACGGGCTCTGGCACATTTGTAAGTGAAAAGTCGAACTGCTTTTCACATGTGTAGATATACACGCACGTACAGTAACAGCAGTCGCCTACTTTTACCCACCATGATTATCATGACCTGTACCACGTGTACTAGGGATAAGCAAAAAAAAACTATATATTCTGTTTTAAGAGAGTATACGTTTTCACAATTCAATAAATTATAATCTTTATCAATATTAAGATTGAAAACATCAGGTTGTCAGAAATAAGTTTTTTTATACGTGAAATATCGTTGCAAATAATTATATTTATAATAATAAAGATTAAAATATTCGCAGATTTTCTTTTATTCAAAATTGGAGACAAGCTTTTTCACGTAGTCGTGCTTCATCAGACCACTGGCTTCGCAAAGGCGTGCAACACACATATAATAGAGATTCACAGAAATAAATCGAAAACTAAATTTAAAAAGAATATTTTTAACTGTAGAGGGTTAGGGGACAATTTCTATTAGGGGGATTATCTGCGTTGAATATGGGTAGATTAATTCTTCTGTTTATGCTGTTATTGTCTTTCTATTTTCACTTCAAGGATAAAAAGAAACATGTATATGGATGCCTTTGTTACGCTAGAAGGATGTTGGACTTGTCATTCATCCTTTATCCGAAGAGCTAATCCCGCAGATAGGGAGGCCGCTGAATGTTGTTGAAGGATGGAAGCTCTGCGGCAACGTCATGACACTTATCGCCAGCTACAGATCACTGCAGCTACAAGCTATGCAGGATTCCCGGACAGAGGCCTATGTACACATAACCGTAAGTACATGGTGGGGTAGGGCATGGAGGGCTAGAAAGACCGCCACGTCTGCACCGTGCCCCGAAAAGCAACAACGCCTCATGCCAGTTCATTTATGGCGGTCTCCCAATTTTCCAGAAGTTGGACAATGGGAAGGGTAGCAAATTGCGGCAGGTTCAGTAGGCGGCGGGTTATGCTGGTGGTGAGACGTAGAAGGCATGCATGATCCGCGCACTACTATACTCTCTGTCAAGTTAGAGGCCCGAATATATTTGGTAGATTATCGGCTACTAGGCGCTGGCAGAAGGTTAACAGGGTAAGGGCGACATTGAGGGTACCGCACTAAGCTGATGAATGTCAGATGATGTTCCAGCCAAATCATCCATAAGCGATCTCAGTTATCTCTCGGGAGCCAGCAAGTCGCGGGCAGTAAGAAGTAACAGTCACCCATAATCCGAGACCCTTGATAAATCCTATGCTTCTCACAGAGTAATCCGAACCAGAATGTCGCCAGGGACCCACCCAGTTCAGTTATCTGCCCATACGAACGTTTCAGCAGGGAAGCAGGTCAGTAGAGGGCAATCTAGTTAAAGTAAGGTGCAGGAAGTGAATCAAGAGACATCCAAACCATTTGAGTTGAAGTTTGTAGACATTGTCAAGTAGGGGATAGATATTTAGTCTAAAAACTAGGTTGTCCCAAAAGTTCATAAATACTTGCAAAAAATTGGAATACCAATATTATTCGCCGTTATATATGATGTCTTTGTATTATGTTTGAAGTAATTGTATTTTATGTTTTATTATGTATTCGCCGTAATAATATTATTCGCCTAATAATAAGAAAAACAATGTTTTAAGAAAACTACGAACTTTTGGGACAACCTTATAGAAGTCTTCTTCTTATTTCTGATCACCACTCAATCATATTTATTATTATATTATTTTACTATTATAAATCTCTTTGAGTGTAAATATTGACAAGATTTCAATAAAAGTTGTTTTAATTGTCAAATTGTCACTCAATCATATTAGGGTATCAAACTTGTAGAGCTTGAGACTCATGATGGTGTCTGCTGATGGATGAATAGATCCCATTAATGGATGAGTCAATACAGTCATTCGTTTTACAATCATCAGCCGCGTTATATTGTATTTTAAATGTTACTTTAAATATAAGTTATGAACGAAAAAAAAAAAAAAAAAATACGTCCAGGGTAGCCGAGTGGACAAGGCACCTGCCCGGTAAGCAGAAGGGTGTGGGTTCGATTCCCGCCCCTGGACACTTTTTATTTTTCCGTTCTCCATTACTCTTCATGTTTCACCTTTCCATACCTCATCTCAAAGTTAGAAATGTCGCTATTTCTCTTTGAAAATAAATTTCGATTTTTAAAACAAACATTCGCGGTATAATTTTAATTTTCGTTTTACAGTCATTAATATGTTCTGGGATTGCAAGTTGAGTATTGCACTTAGTTGACAACCATCATGACTGGATGAAGTAGAATGCGTCTGCCTTTCTCATTAAGACTGGGAGCATATAGAAGCAAAGTTCTTAAAGTCCTTGTACAGAAACTGTTAATGAGATCTAAAGACTCTTGATTTGCAAGGATTAAGAAGGATATAAAAATATAGTTTTGCTTACACTATTATAGATGCTTATGTGAGTGATTATAGAAATATCTATATTTCATATAAATTTTTATGATGAAGCATCATATGTTTTATATATATGTTGGTAAAATATATTTTATTGAAATACTTATCTCTTTACTTTGCTCAATCTGTTATTTTTATCCAGTTAGGTGGATTGTCACTTATTTGATCTCTAGATTATCCAGAATATTATTGTTACTAGCCGAATGACCCGAGCATCGCCCGGGATTTACCCGATTAAATGCTTTTATTCAAATACTATTCGTTACAATTATAAATTGGCGCCGTGGATGTCATTCTTGTATAATATATAAATGAGTTTTAAAATTGTAAAAAAAAAATGCATCGGCCGGGAATCGAACCCGGGCCGCCCGCGTGGCAGGCGAACATTCTACCACTGAACCACAGATGGTTATGAGAAATGGCCATATTTGGGTATTTATTCCATATTCACAAAAGCAAATGGTGACAGAATTGATTATTAAGAATTGTTGCTTGATGACTCTGATAACTGTATATATTAATTGTCTATTTATTAATGGTTCTTGATTTAAGGAACAGTAGAATCTAGTAATACTGTGTAACACACACTATATCAGTTTAAAAAAAAAAGTTTATTTTAGGCTTTGTTACGTTGTCTTTTACTCATAAAGGTGAAATTCAAAACACAAGACTTCTAAACACCTATGTTGTCCATGATAACCGTAAGTTGTGATTCTAAATCTATCTCCCAGAATTCTGAAACAATCTAGAAATCTTATGAAAAGATATATGCGGCAGGTGATACATCTGTGTCTGGATTTGAATCTGATGTACTTGGATTTGAAAGCTTTCAGTTTTCCTTTCATTGACCAAAACCTTTTATTTAAACTCAGCAATTGTGTCTCTTAGAGGTTATATCATTTATATGAGAGTGGACACTTATGGAATTCTTTGTATATGCAATATAGTTGAACTGCTTTGGATATTTAGAGATTAACAACACTGATACCATAATATATTATTATATAAGAAAGTCGTCAGTGTTCACATTTACTATTTTGCAAATTTGTTCTCAATTGACCTTGGTGTTTTTAAATTTGAATTTGACTTTGTTTTGTGGTAGTGTTCCAAATTTCACTCTTCTATAGATCAACAAAGGTATAATATAGGGGTGGAGGAACTGTCTATGTATCTAGTTGTATATTGTCTCGTCTGTAATAAGAAAAGATCAAATAAGCGAAATAAACTATGTGAGAATAATTTCAAAAACTATAACAAGACTCAGAACAAAATACTATAAAGGAATGACAACACATCTAGATGGCACAAGAACCTATAGGACATGCAATAACTGTCCTGGTGTGGAACTAACACCTACCCACATATTCGCATGCCCAGCAATGGCCGCAGCTTTTCAGAAAATTGACATGGACTCAGAGCAGCAGCTTTATACATCCAAGATAGTGGACATTGCGACTCCTGTGATAAAGATGCATAAAGACATCTGAGACTCTTCATTGAACACTACAACAACAACAGAAAATTGAAATGGACCCAGAACAGCAGCTTTACAAAACCCAAGATAGTGGACATTGCTACTGCTGTGATAGAGATGTATGGGGACATCTGAGGCTCTTTATTGGGCACGACAACAACAACAAATTGACATGGACCCAGAGCAGAAGATTTACACACCCAAGATAGAGGACATTGCGACTGCTGTGATAGAAATATATGGAGACATCTGAGGCTCTTCATTGGACACGACAGCAACAACAAATTGACATGAACCCAGAGCAGCAGCTTTACACAACCACGATAGTAGACATTGCGACTGCTGTGATAGAAATGTATGGAGACATCTGAGGCTCTTCATTGGACACGACAGCAACAACAAATTGACATGAACCCAGAGCAGCAACTTTACACAACCACGATAGTAGGCATTGTGACTGCTGTGATAAAGATGCATGGGGACATCTGAGGCTCTTCATTGGACACGACAGCAACAACAAATTGACATGGACCCAGAGCAGCAGCTTTACACAACCAAGATATTAGACATTGCAAGATGTATGGAAACATCTGAGGCTCTTCATTGGACACGACAACAACAACAAAATATCACTATATACTGAATATATAAATTAAATATTTTTACCTCATCTCTAAGAGGTATAAAAGGCATTAAAGTAAAATTACTTATCAAGAACTATTCAAACATTCTTAAACTTCCACCGATAAATACCCGAGCAATTCCATTCGATTAAATATTTTAATTATAGAATATTTTATTCGGTGAATCTGGAAACAATTTATTTAACAGTCGATAGAAATAGTACATATAGATGCTGTATTTATTCCAAATTGGAAATTAACATACAGCAGTAGTTAGCGATTGATATGTACTGTAAGATAGTGCAACACTTGTTTGCATATGTGGAAACATTTCAACTTTTGAACTTACAATGTTAGATCTAAGATGAGATCTGCTCAAGAAGATAAGAGAATATCGTTTGATAATTTAACTAAGCATTGGTGGTGATAAATTCACCTATATATTCAAAATTAAGAAAAAATAACAATACGTATATTTTTCATTGTGAAATAGCAAGCTTTTTTCTAGAGCAACGAAGCTCTTCTACTGGCTTAACATTGTCAGTGGAGAAATACAAAATGTTTGTAAAACCAAATGTTGATATGCACAAATACGAGCGCGCATAACGACATTAAAACTCTTAAAGCCATTTAAGACATTCAATTATCCCCATGTATTTATATTTTTAAAATTAATTCTTTGAATACAACAACAACAATATTTTATTAAGGCCATTGTCCCATACAGAATTCTCCCAGTTGGGTAAACAGAAGTAAAATATAAGTTATCTACAGAAAGTGGATATAAGACTCGACCTTTCTTCATTAATTTTGAATAACATATAACAATTTTACTGAATGAATTCGCCCATATGAGCTGTTGAAGAAAGAATAAACCAGGAGTGTACATGCAAGTTGAAAACAGGATTCTCCTAGATGGGTAAACAGAAGTAAAATATAAGTTATCTACAGAAAGTGGATAGAATGATCGACCTTTCATCATTAATATTGAATAACATATAACAATTTTACTGAATGAATTCGCCCATATGAGCTGTTGAAGAAAGAATAAACCAGGAGTGTACAGGCAAGTTGAAAACTGGATTCTCCTAGATGGGTAAACAGAAGTAAAATATAAGTTATCTACAGAAAGTGGATAGAATGATCGACCTTTCATCATTAATATTGAATAACATATAACAATTTTACTGAATGAATTCGCCCATATGAGCTGTTGAAGAAAGAATAAACCAGGAGTGTACATGCAAGTTGAAAACAGGACTCTCCTAGATGGGTAAATAGAAGTAAAATATCAGTTATCTACAGAAAGGGGATAGAATGATCGACCTTTCATCATTAATATTGAATAACATATAACAATTTTACTGAATGAATTCGCCCATATGAGCTGTTGAAGAAAGAATAAACCAGGAGTGTACATGCAAGTTGAAAACAGGATTCTCTTAGATGGGCAAATAGAAGTAAAATATCAGTTATCTACAGAAGGTGGATTAAATGATCGACCTTTCTTCATTAATATTGAATAACATATAACAATTTTACTGAATGAATTCGCCCATATGAGCTGTTTAAGAAAGAATAAACCAGGAGTGTACATGCAAGTTGAAAACAGGATTCTCCTAGATGGGTAAATAGAAGTAAAATATAAGTTATCTACAGAAAGTGGATAGAATGATCGAACTTTCTTCATTAAATTTGAATAAAATATGACAAATTTACTGAATGAATTCACACATATGAGCTGTTAAAGTAAGAAGAACCCAGGAGTGTACAGGCAAGTTGAAAACAGGATTCTCTTAGATTGAAAAATAGAAGTAAAATATCAGTTATCTACAGAAAGTGGTATAAATGATCGACCTTTTTTTCATTAAATTTGTGAACAACATATATAACAACAAAAACCTTTTAAGAAACTGATAATTTATATTATGCTGATTGTACATATTGACAGACACTTCTTTCTTTTGTACACAGTTCTTTTTTTTCTCGTTTTTTTCTTCTCTTTCTCATTTTTAACATCATATGACTATTCTATTCACAGCCTAAAATTATTGTAAATATATGTATAATACAATATAATGCGGCTTATGATTGTAGAACGAAATTTGACAATTATATCACAAATGTTTATTTTGAACGAAAAACCGAAATTTATTTTAAAGGGAAATAAATTTCGGTTTTTCGTTTAAAATAAACATTTGTGATATATATGTATAGACAAATGTAAAGGCATACATGTATGACAAAGCAAGTTTCCCTAGGGGGATATAGCTATTTAAATTGAAAAAGTATATATATATAACAAATTTACTGAATGAATTCATCGATATGAGTTGTGGAAGAAAGAAGAACCCAGGAGTGTATAGGTACAAGCTGAAAACACAGTCCAAAAATAAGATATATTTACAGTAGCAGCTTGCTGTAAACCGGACCTACCTCTCTCTAAATATATAGATGGTTTATTCCCAGATGATGTGTTTCAGTTTACGCTGTGTTTTTAGAACAATTTCACCATTTGCATTGAACTCCATCACCAGTAACTGCATAGGTTGTGGTCACCATCTATTAAGAAAATTACTAATTAAACGTTGAATTTTTTTCATATTCCGGAAAATTTAGTCAATACCGAATATATTGAAGAAGGAATAAAAGTTATTGGCGACGTGTTTATTTTATTAATGCTGTAAATTCGGCAAGCTTTTGGACATTGACGTCCTTCAACAGCAACTTTCAAAGAAACTATAAAATAATATATATATATATGATCCATTCAAAACAGTTTCCAGTATAGAATCAGTCATTTACAACTTTAATCCTCAAGAAAAATCCTCTATTCGTAACACCATATTTTCCACTCTATGTATATATATATATATATTATCTTCTAATTTCTTGGAAAGTTACCTGTCGAAGGACGTCAAAGTCAGAAAACTTGCCGAATTTACAGCATTAATAAAAGAAACAAGTCGCCGTTAACTTTTATTCCTTCTTGATGTCAGGCGATTCCTTCTCTTATAACCGAATATATTATTATCACTAGATTCTAATTGATATAAAAAAACATCTCCTTATAGTGAAACTGACGCCTGAGATACCTTTTTCTTAATTTACCCACCATACCTAGGCAACATTTTCACATTTGTACTATTTTTTTTCAATAGATTCTAAATTAACGCGTTCTTATATTAAAAATGAAGAGATACCTTTTACCCCATATTAATTTTCATCTAAATAATAAGAAACTTTATAGGAACTTTTTTCCTTCGTTTTCTCAAAAGTACAGAGCTTAAAGAAAAGCTTTTGAACTTTTGAACAGATAAAAGAAAATATTTCGAAAAATACTAGTTATTTAAAGAAAATAAAAAGAGTGAAATGTGTGTGTCTCTTAAATCTTAATATATATTATTAAAACTATATTCTCAAAACAATTCGATTAATTGTATTTTAGATGGAAATTTTATCCAGTGGATATTGATCTATAAAAATCGAAATAGATTTCAAAATTTAGCCTAGCCACTTTACCAGCTAAACACTCCTTCAGAAGATTGTGAAGATTTCATTTAATCCTTTGTGAATCTCATGGAATAAAGTCTGCCCTAGACCGACGAGGGCCATTAGGTCGAAACAATGATCTTTAGGTGGACGCTTCTCAGTTTTCCAAAGCTGGTGTTGTGGCTTTGTCAACGACCTGAAGCCGCTAGTTTGAAGCGACGAGATGGCGTCTAGTTTTGACGTTTATTTTGACGGGAAATATGACTTTTATTTTTATAGAAATACATCTAAATTGACATGCACAAAATAATATTCATTTACAATACAACATATTTACTTTCAATTAGAAATAGAAAACATCAAAACCTCCAGAATTCATTAGCTAACGTTTCGGCAACAGTAGGTCGCTGAAATTTTGAATGACAAAATTTAGAGTTTGAAGCTTATCTAATTATATAATAATAAGTCAACCTACAATAATAATATTCTCAAGAATATTCAATGTGTTTTACATTAAGTATTTTAAAAACTTAATTAAGATTTTTGGATAGTAAAATGTATTGGTTTAAATAACTCACCCTCCTCCATCCTCGGTTTCTACAACTCGAAGGTGACAATGTGACTCACATTGGATGTTCTGCCATGATACAATCAATTACAACTCAACTCAAAACGTCTCTTACTTTTAAATCTCAATGTTTAGCATCTACACTTATCGGTAAAGCGTAAGGGAATGAAAAAAAGGTATTTGGTGTGTCGACGGTCATCGGTATTTGAAGGAGACTGAGACAATTTTGTTCACACCATGTGTCTTCAATAAAGGTCACTGTGTATCAAATTTCTTACAGAGTTATTGTCTGAATTCCGATATACATGCTAAAAGGTACAAATTCTTCGAATTTTGTCTATTAGTGGTTTTTTTTTTCGTATTGAAAGATAAAAACATAACGTTACCTCTTAACCGTCTCAACCTCTGTCTGATGTATGTAGACACTGTACTAATCATGGAAAATGTATAATGCCACCTGGAAACCATAGTAGTAGTCCAAGGTTGCTTTAATATAATGCAATTTTCATGAGAATTGTGGAATAATCTCAATTTACCAAAGAGGTGTTTATCTGGACATTAATAAGGATAATTAGAAATTTCCCTGAACTGGTAAAGGCCATAGCTTAAACCGATTATCTGTAATTGCTGAAGCCGGTGACGTGGCATGTCGCGATCCAAATCTGATAAGCAGCAAAGATGGCCAATGGTAAACGAATAGATTTTTTCTCTTTTATGGCGAAATTTTCATCTCTCTTTCATTATTCTGGATTCTCGTAAAATAATTAAATTGTTTCTATCAACAACATTCATCAACCCTTAACTAAAGCGCAAAACTAGGACTTGTTTAAATAAACAGATAAACATTTTTAGATGGAATCAATCATAATTTAAAGTAAATTCCCATTAAATCACCAAATCATTTCTATTCTCTATATTATTTCATTAATAATAATCATAGTCGTATGGTTATTGAGAGAGATAAAGAGAAAGTAAATATTTTCTACCTAAACAAGCTAAGGTCTACGTTAAATCATCCTTAAAGTAGTTCACTATTGATGAGTCAGACTCTCTAAATATATATTCGTATTAGAGAAGTGTGTGTTTATCTCTAGTACACGTGCTACAGGCCATGGTCCATAATCATGGTGAGTAGAGATTGACGATTGCTTTTACTGTAAGTGCGCCACATGTCTACCCATATGAAAAGCAGTTTGACTTTGCACTTAAAAATATGCCAGAGCCCCATTTAGTGACTTGCACTCGTTGGTGGGGTTGGACTTTTGCAAGAATCGGGGGCCATTGGAGCATTTTTATTTTAATCGGATAAAAGTGTCCATTGCGGGTATCGAACCCGGGTCGTAGCGGTCGAAAACCAATGGTTTAGACCATCTTTCCACCGAACCCCCATTAGAGAAGTGATATGTAATATTGAATATCAAAACTTTCAATTTATCATAAACTTAAATGAAAATTGTTACTACTTCTCAACACTAATTTTTAAATTAAAAATATAATCGAAAATGATTCTGACAGACATTATACTCATGATTGTAAATTAAAAAAGGGAGGGCAGAGAAAGGCGCTCAACATAATTTCCAAGTGATTTCGTCAATTTCAAATTTTATTCATTACAGTATAAGGTATATATAGAAATAAGTTTTAACTATATGTATTTGAAAGAGTAGAATTAAAATTAGAAATAATTTTCAGTGATAATATTGCCCACGTGTGAGAATGCACGTACGTAAATAAAAGCGATTCTATGACAAATTTATCATAATCGTATTTTACGCGTATATGTTTAGAAAAAAGGTGAACATATTTTTGTCCTTTATATACATTTATACTGTGATCTTCTGTCGAGAAATACACAATAATAAATAATATTAAAAAATAATAAAAATTCATTTTTATTCTATAAAAGAGTATCTTTGAAAATATATATAGAGTATTATAATAAAAGATATATTAACGTGTCTTATATAGAATGTACTTTTATTGTAGTTTTTTTTATTAAAACAACTGCATATTATGTTCAATCAACTGCATTATTAAACGTTTTCAACATATATACTTTCATTTGGAATTTCAAACTATTCGAAGGAAAATTTTCATTTTTTTCTAATAGAATAATTTCCTATTGATTTTGCTGCAATGATGTATTGTTCAATTTGAAAAGGTTGCGCTAAATAGTTTCTAATTCAAAATGCAGATGGCACTTTTTGGCCTTATAATACCTACTACACACTTTTCTTCTCAATATATTGCTTTCAAAGAATTTATTAACAACATTACTTCAAATAGGTGTCGGCTAATTTGTATACAGATGTCGTTTGAATCAAATGCTGCTTGAATTGCGAAATAAGAATGAAAAGAAATGAAACTACTAGTAGATATCTACCTTCCAATCTACAATATAGAACCTACGTAGAGGTAGAGGAGAAAAGTACCTATCACAGATAAGCACCTATACCTCCTAATCTACAATAGAAGGCACTCAAAGAAGTAGAAGAAACTACAAATAGGCATCCATCTTCCATCCAGCCTTTGCAGCATAGGACCTACTGAGAAATAGAATATAAAGGTACTACAAAAGGGTAACCATATCTCCTAATCTACAAAGAATAACTAAAAGGAAGTAGAAGAATCTACAACTAGGTTCCTACCTTACAGTCAGTTCATACAATATAGGATCTACAGAGGGATAGAAATAAGGGTATACAGAGAAAGTACCTATATATCTCCCATCTACAGTAGAAGACCCCAAAAAGAACTAGAATAATCTACAACTAGGGACCTACCTTCCACCCAATCCTTAGAGTATAGGATTTACAGAGAGGTGTGAAGGGGTACAAAGAATATATAAGTACCTATATCTTACAATTACAGTAGAAAACTCTAAAAGAAGTATCTACAACTAGGTGGCTACCTTCCATCCAATCCTCAGAGTGTAATATCTACAGATAGGTAGAAATAAAGGTACAAAGAATAAATACCTATATCTCCATCTACAAAAGAAGTTGAAGACTCTACAACTAGGAACCTTCCAGTCAATCTTTAAAGTATTGGATCTACAGAGAGGTAGAAATAAAGGTACAAAGAATAAATACCTATATCTCCATCTACAAAAGAGGTTGAAGACTCTACAACTAGGAACCTTCCAGTCAATCTTTAAAGTATTGGATCTACAGAGAGGTAGAAATAAAGGTACAAAGAATAAGTGCCTTTATCTCCCATCTACAGTAGAAAACAACGAAAGAATACTCTACAACTAGGTGTCTATCTTCCAGCCAGTCTTTATGTGGAGAAATCCATATAGAGGTAGAATAGAAAAACACTACAAAAAAGCTCCTATACCCCTATCGACAATAGAAATCCTCTAAAGAAGCAGAAGAATCTACAACTAGGTACCTACCCACCTTCCAGCCTACTGTAGAGGATCTACAGAGAAGTAGAACAAACAGTAAGAGGAACTACGGCCTCTGTATTTATAGTCATTGTACTTTGGGCCGTCACTCTGCTTTCCGACGTCCTCAACACATTTGTTAAAAATAGGAAGGTCTAAACAGTAAACATTCCTATCTGTTACGATTGTTCAATCACAAGGCTGCTACA
Organism: Cordylochernes scorpioides; assembly: GCA_030710605.1. NCBI lineage: Eukaryota > Metazoa > Arthropoda > Arachnida > Pseudoscorpiones > Chernetidae > Cordylochernes > Cordylochernes scorpioides. Next base: position 26,160,838 of record CP092883.1, on the reverse strand, counting down.
ATTGTTATTAAGCTATCTGTTCCTATAAACAGGTAAATTGGTAAATTGTTCTAAAGAGTTATGTAAAAGAGAGAGATTGAGATAGAAACTGATTGATTAATCGTTCATACAAGATTATATAAGGTTATATAAAGAGATGAATTTGAAAATGAAAAAGTATCTATATATTAGACAAATCCAACTGAGGGTCGTCTGGTATGATGTCACATTCCGTCCTGAAGTCGGACAGCGTTCCACGTAGAGAGAGAGAGACATTCGACATTCAAACACTTTTATTGACATCTTGGCAATCAGGCTTAAAAAAAATGAATTAAAAAAAAGAATGCAAATATAAGCAATGAATCATGAGTGAGGAAGGCCCCATCATCTTGGTAGGGTCCTCCTCCAGACCAGGAGGGGGTCTTCTTGGATCCCCCGGAACTCCAGTGTCAGGAAGTGTCTATATATTTGCGCCTTTGCTGACACGAGGATGGCCAGAGCTTCGTCCTCCAGAAAGAGAGAGAAGAGTTGACTTCTTAGATTATTGGTTAGCAAATATCATATTTGTTGGTTGCAATTATTGCTTTGATGGAATTCAACATAACGTATTGCCCATTTACTTTTTATTATGAGAATATATATGCATAGATCAAGCAATACATTCATGCTGCTAAAATATTCGAAAAATACTTAATTCAACTGATTCTGGAAACAACGTATCAAAAGACCTCTTAAAAGAAATCACTTACCATTAAAAATTAATCAAATTCGTTTGATCGAATTGTTATAATCCAATAGATACCATCTTGAAAGGCTTAAAGCCACTTCTATTCAATGACTCGCCATGTATAAATAGGGAAAATATTAGCTATGCTCAAATACATCAGAAAGCTGTGTTTCGAAAATTAATAAATTACTTTCTATTTTTTCAAATCTGGAGATTTATCTTTCTTTCTAATTATTGATAACGTTTTCCTCTAAATAAACAAATAATAACATTAGATTTAAATTATAATAGCCATTTACACAATAAGGAAGGATGTGGAAACATTTTAAAATAAAGAATGTTATTGTACCATGATTTCAATAAACTCGAAAAGACAGTCATTATGAGAAATATAGGAAATGTAAACATTTTATAACACACGCGCGTGTTCAACGACAACAACAAAAATCCATAGAGAAAATTCCTTTGATGAAATTCAATTTAAAATCCAGAAAGAAGTCATCACGTGTCTAATTACTGGAGTAAATAAGAAAGACGTTACAAAGTCTCCTGACCTACAACCATTGTATCGTGTGATTTATTTCTGAAAATTGTGGTAATTTTAGGATGCACCAATCACCGTCATGGTGAGCAATTTTCTACCGGGATTCTACCGCCAATTTGGTGCTAAGCCCATCTAACACTAAAATTATATCTTTGTGTTGTGTGTTTAGGCAGGAGCATAATTTGTGTGAAGAGGTCAAAAAGGTCAGCCCCTTTAACTCATATTCTGCAGCTCTCCTCAAAATTTTCTTCCTTTGTACTCCCGGTTCGCCTTTGTTTCCAATCAGGTTCTTCTTCCTTTACGAAATTTTACATTCTTCCGTCTCCACTTAAGGATCCACGCTTATCTCATCGCCTTTTCTACTTTAAGATGAGTATCGGTGGTTGTTTGGTTGGTTGAAAGCTCGGGATATACATGTGGGCTACTTGAGATTTCTTCTTCTTTTTAAAATTATTATTATCCCAAGTACACGTGCTACAGGCCATGATAATCATGGTGGGTAGAAGTTGGTGACTGCTTTTACTGTAAGTGCGCCACATGTCTACACATGTGAAAAGCAGTTCGACTTTACACTTACCAATATGTAAGAGCCTCGTTTGGTTACTTGCACTCGCTAGTCGGGTTGGACTTTTGCAAGAATCCTGGACCCCATTGGAGCATTTTATTTTTTAACTAGCGGACGTACCCGGCTTCGCCCGAATTTTACCCGAGTAAAGGTTTGTCTAGCGAACATTTGTTAAAACAATTCTCTAAAAACATATTTAAAAAAAAAAAGATATATTTTGATAATTTGAAACTCGTAATCTCTCGATAAAGTGAACATTTTTTCCCGGTCCCTGTGTGCCGTGTCATCCTGAATTTTGTCTTTCCTAATTTTCTACATTAGAAAATCATAGTTTTATCTAGTGAACATTTTTTCCCGTGTCACATTGCCGTGTCATCCTGAGATAATCTTACTTTTGATAAATGATATTTAAGATAACAAACTTAGTGATAAGAAAACTTGTTATCTTCGTCACAATGGGGGCGCTGCTTGCGAGTTAAATCTACAAATCTGCAAATAACTCTAAGGATATTCAAGATATTCATGAAATTATTTTTCAAAAACCTTCCCGGTGATATACCTAATAATATCCCAAAATTTCACGGCGATTGTATGTATGGTTTTTGAATCTATAGAGTACAGACAGACAGACATTCAATTTTATATATATAGATTAGAAAAAAGTGCCCAATGAGGGATTCGATCTGGGGTCGTAGAGGTCGAAAACCAACGGTTTGGATCACCTTTCCACCAACCCCTTCTTTTAACACTACAAATTAATACTACGAATTATAATTGAAGATATCAGCGAAACATGGGATTCGTGAAACAAAAAAAGGATATGTCTCTATTTATAAATATATCATAACAAGAGTGTGAAACAGCATCAGCTTTGAAAAGGTGAGACAAAAGTTGCCCCTGTATTGATAGCGGCCATAGCCCAAGAGAAATCATGAGATATAATTCAGATTCTGTCTGAATTTGACAAAGCTGATGCTATGGTACGTTCTTTTATCACTATTTGTACGTCTGACATGAGTGTAATAAACAAGATGCATCGTTTCAATTGATTTTTAAAACCCCAAATGATGTTAACCAGTGCCCAAACAAGCAGACTAGTTGCTCAGGCCCTATATAATTTTTACAAGGCAGTAGGTGTAAAGAGGGAGAAAAGAGAACTTGGAAGCTATTGTTCTTACACCTCAGTATGATGACGAAACATCGAGGGGTCGACCTTTCATATTAAATCTTACTTTTCCTTATTACTAATAATTGTATATAGTTGCGGAACTACTGGTTTCCTGTGCTGCTCTTTTCCTGATATTGCACCTTGTACGGAGAATCTGTATAAGACTAATGTCTTAATAAAGGCTTTGTGTGTGTGTGTGTGTGATTTTTAAAACCCGAAGGTTTCTTTTAGAAACAAATCGAATATTCTACTATCCTTACTGCGTTAAAAATAGTTGGAGGGCTTTGCTCCATCAGTGATGAACCTCCACAGAGGTATGGCTAATTTATTCCATCAAATCGCTTTTAAGAACTCTAAAACTATATTGGACGATTCTACTGTTTACGTGACATTGAAGGACGGGATCTTGGTTATAGTATTATATTAAACTATGAACATAGCTAAGATTACCATCTAACTTGTTGCATATATAGGCAGAATCGTCCAATACAGTTTTAGAGCTCTTTAAGGCGGTCTGGTGGTTCAAATAGACGAAACCGTTTGAACGATTCACCACTGATGAGCGAAGCCCTCCCGCTCTTTTTCATCGCAGTAAAGATGGTAGAAAGTTTGTTTTTGTTTGTAAAATAAACATTCAGGCATTATAGTGTTATTTATTGTATATACAGTATATCTTGTATATATTGTAGATTACGCGCGTTATTTCTTTATAATTATCATTCTATAAAGAACATCTCCTACTTTTGGTATACATCAGGAATTATGGTATTGATATCATATAAAGACATAACATTTGTAATATAATTCTGAAAAAAAAACGGAAATCAGTGGAAAGAATATATTCAAACAATTTTTTTCTGAATCGAATTCCTAAATATTCTTATCAAATTACAATTCTTTTGTGTCGCCTAAAATCTATTTGACTTAGAACTGTGAAGATGATCAGTAAAGGATGAAAACCGATCTACATATGACTGTTCGAGGCATAACTAGGATTCGTTATCATATCTAAATTTCATCAAATGGATTCACGGGGACCTATACTTATAGACAAAACTTAAGGAAGCGGAACGTCGTTGGTCGTTTTATTTCTTTAGGAGACAGAGACAATTTTGTTCACATTTGGTTATCTCGTGTGTCTTCAATAAATGTCACTATGTATCAAATATCTTTCCGAGTTATTGTACAAATCCCAATATACATGCTAAAAGGTAAAACTTCCTTAAGTTTTGGCCATTAGTTTATACGTAGATTCTTGCTATAGTTTAACCTACCAGCATGTGCAAGCAAAGTTAAAACAGAGACTTGACACCTTATAACTACAATATTGTCGCGATTTCAAATTATAGTTTTATTAATCAATTGATAAACTTCGTGAGTGATGTTTTCTTCAAAACAAAACTAGAAACAAGAAATTAAAAATCAGTTATAGACCTTCCATCCTTATATAACATTCAACATAAAATTATTTACATATTTACTAATAGAGACATTTGATTTACATAAACTAATTTCGTGACAATATTAAACTGCGTTTTACATATGTATACATAGCTATATGCCAAGCTTGTATATCATTATAGAAAATAGGAAATTTAAAGATATTTTAGAATGAAAGTTAACCTTTTAAAAATGTAAAATAGAGTATAATTATTGAAATTTTTGTGTTTAATAGACTCGTAATAGGACGTAGAGAGACATCTTGTTCGCTCACAGAGATAACATGTCATATTCAACCTTCCATTCCATTCAAGTCCAAAGTTCCATTATTTGAAGTACTGGGAATTCTTCTTCTTCGGACGAGATCCACCGATTGACTGTCGCAGCAAACTAGCGGCCTCGGGTCGGTGACAAAGCCACAACACCAGCTTTGGCAAACTGAGAAGAGTAAACCTATAGACCATGGTTTCGGTATAATTGTCTTCTTCAGACCAGGACGGACTTTATTTCATGGGATCCACAAGATATCAAAGGGAATATCTACAATACACCTAAGAGGTGTTTAGCTGGCAAAGTGTCTAGGCCAAATCTATGGCTAAAAATAGAACATCTGGGTACCATGGTTTCGGTATAATTGTCTTCTTCATTCCAGGACGGACTTTATTTCATGGGATCCACAAGATATCAAAGGGAATATCTACAATACACCTAAGAGGTGTTTAGCTGGCAAAGTGGCTAGGCCAAATCTATGGCTAAATAATAGAACACCTGGGTACCATGGTTTCGGTATAATGGCCTTCTTCAGTCCAGGACGGACTTTATTTCATGGGATCCACAAGATATCAAAGGGAATATCTACAATACACCTAAGAGGTGTTTAGCTGGCAAAGTGGCTAGGCCAAATCTATGGCTAAATAATAGAACACCTGGGTACCATGGTTTCGGTATAATGGCCTTCTTCAGTCCAGGACGGACTTTATTTCATGGGATCTAAAAGATATCAAAGGGAATATCTACAATACACCTAAGAGGTGTTTAGCTGGCAAAGTGGCTAGGCTAAATCTATGGCTAAAAATAGAACACCTGGGTACCATGGTTTCGGTATAATGGTCTTCTTCAGTCCAGGACGGACTTTATTTCATGGGATCCACAAGATATCAAAGGGAATATCTACAATACACCTAAGAGGTGTTTAGCTGGCAAAGTGGCTAGGCCAAATCTATGGCTAAAAATAGAACATCTGGGTACCATGGTTTCGGGATGATGGCCTTCTTCATTCCAGGACGGACTTTATTTCATGGGATCCACAAGGAATCTAATGGAATCTTCAAAATCTGCCAATGGGGAGTTTAGCTGGCCAAGTTACTAAGGCAAATCTATGGCTAAATATAGAACACCTGGGTACCATGGTTTCGGGATGATGGCCTTCTTCAGTCCAGGGCGGACTTTATTTCATGAGATCCACAAGGAATCTAATGGAATCTTCAAAATCTGCCAATGGGGAGTTTAGCTGACCAAGTTACTAAGGCAAATCTATGGCTAAATTATAGATGTAAATATCTCAGGGAGGACATTAATCTGGAAGAAAAAAATCCATCTATATTTATGTTATAAATGAAGATGATGAGTGAGATTTTCTGCTTGAATTTTTGATTGTTTTGAAGATTAAACTATGGTAATGCAAGTTATTTGCTGGTTCTTTTTAGTACTAAATGTTATTGGTGATGCAGTCGTGTTTAAAATATTGAAAGAATAATAATAAATATGGTTTTGATCAGAGATTTCTTTATTTAAGCTCAGGAATATATAGAATAACATAATTTGATAAAGGTAATGCCTGGCTTAAGGCGAGTAGAATAAGGAAAACAAAAATATATTTACATAATGTACAAAGGTTTTGAGCCGGCCATCGGGGAACAACAGCAATGAGTTTTTATAGGGTAAGCGTGACCTCAGGCGGTCGATTTAACAGAGTATTTGTGTCTATGAAATATAATTTTAAATAAAATAATATTTTAATATAACATATATATTATTAGTTAGCATATAAGTTAATTGATAAGTCACATGAAGTCAATTCAGCCTTTTATTAATATATAAATATTGTAAATTGTATTATTTCTTGCATTTTACAATTTGTTGGGAATGAAGCAGAAGTTAAGAAAAGAATTATACAGATTCTTGGTAGCAAAACGTTGCACTCAAGAATAGGAAAGTTTAAGAAGTTAATACATATTCATTTCGATAGGAATTTCACTTATATTTTCATTACATTTAATTACAAAAATGTATTTGAAATACAGAAGAAAAAACAAAGGCTAGAAAGAATGCCTTTGAAAGAATCCGCCAGCTTAACGCCAAATCCCGCCGTAAAAAAAAAAGGTTACCAAAACAACAAAAGGAACAAAACCTTGAGAATCTACACAAAACAAATGAACACACAGAACCCGGAAATGGAAAACTTTATTCTTGCTGCCAATAAAACCTAATTGACTTGCCATTGTTGTGGTGTCCTCGGTTGGAATATTCCGCCATCAACACAGACACCTGTTAATCGGCGCAGCCATATTATTGGAACAATTAGCAGAACCTAGAAACACTCATATACCTCGACAAAATAACTTTTCATTTATAAATATATTAATTTTTAAACATATACTTCAATACACCACGAATAAACGTTCCAATTATCCGTAACCTATTGTAAAAAATAGCGCAAAACTTTTCATCTTTAACTTTTACCATTTCTTATAATAACAATTATAATACTTATTTAGATAAAAAGTCATCTAGATTTAGTCAATTAGCCTTAAAACAGAGTGTCAGTGATTTTGAATATTGAAGCAAGAAAAGTGTGAGCTTTAAGTGTGAAAGCTTGTAAAAAATAGGAACTTACCCTCTATTATTAATTTGTTTATTTTTTCTTTGTTGTCTGTTTTGCACAAGTTGAATCTGGTTAGAACGATGTATGAAAAATAGATGATTCTTTTGTTGCCTTAAATACGAGGTATTTAACTCGTTTCTCTCTCTATATCTAAAAATGTTTAAAGTTTAATTTTATAAATCTGAGAGTTGTCTTCAAAAAAAGATCCAACAAATATTAATAATTTGAAATTAAAATTTGATTTTTCCATTCACATTAAATTTGAATCAATTTTCTGCAGATTTCGCAATCCACTGTCTTTCTCATTCTACGGATTTAATATTGTTTAAATGTCTGAATATACATAAGGAATAGTAGAGCTATCAGAATATTATTCTATTTGTGTAAGTAAAAATAAATCTTCAAATAATTTCCTCTTATATATGTTTACAGTTTATTTTTTTAAAAGATTCAAACTATAACACATGCATAATAGACAAACCATTAAAATATACATATTCTAATGCTTATATATTGGCATATATATATAGGAATTAATAGGAATTACAATTTTACTGCTAAAATATCAAATAATATAAAATTAAAACGTCAAACCTTTTGATTTTGTAATTGAACATTTTCAAAACAATGCCTGAATCAAGTTTCAAAATAAATTTAGAATCTTTTTTGAATAATAAGATGAATCATTTGACCAAATAGCCAAGGAATATATTGTATGTGGATATAGAAATGGAGAATACCATAATTTGTAGGTTGGAGATTAAGATTAATTCAAGATGTATAATAATCAGCCGTGTTCAATATTCCATAGCGGGATACGAACCCGTGTCGTAGCTGTCGAAGATATTCAGTTTATACCACTCACATCAGTCGTTAAAAGGTTTATTAACCGACATCTCGGAGACTAAATGTCTCCCTTTTCAAGTTTAAAAACTTCAAGCCAATTGTTTTAGTTCTCAATATAATATAGTTTAATGAGGATGGTTCCATATACCAACTTTCACTGATATGTTTGATTAACCAAAATCTATTGTTTTAATTAATTTTTAATAGGATAAATACATCTTGTGGTACATAGGGTATCTGTATATAATATACAAGGTGTGTCTAAAAAGTAGTGAGAAATACTCTGTAAATTTGTTTAAATATTATTTAGAGTTACTTTTATAATCTCATCAAATAGTGAAGCTATTTTCTCTAAAATAAAATAAAAAAAAAATATCTGTTTAGACAATTATTTTAAATAAAGAACTTTTGCTTTAGATAAAAACAAATCGACTCATGTCAAAAACGACAAGAAAATACGAATCGAACACAAGGTCAATTTAAAGTTGTGTGTTTTGTTGGGGAAAAACTAAATGGAAGATTACGAATTGATATTCCAAACCTATTTACATAACTATATGCTTAAAATACAGTTTATAGAGAGTATGCAGCTTTTAAAATGGAAGAACAGACACTCAAACATGTAATGTTAACTCCGCCTTTGCCGGTCCCAAGCCCAGATGAAAAAGGAGGATGGGGAGCAGTAACAAGCTTACTAAAAAACCTGGGTTCAGCTGGCTCGGCTGATAGTACCCTGTAAGGGCTCCTGATCCAGTGATACAGGATGGGCAGCGTTTGTACTCCATGTTAGGAGCGGCTGCACATGGCGTCTGTTCCTCATGTCAGAGGTGGCCATTTCTTTTGGAGCTAAGTCGGCCTGCTACTGAGTAGTGGTCCCAGTCTTAATGACAAAGGCTGACGCAATCTACTTCACCCAATCATGATGGTTGTTAAACAGACACCATCAAGGGTCACAACTTGATACCCTAATATGATTGATTGGAGGTAAGAAAGAAAAAGAAGATGTTAAGGGAGACCAAAGGATTTTCGGACTTCAGATCTTATTGAAAATGTTAAAGAAATCATCTCTCTTGATAGAATACAAGGTGTCAGAGATACCGATCATGATTTGGGAGTAGGCGCAAAGATACAATTCATTCCATTCTAACTGAAGATCTTAACAAAAGAAAGATATCGGAAAGTACTAAAATGTTGAGCCAAGAAGAAATGCTGAACAGAAAGAAGAGTTATCAGCCTGTTTTAGCCTTGATTTTCTGGAGAAATGACTTTATTGAACGCATCATCACTGGGAATGAAACCTGGGTATCAGCATACGATTCACAAATAAAAATACAGAGTTTAGAGTGGCGTAGTTCTATTAAGGTAATGCTTATCACATTTTTTTTTATTTAAAAGATTAATCTATTATAAATTTGTGCCAGAAGGGCAAACAGTCAACTAAAATTCCTATAGAGAAGTTCTGGATTTTCCTTTTACCAAATTTAAAGAGAAAAGAAGACAACTATGGTCCACAAAAGATTATTTTTTTCTGCACGATAATGCAAGACCTCATACGGAAATTTCGATCAATCAGTTTCCGACCAAAAAAGGTGTCAGTGTTATGCCTCATTCCCCTTATTCTCCGGAACTATCGCCTTGTGACTTTTTTATTGTTTGGCAATCTGATAAAATAACTTAAATGATCAATATATTCGACAGTTGATGAAATAAAGCAGGCCACAGTTGAAATATTGGACATTGTCTAAGACTGTGATTAGCATCTTGATTTTCGTCTTTAAAGAAAAGATGGAAAAAGTGTGTTATAGCAAATAGTGGTTATTTTGAAGCAGATAAATTATGCTATAATGAAAAAATATATTAAACTTTATTAATTGTTTTTATTATTGTAACAATTTATTTCTGATTTTTCTTTTTGTTTTAAATATACCTCTTGTATTAGAAATTTATTTTAAGTATAGACTTATATAAGGGGATTGGTGGAAGTGTGATTTAAGCCGTTGATCTTCGACCGCTACGACTCGGGATCAAATCCCGCATTGGGCACTTTTTTCTAATAAAAAAATGCTCCAATGGCCTTCGATTATTGAAAAACTCCAACTCCACCACCGAATGCAAGTAACCAAACGGGGCTATGACACATTTGCAAGTGCAAAAGTCGAACTGCTTTTCACATCTGTAGACATGTGGTACACTTACAGTAAAAGCATTCGCCAACTTCTACCTACCATGATGATAAAAGGTATAGACTTATATCATCATTTGACAGTTTTTATATTATTAATTAAAAGTTTCCATCATATCTATATTGATGTATAATGTCAGTATAAAAACATTTAGCACAATAAATTTAAAAGTATAGGTGTTTACAAACCTATATTTATATATATATAGTGAAAAAACAAGGATAGAATAATATTATAATAACGAATAGATTCAAAAAGGATAAGTTTCTTTATTTGAAAAATCAATTCGAGCTTTCGGGCGCAAGCTGCCCTTCTACAGGAATAATAGATACAATTTCAAGTAGTCATGTATGTACAGTTATATATATTTTATTTAAATGGTTTCTCGCTTTGGTCTTGTATAGCGTGAGTAGATCACATGCCCGCGTGATTTAGTTTAAATCAAAGAAAAGATAGAATAATATTGCGTAATGAATTAAAAAAAAAAAAAAAGGGAGAATAAGTCCATAATAAGGTTTTCAATTTTTTTACTATTTTAAAAATATAAATTAAACCTATATATAACCGTTTCATGTAAATAGACAGTTACGCGTCATAATTAAGGAACAAAAGACAGAAAAAATGAAGATAGTTAGAGTAGAGCTAGAGGAGTAAAAGGCAGAGCTATGATACTATTTGATATAAATATTATAAAATGGAAGAGAAAACGAAATTCATTTTGTATATTAACACAAAGCAATAACGTGCCATCTATACATATAAAAGGAAAGAATTTAAAAGCACGAATGTTTCTTTTATATATAATACAAACTTCTACTGTCCTTACTGCGATGAAAAAATATATTGAATGTAATTCTACTGTCCTAAAAGCTAATGTCCATAGTCTTCTTGAAAACCATTTCAGAGATTCCACCCTTCAGTGCTGCGTATATAAGCAGAATCGTCTAATACAGTATTAGAGCTCTGAGAAGCGGTCTGGTGGATTAAATTGGCGAAACCGCTGGGAGGGTTCATCACTGATGAGCCAAGCTCTCCCAATATATATTTTAATCACAGTAAGGGCAGTAGAAGTTTGTATTATGTATAAAAGAAACATTCGTGCATTTAAATTCCTTTATTTTATATCATTTTGTATATAATTCAAAATATTTATATAAATTGGAAAATATATGGATGGTATATAGTTTCAATATATATGTTATATAAAAATAGTGTTTTATTTTAAATTATATTTTATAGATTAAACTACTCTGTTCAGTCTACCACCAAATGTCTCGACTTTCCAAATATAAATTTGTTGTTGTTTCCCGTTGGCCGGCTCAAACCTTTTGTAATTATGTAAATAATATTTTGTTTTTCTTTATTATTAAGCCTTAAATCAGGCAATACCTTTCTCAAATTATGTTTTGAATACTTCATTAGCACAATTAACGTAAATTGTGATTCAAACTTTATTTTATTAATATCTTCTTTCCAACGACTGCAAAACAGTATCATAATGATCAAACAACCCACTTATACAAAAGCAAAACCTTGGCAGAGCGCCATCTAGTGGAACAAAAATACACTAAACGTTTATTTAACTTGCTCCGTGATATTTAGCTAATCCAAATTCTTGAAAAATCAAGAAAAGGTAACCACGTACACGTTTATTTTTAATATCAACACCTGACCTTTTTAATATTTTTATTATTTTTCAGATTGAAAGCATATTTAGGTAAATTCAACCTTAAATACCCATTTCTTGATTTCTCAGGAAACCTCTGGGACCAAATATTTGGTCGTAAAGGAACAGCTTGCACCACGTTGACGAGGGCCAAAAGCCTGAAACGCTTACGTGGTTGACCTTTCTTGATTTATCAAGAATTTGGGTTGGTCAGATATCACGGAACAAGTTGAATTAAAAGTTTAGTTTATTTTTTGTTCCACTAGATAGCGCTCTGCCATCTATAGATGCTCATTTGAGGATATGCCTTTTTTATTTTTAATATATATGTTAACGGAAGAATAATATTCATTAGCAAAAAATATCTCTACTTTTTAAAAATCCCATTTTGTAAAAACAATCCTCAAAACTGTTATTTTTGTACAAAGAAAATTTCAACAAAATTGAATATTTTTTACAAAGCTGTTTTTTCCGTTTGTGTGGATATTTAGTTATGTCCTTTGATGTGAATCAGGTTGTTTGTTTTAAAAATTCGATGTACTTGTGTATGTTACAAGAGAAAAAATCGCCTGATATCATCTTGAGGAAAGAATACAAGTTTACGGAGACGTGTTTCTTTTATTTATGCTGTATAATTTCGGCAAGTTTTCGGACTTTGACGTTCTTTGAAAGTTGCCTGTTGAAGGACGTCAAAGTCCGAAAGCTTACCGATTATTATATATACAGTTACGAGCGTCATGCGTTCTTCATCTCTTAATCATTTTTCATCTCTGTCACCGTTTGCTTTTTTTTTTGGAATGGCGCTCTCCTATTGGTTGGCTACGATCACGCCACCTTTGAACCCCCCCCCCCCCCCTCATCATGCCCCCCCCCCCCCCCCACTCGCTATTTCGTCTTTGTAACTATTGTGTTGGAGCGGGTCGCTCCCTAAATAAATGCATATATTAGATAATAACCAAATGGAATCCTCCCTTTCTTTTTCCCAGTAAGAGACGCCTACGGAAGACAACAGTACATAGACAGATAAAGCACATAGGCTATAGTTATTAACTAACATATGCAATTATTTAAGGCGCCAATTTATAATTGTAACAAATAGTATAAAAACATTCAATCGGGTAAAACACGGGCGTTGCCCGGGTCATTCGGCTAGTACAGCATAAATTAAAGAAACTCGTCGCTGTTAACTTTTATTCCTTTTTCAACTTGTGATGTATTTGACAAGTTCTATATGCGCTAGGTTCGAGTGATGAGATAAAAATATCTAAGTCAATGAATCCATAGAAGAGATATATGGTTTATCGGAATAATAGTACAAAATCTAGGATTAAAACATACAAATAGTATATTCCAAGGATATTAACTAGCACATAGCCACCTCTTCTAACATTTCGAAAAATAAGATTGGGAAAGGTGTTGTTTAAAATATAAGAAAACCTTTAATTTAAATTTATAAATATGACGGAAAATATTTTTAGAAGTGCATAAAAATTTTGAAAATAGATTTTAATGGTAAAGATACCCATTTAAATTTATACAGCTGACAAAAAATAATTGTAAAAATACTTTTATTTTTAAAGGTAACTCAAAACTCGATTTTTTCCAATCTTGTATAATCAACTCCACAGATAAAAAGGCTATCAAATAGAAATTTAATGTCTACAAGACAAAATAATAAAGAATGGATAGAAAGTAAAATAAGCCCTACACAAATTCTAGTAGAAATACCGATAAAAATAATTAACAGGTTAATATTCAATTACATTTACAAAGCAGGCAAAAAGTTAAAAAAAAAAACAATCCGAGAGAAAAACTTCACCGATATGAACAAAAGGCAATAACGCGGCATCTATATTAAAATAAACTATTTTAGCATGATATTTCACAAATAGAATGTATAATACTATCGTCAATTCCTTTCTAGTTGTTGCTGTCGTGTCCAATGAAGAGCCTCAGATGTCTCCATACATCTGTATCACAGTAGTCGTAATGTCCTCTATCTTGGGTGTGTAAAGCAGCTGCTCTGGGTCCATGTCAATTTTCTGTTGTTGTTGTCGTGTTCAATGAAGAGCCTCAGATGTCTATTACATCTCTATCAAAGCAGTCGCAATGTCCTCTATCTTGGGTGTGTAAAGCTGCTGCTCTGGGTCCATGTCAATTTGTTGTTGTTGTCGTGCCCAATGAAGAGCATCAGATGTCCCCATACATCTCTATCACAGCAGCAGCAATGTCCACTATCTTGGGTTTGTAAAGCTGCTGCTCTGGGTCCATGTCAATTTTCTGTTGTTGTTGTCGTGTCCAATGAAGTCTCAGATGTCCCCATACATCTCTATCACAGCAGTCGCAATGTCCTCTATCTTGGGTGTGTAAAGCTGCTGTTCTGGGTCTATGTCAATTTGTTGTTGTTGTCGTGCCCAATGAAGAGCCTCAGATGTCTCCATACATCTCTATAACAGCAGTAGCAATGTCCACTATCTTGGGTGCGTAAAGCTGCTGCTCTGGGTCCATGTCAATTTGTTGTTGTTGTTGTCGTGTCCAATGAATAGCCTCAGATGTCTCCATACATCTTTATCACAGCAGTAGCAATGTCCACTATCTTGGGTTTGTAAAGCTGCTGCTCTGGGTCCATGTCAATTTTCTGCAAGGCTCCGACCTTTGCTGAGCATGAGAATATGTGGATAGGTGTTAGTTCCACACATTCCTTTTCAGTGCCAGATATATAGAAATAATGGCTCGAAATAATAGTTAGGATCATGCATGCAGTATTATAACGGTAGGGTAGAATAAACTGGCCAAACCGCTAGGAGGGTTCGTCAATGATGATCCAGGTCGTTCCTAAATATTTTCATTGTAGTAAATACAATACAAAACGCCTTTTATTTGTAAAATAAAAAATGCTACTAAGATATTTCATCTTCGTGAAGGTTTATGTGAGTATAGATAATATATAAATATATACACACCACAGCGAACAGAAGTTAAGTAACAAACAATAAAATGAGATGATATAAAATAATTCCTGAAAGAATCTTAAAAATTTCATCTAAATAATGATAAAATTTCATAATCAACTGATCTTATTAATACAAATTTTGTAATATCTCTCTCTTTGCAAGTTTTCCAAACATTAGGATTGGATCTGTCTGAATCATTATACACAATAGATAATAACATTTTAGCGTCATTTTTATTTTATAAAGAAAACATTTTGTCATTGTCTTTACTGCGATTAGAATATATTGAAGGGTTTGGATCATCATTGGATAACCCTACCAGCGCCTTCCCCAATTCAATCTAACATACCGTTGTGATATTGCTTGCATGACTGTAATATGATTATGGGCTATATTCTGCATTTTATCCGACTCTGGAAAAAAATTATTGGTTAAGGTAGTTAATGAACCTGTAGAGATTATAGCTTAGAAGACAATAGAAATACAGGGTGTACCAGGTAAATTGGGACTAACTTTGACAGTCCATAAAACAAAAACTACTTGAGATTAAAAACTTGTTTTTTTTTTTATTACGTAGCCATATTCATGTAAAATGCAACAGTACATGTGTGCGCAGTGTAGTGATGAAGAGTAACCGAGAATTTGAAAATCGAGCTGCCATCATCGTTGCTCTGCGCGCCGGAAGGAGCCCCAAAGAGATAGTGGATTTTCTTAAGTTGCCCAAAACCACTATTTATCGTGTCAAGAAGCAGTTTGATGAGGCCGACAGTAACAAAGAGGGGATAGCTACAAGGAAAAAGCACTCGCGTCGATCGGACAGGGTAAGAGGCGAAGAATTTGTCAAAAATGTCAAGGAGAAGTTTGATGGAAACCCTGGGAAGAGCATGAGGGCCATAGCCAAGGAAATGGACGTTGGCTCTATGACAATTGTCAGAACTATCCATGAGGACCTTGGTCTCAAGTCTTATGCCCTTCGGAAAGGTCAGTTGCTGACTGATAATATGAAGAATAACAGAAAAGGAAAGGCTGCTGCCCTCCTCAACAACCTGAAACACGACTCTTTTGGCATGCTAAGGTTCTTCTCTGACGAAAAGAACTTTGACGTGGACCAAAAGGTAAATCCCAGGAATGATCGCTGGATCTGTAAAGACCCCTCAGAGATACCTGTCGTGATGCACACGAAATTTCCTGCCTCCAGAATGGTCCTTGGCGTTATCAGCAGTGAAGGTGATGTCATGCCTCCCCATTTCTTTGAGAAGGGCCTTAGGATGAACGCTGACACCTACATCAATGTTCTGGAGACCGTTGTGAAGCCTTGGATGGACATGGTGGCCGCAGGAAGGAAGTATGTCTTCCAACAGGACTCAGCTCCAGCCCATAAGGCAAAAAAGACACAATCGTGGCTGACACTTAACGTCCCTAGTCACTGGGGTCCTGATATTTGGCCCCCTAACTCTCCAGATTGCAATCCCCTCGACTACTATGTATGGGGCGTTGTTGAGAGAGATGTCAACAAAGCTCCTCATACCACCATCCAGTCTGTCAAGAAAGCAGTTCACACGGTGATGACCCAAATGGACAAGGTCATCGTCGCCAAGGCCTGTGCTTCATTCCGCACTCGCCTCGAGACTGTTGTAGCTAATAATGGAAACTTCATTGAATCTACATCAACATCAAGCCATTTTGCTTCCGCAAGCGATCATTATATGAGGATTTGCATAACACCTATTTTTAGTAAATATTAATATATTAAAGTTACAATATACTAAATTCATTTCTCTTTACTTTTACACAATAGGGTATATCGAAACATCGACGAAGATATTCTATAATAATTTCAAACTAAATCATGCATGAAACACAGAAGTAAAAGAACAATAAAGAAAAAGATCCAGAAAGAAACACTAATGCTTACAAGATAAATGAAGACGTTAGAAGGTGATAGAAATATCACGCAGAGAATCCAGGAAGCCGAGAACAGGTCTGAGCACAATCATTCACTAAAACAGAAGCAACAAGAGAAAGCAGACGAATAAAAAAAAAGTTGATGAAAGGCCATCGTCGGAAGTCCAGTCCATTATCGAAAAGGCAAACAAAGGCCGCCTTTCTAAAATGATACCCAAGCTGTGTGTTCGAAGTCAGGGCCGAGTAAAAAGAAGCTACCGCTTCATTAGACTCAATCCCTGTTGATCGATGTGCATTAGGC
This sequence comes from Cordylochernes scorpioides, assembly GCA_030710605.1. NCBI lineage: Eukaryota > Metazoa > Arthropoda > Arachnida > Pseudoscorpiones > Chernetidae > Cordylochernes > Cordylochernes scorpioides. The sequence goes on along the minus strand of CP092883.1, from coordinate 26,143,676 downwards.
GAAGAGGGGTATTGTCGGGGGTGAGGAGGTAGCCCCCTGCCGCCGCCGGGTTTTCCATTACCACTGACCGACATCCATTTCCTCAAATCCCGAACTGAACATTCTTTAAAATTGGACTTCTTGGAGACTCCCACCGGACTTGTCAAGTCCAGGATGGAATATGGCTATTTATTACTGACCAGATGGAACTTTTCTCGAGATGTGGAAATAAGTTTCTTCTTAGTTGCATAGATGTAGGTTTTCTAGCTGTTATAAATACAGTTTTCACCTTTTTTTATACCTATATATGAATGTGAATTTCATTTCCATTACTGTATAGATATATTTAGACGTTTTCTCGACAATAGAATAGTTCTCTTTACTGTATTATATATCTATATATATAAAAATCAATGTTTGTATGTTTGTTTGTTTGTATGTCCGGTATACAAATTCGCAGTAGTTCACTAATTCAAACCAAATTTTCCATACATTGGTAAAAATATACGGGGAAAACGATAGGCTATATAAAATATATATAAATCAATTATTAAAACTATATATTCAAATTATTCTACTTAGCTTACGAACAGCGCCCTCTATTAAAGATTAGATTAATTTATGCTGATGCAAACAAATAGATAATGCTAATAACAAACAATTATTTGAAAAATCTTATCTAAATATATATCACTCGGGTAGATATGCACACGGGTCAATCCCGGGGCGAAGCCCGGGTCACCCGTCTAGTGTTAAATATTATATATGTTTAAATGTTTTTTCGTCCGTATAGATTCGTATATACATACTGTATTGTACTTACATGTATATATGTAAAAATACATGTATTATACTTCCTTAGTTGTATAGATTTAGGTTCTCCTGGTGTTATAAATATATTTATTCAATTTTATCCTCATAGGAGAGGTTATAGACATGTTTCCTTGCCTATATTAGATGTGTTTAAACGTTTTCTAGACTTTAGAGATGTGTAAATAAGTTTAGTTGTGTCACATGATGACACCAACATTGATATACTTCCGTCACTTTGAGATATTAACATTGATATACCTCAGCCAAATGAAGACACATAGATATTGCTGCATTATGTTTGGTTGACATGACACGTCAATATTTTATCTTGAAATTTTGAAAAAAGATTATTAATATATAGTCATTGTTGAAAATTAGTTGCTATGTTTCATTGATATATATATATTATACACAGAGTATATTTTGACAAGTTTTGTTTTTCCGTTCTCATCATTACTCTTCACAATTCATCCTTTCATATTTCATCCCTAAGGATAGAAATAGTCGTTATTTCTCCTTAAAATAAATTACGATTTTTCGTTCAAAAGAGACATTTGCGGTAAAAATTGTCAAACGTTGTTTCACAATCATTAGCCGCATTTAATTTTATTATAGAGTATATTATTATTATTATTAATATATTATGCAACCTTGTCACACGACTTTACATGACATGGAAGTTTGGAGCGCGAAGAGGACTACTGTTGATAGAAGTAATTGGAGTGAAGACCTCTGAACCAGATTATATTCTTCATTAAAAAATAAATATAATAATTATTTTGTAAGGTAATTGTTTTTATCATTATCTTACTTTTTTGTACCTGATAAAATAGAAACTCGCTTGGGAAAGCTAATTAATAAGTGTGAAGACATGAATAAGGATCCTATTAAGCAGTTACCTGGTTTAACACTATTCATTATAGTCATTAAAATTTCTATATCTTCTATTTGAAAAAAACATCATTTTTTACATCCTTAAATATATAAAGATAAGAGCATTTCTATCCCAATTAAAATACATTATTTAAACGTCCTATATATATATATAGGAGTATGAAGGTACTGTGGAAGTATAGTCTTGGTCTGCTAATTTTGTATATAGTTGTGAAAACTTATCAACATATATTTTTATAATAAAAACTAATTAAGAAAATATTTAAGCAGTAATAGAATTATGCATTTTGAAAATAGAGCAATCCATACTTAATTCATTAGATAATAAAAGGCATATATTAAATCCAATATATGCCTTTTATTATCTAAAAAATCATGTATATGATTTTAAAATATGTGAAATAATTATAGCATATATATATACATATATGTTATATTAAAATATTTTATTTTAAAAATATATTTTATAGATTCAAATACTCTGCTAAATCGACCGCCAGAGGTCACTCTTCCCCTATAAAAACTCGTTGTTGTTTTATATCCCAATGGCCGGCTCAAAGGATAGAGAAATAAAAATAAAGAAACCTCTTTCTTGTTGATTTTGTTTTATTGTAAAGTCAGGGGTAAATATGCATGTTATATTAAAATATTATTTTATATAAAATTATTTCGAATATTATTTTGAACCCAGTAGATCAAGTTAAGATATTAGGCATAATATTTTCAAATCATAGAATAAAAAAGAAGATTAATTTTACCCCACATATCAACGACATTTTGTACAGTATCGTAAGAATGAAAATTTTTCTGTTTTCACTATGTGGAAAGATGTGGGGAATGAATACCAAAAAAAGAATAATTTTGTATAAAACAATTATCAGGCCAGTTCTTACGTATGGTTCAGAAATATGGTACAGGTTTATAAATAGTCGATGCAAAGAAAAACTTAATTCTACTCAATATCAAATTCTTCTTTGGGTGAGTAGAGCCTACAAAACTACATCTTCCAACTGTGTCCATAGTTTTGCGAACATCCCCCTTCTCACAGATTATATTGAATCTAAAATTATTAAATATGATTTGGCTCATCTTTCAATAGAGGATCAAAATACTTATAAACCACATTCTCCAAGTATAATTGGATCATTTTTAAGTGCAAAAATAAATGAATTATTTCTAAAAACAAATGAAACATTCTAAAGCTTTTTCCCGTTTGGAATTCCAACATATTTCCGCTCCAATTTTTATAATACCCAGTTTATAACGAACCATGGAAATTTTAATGGATTTTTATCAAGAATTGGCGCGATTGAAGAGTCTAGCTGTCATTGTGGCAACGAATTCCAGGACTCGAGACACCTACTGCTGGAATGCCCACTCTTCTTCACCGCTAGACAACAGACAATAAATCATGTTGTAGATCTATATCAATTTGTAAATAGCAGAGAGAATTATCATAAGTTTAACTATTTTTGTAAATATATTCATGATTTTCTTTCAAACCTGAAAGGTTCAGGTTCCTAATATATATATTTATTTTTTTCTCTTTTTATTTCGATTACCTTTTTTTTGTAAAAATTTTATAACTGTTTCTGTTTTAAAAAGATGTAAATCGACGCAATTATCCCTAGCCGGGATATCGCGTTTGTGTGTTGAAATAAATAAATATTTCATAGATTCAAATACTCTGCTAAATCAACCGCCAGAGGTCGCGCTTCCCCTATAAAAACTCATTGTAGTTGTTTCCCGTTGGCCGGCTCAAATCTTTTGTTAATTATGTGAATAAGTTATTTATTTTTTAGATTCATACGCCTTAAGTCAGGCAGTACTTTTACCAAAATATGTTTTATATATCCCATAAGCACAATTATAGCAAATTGTGATTCAATCTTCATTTTATTATAATCGTTTCCACCCCTGCATAACAAAATCAAGCAACAGCTAATAATTCTATATAAATAACAATCAAAAAAACAGCAGAAGATCTTTTTATTACATAATAATATTTTTATTTATAACATGCATATATATATAGATAGCTAATAAATAGAGATAGCAGTATTTCTACATACTTTGATAGAAGAAACCTGTCATATTCTGCCATTCCAGGAAGAAACGAAGGGGATGGGGTTAGGTGTCTGACAGCGAGCGTTTGTCAGGACCGCGGCAGTCTGAGAGATGATACACGGCGACTATAACTCTCCCGTAACCCAATTGGGAGCGACTTGCAACTTGCATGATCATGGAGCGGCCCTGCTGCTAATTGAATTGGAAGCCATCCTAGGGCGTGATTTAGAGTCCAGGTGATTACAACCTGTGACAGTGGACTGGGCTATAAATCTGGCCGCTTCTCCCCCGGAAATATATACGACCTGTTTGATGATGTATAACTGCCCTTTTTAATAGTGATTCCTAATTCACTCTAGTATGATTTTAATACTTTTATATATGATTAGTTTCATCATATATTTGATTAAAAAATCAGTTTTAAATATATTTTATAATTTATAGGTAATTCTTGAAATGTGTTAATTTTAACAAAATAACCATTATATTCACAGAAACACACAAACATCGTTGAATATATTAGTCTATATTTTCAGCTTAAGTTTAACACATTAACCTAGTTTATACGGCTTCTGTTGAATAGGGGTAGTTAGTTTATACGGCTTCTGTTTAATAGGGGTAGTTAGTTTATACGGCTTCTGTTTAAGACGGGTAGTTAGTTTATGCGGCTTCTGTTTAATAGGGGTAGTTAGTTTATACGGCTTCTGTTTAATAAGGGTAGTTAGTTTATACGGCTTCTGTTTAATAGGGGTAGATAGTTTATACGGCTTCTGTTTAATAGGGGTAGATAGTTTATACGGCTTCTGTTTAATAGGGGTAGATAGTTTATACGGCTTCTGTTTAATAGGGGTAGATAGTTTATACGGCTTCTGTTTAAGACGGGTAGTTAGTTTATACGGCTTCTGTTTAATAGGGGTAGTTAGTTTATGCGGCTTCTGTTTAAAAGGGGTAGTTAGTTTATACGGCTTCTGTTTAATAGGGGTAGAGAGTTTATACGGCTTCTGTTTAATAGGGGTAGTTAGTTTATGCGGCTTCTGTTTAAAAGGGGTAGTTAGTTTATACGGCTTCTGTTTAATAAGGGTAGTTAGTTTATACGGCTTCTGTTTAATAGGGGTAGATAGTTTATACGGCTTCTGTTTAATAGGGGTAGATAGTTTATACGGCTTCTGTTTAATAGGGGTAGTTAGTTTATACGGCTTCTGTTTAATAGGGGTAGATAGTTTATACGGCTTCTGTTTAATAAGGGTAGTTAGTTTATACGGCTTCTGTTTAATAGGGGTAGATAGTTTATACGGCTTCTGTTTAATAGGGGTAGATAGTTTATACGGCTTCTGTTTAATAGGGGTAGTTAGTTTATACGGCTTCTGTTTAATAGGGGTAGATAGTTTATACGGCTTCTGTTTAATAGAAGTAAAGAGTTTATACGGTTCTGTTTAATAGGGGTGGATAGTTTATATGGCTTCTGTTTAATAGGGAAAGAGAGTTTATATGGCATCTGTTTAATAGTGGTAGATAGTTTATACGGCTTACGTTTAATATAGGTAGTTTGTTTACGGCTTCTGTTTAATAGAGGTATTTTATACGGTTCTCTTTAATAAGGGCAATTAGTTTATACGACTTCTGTTCAATATGACAATGAAGCATGATTTAAACTCGATTTCTATTTGTAAAATTGTAAAAGAGGTGTTGAGGTGAAAAGGTGTCTAGGGCCAATGTTTGTTAGTTTTCGGAAACCGTCAATAGATAGCGTTAAGTGTTAGCATCTATTTTTACGGTAGAAAAATACCTTTTTTTGTGTGGAAAAGTAGATCTAGTAATTCACTTAATTATCTTCTATAGAGTGCACTATGAATTTGTCATATTTGCAAACATTATTTTATACATATATAGAATAGGTAACTGTTTCTATGTGTTGATGATACATGATTTCAACTCAAAACTTGCTACCAGTTGGGACTTGATGTTTGGAGTAATTATTTTTAACCATAAAGAGAAGGAGTAAATCTCAAACCTCCTCGGAGTTGCAAGCTCAAAATTTACTAGAGGTACGATATATAAGGATGTGTTCTAAAAGAGTTCCTTAGAGTGCTTAAATTTTTAAATCAAATTTTACAGTTATACGATTCTCAAAAAAATATTTCGAATCATTTACAGATGCTATGATCCATATCTCCAGAGAATATAAATCTTTTCATTCAAAAAGGTTGTTTTTGTTCCATTATTAATTTAAAAATATTCATCGAATAGGAAAAAAATCGAAATAATTGCATTGTCATCGCGAGTAAGTAAGTAATTAATAAGGCTTAAATGATCAGAAATTTATGAAAATCATATATGCGAGAGTTTTGGGTGTTAAACTTTTCCTCGGGTCTGGAAGGCTAACCTACTTTATAATGAATTTTACTTTTATTACGTACTTTGCCCAAGTATCTTCGAATTAATACAATGCCTAAGCGCGCCATCTATGATTAAAAATTTAAACTATTTTGACACGTAGAATTCATTTTTAAATAAAACAAATTTTCTACCGCCCTTACTGCAATGATAAAATAATAAAAGGGCCTAGTTCATTAGTGGTGAACCCTCCCAGCGGTTTCACCAGTTAAATCTACCATACCGCTGTTATATTCCATTTTGCTGTTTATTTTATAAACTGACTAGCCGAATGACCCGGGCAACGCCCGTGTTTTACCCGATTGAATGTTTTGATTCAAATACTATTTGTTACAATTATAAATTTGGCGCCTTATATAAATGCATATATTAGTTAATAACTATAGCCTATGTGCTTTATCTGTCTATGTACTGTTGGCTTCCGTAGGCGTCTCATACTGGGAAAAGGAAAGAGAGGATTCCATTTGGTTATTATCTAATATATGCATTTATTTAGGGAGCGACCCGCTCCAACACAATAGTTACAAAGACGAAATAGCGATAGGCATGATGGGGGAGGGCAAAGGTGGCGTGACCGTAGCCAATAGGAGGGCGCCATTAAAAAAAAAAGCAAACGGTGACAGAGATGAAAACTGATGACTGATTGATTAGGAGATGAGGAATGACGCTCGTAACTGTATATAGAATACTGACGCTAGACTTTTGGAAAGGGTATTTTAAATGAACTATGAACATAAACTTTGAGGACTGTAGAAATGCATATAATGTAAAATATATATGCATATATATGCATATATATGCATATTAATATGATGCATATACACGATCATTAAATAAATTTAAAATATTTTAAACGCATATGATTATTTTTAAAATAAAATAATTTTTCTACCGACCTTACTGCAACGATAAAATAATAGGAGGGCCTGGCTCATCAGTGGTAAACCTTCCCAGCGGTTTCGCCAGTTTAATCTACCATACCGCTGTAATATTGCATTTTTCTGTTTTTCTTTTATACTGATACTGTAGCTAGATTGTTGGAAAGGGTATTTCAAATGAACTATGGACATAAGATTTAGACAAAGTATAGAAATGCATATAATAATAAATCTTTAAATAAAAAGTCATATATTGGATCAAAATATCATTTATTTTTATCAATATTTCAGTTGGCTGAACGCCAGCTTTTATCAAGGTGTTATAACATTATAAAGTGTGTCAACAACAAAAACAGCGCCACATACCGTCACACACAATAGAATTAATTATTATCAATAATTATTAATAAATATTATTAATAAAAAATAATGATACATATATAATATAAATTAAGAAAAAGGCATCTCCTTATCGTGCAACTGAAAGTTAATGATGGCTTGCGCCATCTATCGGAATAAATATCAACTATTCTCGTTGATTTTTAATTATTCCAGAATTGGCCAAATACCCATTCTTCCCGTGGTTAGCTTTTCTTGAATAATAAATAATGTGTATTTGGCCTAATCTGGAATAATAAAAATAATCGAGAATAGTTGATATTTATTCCGATAGATGGCGCAAGCCATCAGCAATTTTTAGTTGCACGATAAGGAGATGCCTTCTTCTTAATTAATGCATTTATCCCAATACAATATCACATTTGTACTATTTTTTTCACAAATATATAATATGTTTGTTCAAACGGAATAAAAGAAAATCGTCAGAAAGCTCCTCGCTTTTGAAAATAAACTTTATATATACACTGCGTGACATTGAAAATGGAACACCAAGAAATAGTGGCCAGAAAATTATGCAAATTTCAGGGTAGACGCGCCTAACCGAGTTATGCAAATGATGTAAAATGCGCAGCTCTCGTGCGCACATGGAGTAAGATATAAGGGAAGGAACTTGCAGAAAGGACAGTATTCGTGTCGTTATTTCTTCAAGGAAAATCATTGTAGAAATTTTTTTCTTGTGTCAAAAGACACGTGTAATAACAGAGAATGCCAGGTCATCGTAAACGGAGGTAGTTCAAGCAGACAGACGCTTTTACGAGGGGCATGGTGATCGGACTGAAAAGGGCAGGTTGGTCCATACGTCAAATCGCAGCTGATACACACCTTGGTGCGTCCACGGTGCACCGACTGTGGAGAAGATGGTTGAAACAAGGAAATGTGGCAATTTATAGGAATGTCGGTGCAACCAGAGTGACGTCAGCACGTGTGGATCGGCGTATCCTTCGACAAGCAGTGGCGGCCCCACAAGCCACTTGTACCGCTATCCTGCAACATGTGCAAGACACCCTAGATCATTCCATCTCGACCAGAACCATTTCCCGTGTCGATTGGTTGCTAATAGCTCGCACTCATGCCGTCCGCTAAGAAGACTGCCATTGACCCCACCGAATATGCACCAACGTTTGGATTGGTGCCGGGCTAGATCGACGTGTATGACGGAATGGCACAGGGTCGTGTTCTCAGATGAGTCGCGTTTCTGCTTGTCCAGTGATAGTCGCCGTGTACGCGTGTGGCGTCGACGTGGAGAAAGGTCCAATCCGGCAGCAATTGTGGAACGCCCCACCGTTCGACAACGTGGAATCATGGTTTGGGGCGCAATCGCGTATGATTCCAGGTCACCTTTACTTCGTATTCAGGGCACTATGACGGCTCAACGATACGTTGATGATGTGCTGCGACCGGTGACACTCCCCTACCTTCAGGGGGTACCCAATTCTCTTTATCAGTAGGATAACGCCCGACCGCACACTGCTCGCATTAGCCAACAAGCTCTGCAAGATGTACAGATGCTTCCCTGGCCACCGTACTCTCCTGATCTCTCACCAATCGAGCACGTCTGGGACATCATTGGACGCCGTTTGCATGCCTTGCCACAGCCGCGTTCAGAAGACGAACTGTGGCAAATGGTTGAGAGGGAATGGAAAGCCATCCCTCAGGACGCCATCCGTACTCTGATTGACTCTCTACCTAGACGTGTTGCTGAGTGCATCGCCGTCCGCGGTGGTCCTACTTGCTACTAAGCCGACGCCGTTCTCGCTCTGTATTATGACTATCATTTTGAAATAAAGATCACTTATTGTTCGTCCCTGTCTCTCTCTGTCTGCCGAGTTTCATCACTTTCTGGCCACTATTTCTTGGTGTTCCATTATCAATGTCACGCAGTGTATATAAACAAAACTTCAACTTTAAAATAAATAATAATAGATGTTTTTTAGTTATTATAATTTGAAATCATAAATAAACCTTAACACTTAATATCATAAGAAAAAAGGAAAATGCATCTCCTGATCATGCAAGTAAAAGTTGCTGATGGTTTGCGCCATCTGTCGGAATAAATCTCTACTATTCGTTTATTTTTAATTATTTAAAAATTGTCCAAATACCCATTCTTGAATAAAAAGAAAAGCTAACGATGTGATTAATCAAGAATGAAAATTGGGCCAATTTTAGAATAATTAGAAATCAACGCATAGTTGATATTCATAAATTTCTTAATCTATTTACCTAATCTCAGTACAATTTCACTTTTGCTCTATTTCTTTTTACTCATCATATCTTATTCAGTATTAAGAAACGTATTTCTTCATAACCTCGCTGACTACCTATGCCAGCTATATTGAAATATAATTTAACTATTAGGTTAGGCATGCTCAAAGATTTATGTTAACTACCCAACCGTCTACAACATCTCTATAAATATGGATGTAGATGGTGGGAGAATTCATGCTGACATCTTTATAGGCTGATTATTGTCAGTCAATGTAGTCAGTATCAAACCGGAGTGAGTATAATGGCCTATAAATTCCTATAGCTAGCTCATCATTACTTACTCCCCCTCGTACAAACCATCATCAACAAAATACTCGCCAACCTTTAGCATAGGACTTGAAATTGGAGTTTGTGAAAAATGACGGAGGTAGTAATGGGTTAAATCAAAATTAATTATAAAGTAATTATAACAGGGATAATTGGTAAAATGAATTATGACCTTTCAATCATATTAATATGCCTATAATTTGTTAGAGTAATTAGCTGGAACAATGTGATGACTTTAATGGACATCCAAGAACAATCTTTGGTTTCTAATTGCTGGGAAGGTCATTTGCCTTGGACTGAGGAATGAACTGATTGTAATCAAGAATGGATAGATCGTGATCTAAATGACCTAGTTCTTGATGTAAAATACCATTGTCTTGAAGTTGGGAGAAAGACCTGAAATATGAATTATAAATGGATTGTTGTTAACCTTTATTGCTATCAGTAATTTGAAAAATATCAAACGCTCTGGAATCTAATAGAAAAATCTCAAATTGATATCTAAATGTTTAAGTTCGGATTATATATAGAACATTGATATGTAGAATACTTAACAAAAGAGTTCATTGTTTTGCCATTTTTGTAATTTATATAAATGGACATTCTTGACTTGAAAGAGAAAATTCAACAACGTAGATAGAAATTGATGTTGGTATTCGCCGGGACTCTGGACTTATAACATGTCTCAACAAAATTATTCTCAAGATCAATAAAGGTACTTTTCAAATAATCCATAAATTTAAACTTATTCAACACGTTTCAATAAAATAATCTATTGTGTCAATATTAAGTAAAAATATCAGACCTCAAGGGAAAATTATTTTTTTCAGATTAAAGGTTAACTTGAGATGGCTATTCAATAAAATATTCACTTGTATCAATATTGAAAAGATACTTCTCTCCCTGAAGTTTTCACTCATTATTTCAAACGTCTTTTTATCTACCCAATCACACTGGTCTCAAATACCTCTTCCTTGATTAAACCCTTAAATGAAATTTATAGGAATCGTTTTCGGTGGATCATTGTTAGACCGCTGACAATGCTGACAAAAGCCAACAGATAGAAGCCACATCTTGGTTTGTTTTGATTGTTGAGACAATAAAGGTTATTTAAATCAATTTCGAAGAGCTATATATAGAAATTAGCGTTTAGTTGACATTTATTCCTAGAGATGGCGTTCATGTATATACAGAGATTAGTTGAAAAATCAGATGGTAATATTTAATCATTTTTTAACTTCCTTATCTCCAACTCTTAACCTTTTAAGAGAATATCAGAAAGAAAATAATTTTCAAACGTCAAAATACATTTAAAATCTTCTCGTTAACCACTGGTATCGTATGTAATCTGGCAAACTTGAGTCAGTGACAAATCCACAACATTTTATTTCTTCAGAAGGCCTACCCGGAGAACATTGTTTGTGATCATGGACCACGTCAGTCAGATAGTCTTTAAATATACACCTATATCCCCCGATTTACACGTTAGATACGTTCCTGAGAAAAACGTGTAAATCGGGGGATAGGTGTACACAGAAATAAAAATAAAATGCATTGACAGGTTAAAATATGTAGTCAGCACATAAGCTCGTGATTCCTCGTGAGATGTGTACACAGCGCATGTGTTCAATCATAGTAGCATTTAGTATAGTGTGATAAAAACAAAAAAAAAACTTATTTGGAAAACCGTGTAAAAGCGAAAACGTGTAAAAAAGTACCGTGTAAATCGGGGGATAGGTGTATATGATTAACAAGGATTTTGTGGAACTTTTCGATTTAGTTAAAGAGGTGGATTAAACAAACACCTCTTCGATCAATTCGTGAGATTTCATAAAACTCTTTTGGATCATATAAATCAAAACCTTTTTAGACTGACGGGATCATAGTATGAAATCATGATATCCAGGTAGTTCTTTCAGATTCGCAGAAGATGGTGTTGTGGCTTTGTCATGAACCCGAACGAGTCTGTGAAGATTTCCAAAATTTGACCCATAGATTTTGCCTCAAAATGACGGGAGGCCTGTATTTTATTAGGATTCTTTTACTCACAAAAAAATTAATATACATTCATGTACAAAACTTAAGGAAATGGAAAGTCGCCGTCGCCGGTTTTCTATTGTTTTTTTTTTATGGAAACAGAGGCATTTTAATTCACACTTGTTTATTTCTTGTGTCTTCAATAAACATCACTATCTTTAATAACGGACTACTTGATGAGGGAAGAGTATCTTTTAATATATAATATCAGATCACAAGCTTTCGGGCATAACCGCCCATCCACGGGTGTAAAAACGAGACCACTTCTCGTGATACTCTTCCCTCATCAAGTAGTCCGTTATTAAAGTTAGTGAAGGGATTATTGATTCAAAACTTCACTATGTATCAAATATCTTTCAGAGTTTTTGTCTGAATACCGATATACATGTTAAAAGGTACAACATCCTTAGGTTTTGTCCATCAGTGTACAAATATAATTATGTAAAATATGAAAAAATATTTTGAGAATATTTTTTTTTCTGTCCTTAATACGCTGGGAAAAAAGAGAACTGGCTAATCAGGTAAGAAACTTCGCCAATTTAATCCACCATACCGCTTTAAAATAGGCGACTGTATAGGGATGACTCACTAATTCCTTGTGTTCTGCTCATAAATCTAGAAATTTGGAATTTAAAATTCTCAAACATACTGTTGTAACTTGTTAATATACATTTCGAATTTATATTTTTAATAAGGCAAAATAATCCTAAAAAATATATTTAAATCAAATTATTGTATTATATAAATAATTAAATACCTAAATTCAATTTATATCTATGAAATTTATCATATTAATAATAAGAATAAAATCACTAATTTCACCTATATACACATTGTTTTTTTAATTTGAGTCAATTCAATATATACAACTTTTTGTAAATAATTCTGAAAAATTCCTAATCAAGAACATCTCTATTAAGGTTTTAATGAAACTTTTAAATCTGAATCAAAAGTCCTAATAAAAATCTAATTCAAATCAAAATCAATTCAAGTGGTCAATTACCTCTTTATAGTATTGTTCAATTACTGGCGTCACAAGTCATATTACATCGAATAACTTCAGGTAATTTATTCAAACTCAAGAATTCCTATTTCACAAATGTCACTATCCAGTTAGATACAATATGATTATATAGATAATAGTGAAGAATCAGCGTGAAATTTCGTCTATTTATATTTCTGGAGCATATTTCTGTAGATGGTCGCCCACGGCGGCAGAAGATAAAATGGTTAATAACAAAAATGGAGATAAAATCTAATCAGACGACAACGGGCCGTTGGAAGAAATTATCGTCTGCACCCAGGGGAGCCCATCCTGACAATACACCACCTCGAGCGATGGGACCTGCTAACTGTGTTACAGCCCGACGTGCCGAGAATGACCATAGAACACTTTCTAATTGGTCCCTCACACCTCGAACACACTTCTGATTGGCTACTTTAGTGATATATTGATTTTGATTGGATAATTCACCGTTAAGTTACAGGTTAATTCGCTTCTTTACCGATATTCTGCATTTGATTGGATAATTCACCGTTATGCTACAGGTTAATTCACTTCTTTACCGATATTCTGCATTTGAATGGATAATTAACCGTTATGCTACAGGTTAATTGGCTTCTTTGCCGATATTCTGCATTTGAGTGGATAATTCACCGTTATGCTACAGGTAATTGGCTTCTTTACCGATATTCTGCATTTGATTGGATAATTCACCGTTATGCTACCGGTTAATTGGCTTCTTTACCGATATTCTGCATTTGATTGGATAATTCACCGTTATGTTACAGGTTAACTCGCTTCTTCACCGATATTCTGCATTTGATTGAATAATTCACCGTTATTCTACAGGTTAATTGGTAACTTTACTGATCTTCTGCATTTGGACTGGTTAATTCACTGTAAAGGTAGTTTACCATTACATATTGTGTATTTTGATTAGCTACTTCACTGATATGTTACATTTAGATTGGCTAGTTTACTTGTAAATTGTATTTGATTTAATAATTTGCTGTTATGTATCATATGAATTGGCAACTTGACTGAATGACTGAGTATTTTACCTCTATGTTCCATTTTGATTGGCTGCTTTGCTTTTGTGTTGCGCTTTGATTGGCTATTTTACGTCTATGTTGCTCTTTGATTGGTCGATTTACGCCTATGTTGCTCTTTGATTGGCCGATTTACGTCTATATTGTTCTTTGATTGGCAACTTTGCTTCTATGTTGATCTTTGAATGGCCCGCTTTACGTCTATGTTGCTCTTTGATTGGCCGATTCACGTCTATGTTGCAATTTGATTAGCCGCTTTACGTCTATGTTGTTCTTTTATTGACCGATTTACGTCTATGTTGTTCTTTGATTGGCCGCTTTGTCTATGTTGTTCTTTGATTGGCCGCTTTACGTCTATGTTGTTCTTTTATTGACCGATTTACGTCTATGTTGCTCTTTGATTAGCCGCTTTACGTCTATGTTGGTCTTTGATTGACCGATTTACGTCTATGTTGTTCTTTGATTGACCGATTTACGTCTATGTTGTTCTTTGATTGGCTACTTTACTTCTATGTTGCGCTTTGATTGGTCACTCTACTTCTATGTTGCGGTTTGATTGGTTACCTTACTTCTATCTTGCGGTTTGATTGGTTACTTTACGTCTTAGATCCATCTTATTGGCTACTTTATGCATATGTTACGCTCTCATTGGAGACTAGCGATTACTTATAATATGCTTGTGGGACACAGGCTCTACAAAGCCCTATATAGTTTACTAAATACACTATATAGGAAACACTATAATAACAAAGACACACGGGTTGACGATTTAGCTAGATTGTGGGACAAAGGCCCTACGATATCCTATATAGTTTACTAAATAAACTATATAGAAAACACTAATAAATACAAAGATACATAAGTTGAACATCTAACTAGCTTGTGGGACACAGACTCTACAAAGCCCTATATAGTTTACTAAATACACTATATAGAAAACACTATAATGACAAAGACACACGGGTTGACGATTTAACTAAATTGTGGGACTCAGACCCTACGAAAACACTAATAAATAAAAAGAGACATAAGTTGAACATTTAACTAGCTTGTGGGACACAGACCCTACGATATCCTATATAGTTTACTAAATACATTATATAGGAAACACTAAAATGACAAAGAGACACGGGTTGACCATTTAACTAGATTGTGGGACACAGACCCTACGATATCCTATATAGTTTACTAAATACATTATATAGGAAACACTATAATGACAAAGAGACACGGGTTGACCATTTAACTAGATTGTGGGACACAGACCCTACGATATCCTATATAGTTTACTAAATACATTATATAGGAAACACTATAATGACAAAGAGACACGGGTTGACCATTTAACTAGATTGTGGGACACAGACCCTACGATATCCTATATAGTTTACTAAATACATTATATAGGAAACACTATAATGACAAAGAGACACGGGTTGACCATTTAACTAGATTGTGGGACACAGACCCTACGATATCCTATATAGTTTACTAAATACATTATATAGGAAACACTATAATGACAAAGAGACACGGGTTGACCATTTAACTAGATTGTGGGACACAGACCCTACGATATCCTATATAGTTTACTAAATACATTATATAGGAAACACTATAATGACAAAGAGACACGGGTTGACCATTTAACTAGATTGTGGGACACAGACCCTACGATATCCTATATAGTTTACTAAATACATTATATAGGAAACACTATAATGACAAAGAGACACGGGTTGACCATTTAACTAGATTGTGGGACACAGACCCTACGATATCCTATATAGTTTACTAAATACATTATATAGGAAACACTATAATGACAAAGAGACACGGGTTGACCATTTAACTAGATTGTGGGACACAGACCCTACGATATCCTATATAGTTTACTAAATACATTATATAGGAAACACTATAATGACAAAGAGACACGGGTTGACCATTTAACTAGCTTGTGGGACACAGACCCTACGATATCCTATATAGTTTACTAAATACATTATATAGGAAACACTATAATGACAAAGAGACACGGGTTGACCATTTAACTAGATTGTGGGACACAGACCCTACGATATCCTATATAGTTTACTAAATATACTATATAGAAAACACTAATAAATACAAAGAGACATAAGTTGAACATTTAACTAGATTGCGGGACACAGGCCCTACGATATCCTATATAGTTTACTAAATACATTATATAGGAAACACTCTAATGACAAAGAGACACGGGTTGACCATTTAGCTGGCCTGTGGGACCCAGGCCGTGACGCTCGGAAGCAATCAAGCACAACTTCCAGAAATAGAGAAATTTCTTGGGGAGGAAATTTGATTTCTTCCGCAATAAATGGCGTGTATCCCCCTGCAAACAAAGTGTCCTCCCCATTGTTCTTCTCTATCTGGATGGGACAGCTCGTAGTAGCTCATTCTCTCTATGCTACTTCAGATGACTAACAACCGTTTTGTTCTAACCTTTCTTCTTGAAACAATGAAAAAATCATTGAAATTTCAGAAAGAGTTTTTTAAGATCTTCTTTATCAAGTCTAAATGTCTATATTTCGTACGTTATCTCATCATAGCTTGCTTAACTTTAACTTTATAAAGAAATTTATTTAAAAATTTCTTTCATTTTGCGTGTTTAATTTTGTAATTATCCTTATAAAATTTGCAATTGTTAATGACATAGAAACCAACACTGGAAAATTTAGATGAGAAAACTATATCGCATATAAATATAAAGATATAATGGTAAAGCGGAATATTAAATTTTAAAGATATGATTAATAGCATTATTTTCATATTATCCTTGTTATTTACACACTTCGGTTGAAGATACATTTCCATGTATATCGACACGGTATAATCATTGGTGAACCCTACCAATGATTTAGCACAATCTTCCCAAAATCAATTGAATTCAGCAATGTCCTTGTAATATTTTGTATCTTACGTCTCAGCCGCTGTCAAAATATTTCTTTTATAAAAGAAAATTGAAATAATTAGTGTCATTTGTGTCTTTATTCTATATACAGTTGCTTTTTTTTTTTGGAATGGCGCCCTCCTATTGGTTGGCTACGATCACGCCACCTTTGCCCCTCCCCCATCATGCCTCCCCCACTCGCTGTTTCGTTTTTGTAACTATTGTGTTGGAGCGGGTCGCTCCTTAAATAAATGCATATATTAGTTAATAACTAAATGAAATCCTCTCTTTCTTTTTCCCAGTATGAGACGCCTACGGAAGCCAACAGTACATAGACAGATAAAGCACATAGGCTATAGTTATTAACTAACATATGCAATTATTTAAGGCGCCAATTTATAATTGTAACAAATAGTATTTAAATCAAAACATTCAATCGGGTAAAACACGGGCGTTGCCCGGGTCATTCGGCTAGTGAATGACATATAATGATGTATCGCCATTGCACACAAAAACACATTTGGATTGGGGTCTTAGACATTGAGACTGTAAAGATAAAAATAACATGTTTTACGATATTTCATCTTGTGAAAGATTAGAGATAGAAATAAACGTTCAAATGTAAATAAACAACTCAATTTTGGAGTAAGACGTATATAAATGTACGCTATCATGTTTCTCACTGAACAGCATCGAATTCAATGTTTTTATGATCGAGATTTATCGAAGTCAAGATTACATCTTTGAGTATTTTGTTCCTTAATCGGCTAAGATATATTAGGTTCAAAATGAAGATAATTAGATAATAAAAAGGCATATATTGGATTTAATAAAAGATTTATTTTGCCAATATTTCGGTTGGCTGAACGCCAAACCTTTATAAAGGCATTACATTTTTGTATACACAAACTCAGCGCCGCGTAGTGTTATAATATCACAGTTGAAATCATTTTAAAAATACAAAGTAGGTGGGGGAAATTGTGCAAGCGAAAAATATTTAAAAAGTTACAATCAGAATAAGTTAAATATCTTAAAATATTAAAGGGAAAAAAAATAAAGAGGTCTATCCTATATTTTAAAATATTTGTAATAAGAACATAAAATATAATTCATCAATAAATCATTGAGAGATAAATGTAAAAATATATATATCTATTAAAACATTTGAAAAATATAAAAATGATTCAAACAAAAAATTGTAAGAAATGTTTTGAAAAATTTTAACTCTAAAATGTGTTGTATTATAGTTAAAATTTTTCAAAACATTTCTTAAAATTTTTTGTTTAAATCATTTTCATTTTTTTCAAATGTTTCAATAGATAGTACGTAATACACTATTTTTGGAATTAGTAAAAAAAACATAATAAAATTATAAAGAGTTATAAGTTCAATTGCCATCTATCGTTAAAACTTATGAATAATTATTTTTGGCAATCTGTTTCTTATGATAAATATTATCAAATATATATATATAATAGTATATCTCTAAATATATTTTACACTGCAATGATTAAAGATATTTTAAAGAGATGAATTGACATCATATGAGTAAAGAATCCTCTCAACGGTTTTGCCAAATCAATCTCCAGAAAGTTCTACTTTTGTATTGAATTATTTTCTACATACGCTGTATTTAGTAAGGAGTGGTCTCCCCGCTATGCTGAATCGGCCGTCGTGCTTAATATTAAGGGCCGTGTCTGGAGTTGCCGTTTAGGCAGAGGGCTTTATTCGAAAAAAGAAGAAGACTAAGGAATGGAGGTTTAAGGGTATTTGGGGAACCTGAATAGACAAAAATTTACAAATTTTAAATATAAAACGTTTCAGAAATGCCCAACTCTTCGATATAATACCTTGCAAGTATATGTATGTACCTCTATGTCCATAGATTCACTAAACACCCATAAGCTGCCTTCCATAGAAAATACAGGGTATATCCCAAACCAATCCAATACGCTAGTAGAGCAGTCTAAAGATTAATTTGGCGAAACTGCTGAGAGGGTTCACTACTGATGAGTCAAGCCCTCTCATTCAATAACTTATAACATTATAGTAAGGTCTATAGAGATAATATTTGATGATATTATTGAAAATAAACAACATTTCCAGTAAATTATTTTTGTTGGAAATTTTATCGATTTAATACGTTCTTTTAATTATTGAATTAAAAATGAAAAAATCATATCTAACTTTTCCTTGAGAGTGTATAAGCGAAGTTTTCTGTTAGTTCAAAATAAGACAATAAATTTGTTGAGTCATTAATTGACGATGTTTTTAAACGGGAAGAGTTGTCAGGCGATTTGCACGAGGAGATGTTATTGGCCCCACAGAATGTTTTCCTGAATTCTAATTGGCTGAAGCTTCTGACATGAATTCCTGATGACCAAACTTGATTGATCGCTTTCAAAAAATTTTGTTTACCTTCACGGCTCTCTACAGTTAAGGTCTCGTCTTGGAAAAAAAATTAAAGGATAATTGGTATTTGATCTTCTGATACTTCCTGAAATGACGCTGTGAAGACAACAACTGAATCCAAACATTTGATTAAAAATGAAAATTAAACATCAATGATAGGTTTCTTTTGATATTTTTTAAAATTACCTATAGTTTTCATGTTAAAAGGCCCTCTCTTCTATAAAAGAAAAATTATTAAAATAGTATTTATTAAAAAATATAGAGATAATTATATTATTTAAAAAAACAATAAGACTCCTCTCCCTTTAAATAAAACGTAAAGATAGACGCCATCTATTGACCAGAAAAACACCACAGTCAATTGCTTGCGTCTATTGTCAATTGTCTATTTACATATCTTCTAATATGTGTTCCTCCATTCTTCGTCAAACATAAAATGACTTTTTAACAAGAAACTAATAGCAAATTTTAAAATACGCTTTACAGTCTGCTTCTTTTATAAAGACTGTTACTCCTTCCTTCTTTGCAAATTAGGGTTTGAATTCTAAATATTTGTATATCTAAGCATTATATACATCTCAGGTAAATATTCTGACTACCATGTACATATTTCACTTAGCAATTTTGACTAATAGCAGTGTATTATGGTTGTTATAAACTGAGGCTATAAGTTATTTTGTGATTATTCGTTCTTTTGTTTGTATGGTGAAATTTAGATTCCTTAATGATTATTGAATTTTGTCATTTTATATAAGCTACTATCACCATAGCAGGACATAAATGTTAAAACACTCAACTCACTCTGGACCACATATACAGTTGCCCAGTCATCCTTGCAGCCCTCTATATGGCAGACATCAATCCAGAAAAGGACATCCATACAGACAAGGCACTTCAGTTAGCCGGTATTGTGATCAGGGTGCATGGACCGATATGATCTTCTCTATGGACAAGACACCACCACAATAGAAGGACTTGAAGGATATTTTTGCTAAGAAGAGGCCAAAGGTTAAAGTTATGAGTTTCTTAATTTCCTTTTTTTACAAAGAAACTCGTCACTTTTATCTTTGATCTCTTCCCGATATATGCTACTATAAAATTAAGAAAATCCTTTGTCAATGTATATTTTCTATATACATATACTCAGCCAGACCTCATGAAGTTTCTACAAGCTGCGGTTAAGCAAGTGATTTTATATTTAAAAAAATATTTAATTAAAAAGGCATATATTGGATCAAAATATCATTTATTTTACCAATATTTCACACAAAGCAACAACGCACCATCTATATATATATATATATATATATATATATATATATATATATATAAAATAAAAGGATTTAAAAGCGCGAATGTTTCTTTTATACATAAAACGAACTTCTACTGTCCTTACTGCGATGAAAAATATATTGCTCGAAGCAGGTATTTGAATGTAATTCTACTGTCCTATGAGCTTATGTCCATAGTTTACTTGAAAACCATTTCTAAGATTCCATCCTTCAGTGTAGCATATAAAAGCAGAATGATCCAATACAGTATTAGAGCTCTGAGAGGCGGTCTGGTGGATTAAATTGGCGAGGCCGCTGGGAGGGTTCACCACTGATGAGCCAAGCCCTCCCAATATATTTTTCATCGCAGTAAGGACAGTAAGTGTTCGTTTTATGTATAAAAGAAACATTCGCGCTTTTAAATCCTTTTATTTTACCAATATTTCAGTTGGCTGAACGCCAACCTTTATCAAGGTGTTATAACATTTTAAAATGTGTCAACAACAGGAGTTTGTTGTTGACACCTTTTAAAATGTTATAACACCTTGATAAAGGTTGGCGTTCAGCCAACTGAAATATTGGTAAAATAAATGATATTTTGATCCAATATATGCCTTTTTAATTAAAGATTTATCTATGGATTGCTCTATTTTCAAAATAAAAAAATATCTTTAAAAATTAGAAATGTCCTATAAAAAAATTCGTACTTCAAGCGAATTAAAGTAAAACCGCAGTCGCTTACCACTCAACATGATTATCATGGCCTGTACTACGTGTACTTGGAATAATAAAAAAGTAAAACCTCGCTTTAAGCAAGCCCAATTGGAATAAAATGTTGGCTTACTTTTTAGTTATTACTTATAATTTTAAATTAAACGGTGTATTGCCGGACTGAGAATCCTCTCGGTGCTCTTTACTGATGAATGCACCAAAATATTTAAAACAGACGGATGGACATGCGAGATTTGCGGGACAAGAATGTAGCAGGGGCTACATCACCATATACTCTCATGTATGGGGCTGAAAGACGAACGAGAAGTGCACCTCAGTGAAATAGGCCTTGAGGGACTCTCTTTGGAGCTCCTGTTGAATGAGGTGGTAAGAAACAGAGCTGGAGCGTTTGCGTTGTTCAAATTTTGGATGACGGCTGAAGAGAAGAGGAAGTTATATACATAATCTAATTGATGTAAATAATCTTTGTCAGGATTAGAATGACGAATCCTGTATGGGACTTTGATTCCAGTAAAAGGCTTGTTGCTGCTGTTGTATATAGTCACAGTGTAGAAAATACTATACTATACCTACTACTTATGGGTTTCTCTCTGTATTCTTAGTTCTCTTCTCTTCACTTACTCTGTAAACTGGCGAATCCTTTATAAGACGAGAGGTCCTCAATAAAGGCTTTTGTTGTTGTGTTGTTGTATAATTTTAAATTGTCGATATCCCTGTAGAGGTTCACCACTGATGAGTTAAACCTTCATAAATCTTTGTTTTTATCTTCAGATTACAGATTGTAGAAATTAGACTTGTATAATAAAAAGAAATAGCGATCAATAATTTCATTTTAAACCTACAGAGGACGCTGTGTATTGTTAATTTTTCGTTCACTATATAGCGCCACATGGTACACTGGATTATTAATAATAAAAAATCAAGTTTATTTTTAAAAGGTTTTTCATAAGGGAAGGGTTTTTATATCTCTAATATTTGTTTTGTCGGTGTCTTCATTTATTTTATCAAATAACAACTCTCTATGCATAAAATTCTTCACTCAAAATTCGTCAAATACGATACGCCAAATACTCGTAATATATCTATATTTCTCAATGCGAGCGTGTGAGACACAAATTAAATATCTCTCTTTGTTAGTTGAAAGATATTTATATTTCATAATGAAGATTGGTGGAAGGATGGTCTAAACCGTTGGGTTTAAACCGCTACGACCCGGGTTCGATTCCCGCATTGGGCACTTTTTTTCTGATAAAAAAAAAATGCTCCAATGGCTCCCGATTCTTGAAAACGTCCAACCCCCACCAGCGAGTGCAAGTAACCAAACGAGGCTCTGGCACATTTGTAAGTGCAAAGTCGAACTGCTTTTCATATGTGTAGACATGTGGTGCACTTACAGTAAAAGCAGTCGTTTACTACTACCCACCATGATTATCATGGCCTGTACCACGTGTACTAGGGGTAACCAAAAAAATATATATGCTACAATTTATTTATAGAAATACGGGCGAAGATTTTACGTGACAACGGTAGAATATTTATTGATATGAATATAATTAAATTGCACACAATAGGAACAAGGAATTGAATGAAAATAAGAATTGCACAAATTTTAACTATAGAAATATATTTTGTTTACTAAAACATTGTACATGTAAACTTAAACTTAACTAATTCCTATTTGAGTGATTTTGTTGAGGATAGGACGATGATAGGAGAAATATGAAATGAAAGGAAGTGTTTCTGCTGTAATGTGTCTTGCGAAAGTCAAGTCGATAGTTGTTCCTTTTAACGTAGTTGACTTAGAAACGTTTGATACGCAATCAAGATTATACGTATTTTTCATGAAATTAAGAAACGAGTTGTCAGGCTTTACGTTTTTGTTAAAATCACCACACAGAAGAATCGGTATACTAGAATCAACTTGCACGAACGGTGGCACGTACTGGCTGTTGTGAATGTACGGACCGAGTCCTTGCCATAGTAACATTCCAATATCCTGCATACTAGCTCCTGGATGAATATATACAGCACCGAGTATAAACTCGAAGCTAGTATTAGCGGCGAAGCAAGTAACTTGCAGTACTTTAACAATGGCATTATCATGTGGATCATCGTGTAACCACAGTAAAATGTGAGCGTGCGGACTTCCTCTATGTTGAAACTCAATGCGAAGGAAATTATTGTGTATTTATAATATAACATCCGAGTAACATACGCCCGAATATACGCCCGAGTCTGAAGTTCTTGCATTATACAGCCATTATGGCTGTATTAAAACATTTACTTATATTAGATGTTAAAATTCTTGCTCAACACAGTTTAAATAAAGTTTTCTTATATCTGCCACTTTTTCTTAATATTTGTAATTTTAAAGAATCAATTCGAAAATCAAAACATTTATTCAGATCGAAGGTTCAAATTTTTGCTAAATAAATTTGAAACTATTTAAAATTTGTAAAATAATAATTAATTAATTAATTAATTTTAAACTAATAATTTACTTAACACTATCAACATTTATCAATAGTATGACATAACCTAACAACTCAGTTTCTCAACTTTTGTGTCAATCTAACAATTGATCAATCAATCATAGTTTACGATAATGAAATATCAGTGTAAAATTATTTACCTTTATTGTTGTAGTTGTTGTAAATGACGAATCTAAGCACTCCACATTTTCACTACAGACACAGCTGACGATACTTTAACCACACGTGTGAACTTGTATTATGACGCTTTCTTGTTTTTCCAACGCCAAGAACGTTCGAGAAAGACAAAGACAGAGACAAGCATGCGCCGATTCAATGCGCCTAATTCTCTAGCGCTGCGCGCGCAGCACTCTCGTTCGGTGACTCATCGTAACGTTACCGGGCGTTACACTTTTTCATAAGTGACTCCCAGCCGCAACCTAATTTAAGACGTTGTCACGTCAAAAAAAAAACACAAATATTTCCTGCATTTACGATGTCATCAGAATACTTTAATATAATATATATAATTTATTATAATAAAATCGCCAATCTATATCTTCAATTATTATTTTCCAAAATACTATAGCGTTTCACGTTTTTTCTATTTAAATCAGGGATATATTTCAAGCCACTTCCTTAGGTCCTTTCCTAAACATATATTTACAAAGTACGCAAGCATGGATGGATATGAATCTTACAAAGAGTGTGTAGTTTGAAAAAGCGTTCTTTAAACATAGTTTGATAAAAGAAAACAGTCACTCTATAGGTATGGGATTTTAGGTTGGAAAAATATTTATACTATAATGTAACGTAGAAAATCAGGAAAGACAAATTTTAGGATGAGACGGCAATTTATTTGAGACACAAACTAAAATTGATAAAATTCAAGAGAAGCCTTGAATGAAGTTTACGCAATTAATAAAACATATAAACATCATAATAAATAATCTGCTAATTAATAATAATTTGCTACATAGCTCATTCTCTATTGGAACTGTGACCTACAACTTGCAAATATTGTAGATACTGACATGGATCTGACGTACTTCTGCCGAGGATTACTTCGGAGTCGTAGAACTCTGTCCCTAGTAGCTTTGAGTCCTTTCTCTTGCGGCGTGAAGTGCGGCTTTGTCGTCGTATCGTCTATAGGAACATCATCATCTCGGAAGTAAATCTCGGCTTTGAAATGGCGGTGGAATCTTAGAGCCAGTTTCTGAAAATGTAGATCACAGCACCCATGGCCTCAAGGTCTTTTCGCCGATCTTTAGTTTGTCTTTCATAATCTTCACAGCAATTCGACCAAATGTAACATAGAAAATCAGGAAAGACAAACTTCAGAATGACACGGTAATTTATATAAGGCACAAGCACAAACTAAAATTGTCAAAATACAAGAGAAGCAATGAAGGAAGTTTACGTAGAGTAATAAAATGTATGAAAAACATCATAATTATTCATTTGCTAATGAAATAATAATTTGCTACAATATGATATAAATAATCCTATTTAAGAAAAAGGCATCTCCTTATCGTGCAACTGAAAGTTGCTGATGGCTGACGCCATCTATCGGAATAAATATCAACTATTCTCGTTGATTTTTAATTATTCCAGAATTGGCCAAATACCCATTCTTGATTAATCAAGAAAAGCTAACCACGGACGCGTTTCGGTTTTTTTTTTCATAATCCTATTTATAAATATAAACTAAAATTTAGAGCAGCTCAATATTCAAAGAGGAGTCTGGAACTTTGAAGTTTAAATAAAAAACGCGCTGTGAGGTACAAATGCAATTGGACTTTAAGGTACTACCGGCAACACAATAACGAAAGCCAACAGTCTGAAACACTACGTGACTGGTTTTCATATTTATCAAACAAGTAAGAATATTTGGCATATATTCAGGAATAATTCAAATTCAACACTTAGTTTTTAATTATTCTAACAAATGTTGTAAACAACCTTTTGTTATTCAATAACTTGGGTATGTAAAGCTGCTGCTCTGGGTCTATGTCAATTTTCTGTTGTTGTCGTGTCCATTGAAGAGCCTCAGATGTCTCCATACATCTCTATCACAGCAGCAGCAATGTCCTCTATCTTGGGTGTTTAAAGCTGCTGCTCTGGGTCTAAGTCAATTTTCTGCAAGACTGCGGCCATTGCTGGGCATGAGAATATGTGAGTAGGTGTTATTTCCACACTAGGATAATTGTTGCATGTCCTATAGGTTCTTGTGCCATCTGGATGTTTTGTCATTCCTTTATAGTGTTTTTTCTAAGTCTTGTTATAGTTTTTGTCAGTTTTCTCTAAGAGTTTATTTTTCTTATTTGTTGTTTAATTATCTTGAATTTTTTGCCAAAGCATCAGCGTCAAATACTGACATTTGTTCTTTCCTTTGGCTCACCTTTCTGACTTCCTTTTCCAATTCATCTGCCATTTCATTACCCCCGATCCCAACATGAGCAGGAATCCATTGTAGAATGCAGTTCTTCTCCAATGGTTCCAATTGGGTAAGTAATGAGTGTATTTTCTGCGTGATTTTTTTTTTATTTGCCAACAAAAAGTGAACTTTCGAGCACACCTCTTTTCAACCAGATGAAGGACAAAAATGCATTCTCAAGACTAAGGTAAAAGGAGGTTATATACCTCTAAGTCAATTTACATATTGGCAAGTATTACTCATTACTCTATTGCGTCTAAATTAAAGTAAAATTAGAGTAATACCTAGCTATCTTTTGGAAATGT
This sequence comes from Cordylochernes scorpioides, assembly GCA_030710605.1. Lineage (NCBI taxonomy): Eukaryota > Metazoa > Arthropoda > Arachnida > Pseudoscorpiones > Chernetidae > Cordylochernes > Cordylochernes scorpioides. Next base: position 26,117,068 of record CP092883.1, on the reverse strand, counting down.
AAATTGACTATCACATACAGACCTGGCACAGAAATGGCACTTCTCCCTTTTAAAATGCATCAATAAAGTAAAAATTGTATAGTTGGTGATAGTGAATGAACTACAGCACCAGTTCTGGCAAATTCAGACAAATGCCAATCTGTATACCATGGTTTCCTTATGCTTTTGGATTGACTTTTTGTTGAATTTTTCCAAACTGGTGTTGTGGTTCATACGTTTTCACAGACTCTACGTTTTGTACTTGGACGATAACACTAAATGCATTTTAAAAATTTTGTAATGTATTTAAATGGGAGATGTACCACTTTTGGTACATGAATATAATCTTCTTGCAAAATTTATGTTTTAATATATATATATATGTCATAATATATGCTCTTCCAGGAATAATAAAGCAAACCTACAGTCAACCCAAAGAGAGAAGGCAGGTAAGGATCGGTCACTTGAGACATCAGCGACATTCCAAGAGGCGACCACAGGGGCCGTTACTTGGAACCTCAGGACCATTAAAGCAGTTGGGGAATTGTGTTCAACACGAACGGCTGTTGCCGGGCCCGGCGCTCTTCCCTTCTCTCTCTGGTTGTCTGGGTTCATCTTCCAATTTGTGGTGTGATTATTTCTCTTTCCCCACCTTATTATTATATTGCCACATACATATTCTCCTTTAACTTAATTTTGATAGGGTTTTTATTCCTTAGCTAGTTGAAAAAATGCGCTCGAAAGTTGGCTTTTGGTTTGCAAATGAAAGCCGTTCACACAACTCTGCTATCTACTCTCTTTATAAAAGGATATAAAGAACGATAATTTTTCAAACAAGAATATTCAGGCTACTTATCCTTGCAGAGATAAGATGTCGTAATCGACGAAGAAAGATCTGGTAGAAAAAGAACAACTACAGATAATACAAAACGAATCATTTTTATAACGTCACTAAGAATGCTGGGACCAATAAAACGTTCTTGGACATTGTGATGAGTGACTTTAAACGATGCCGATAATTCAACATAAAGCTTAGCGTAAATCTGCCAAGCGATATTTAGTGGAGATCTATGTAAATAAGTGCATCAATCCCTTTTATGGCATTACTAATGACGTATGCAAATTTCTACAGGAATGGTGCGAACTTGACCTATGGCCTAGACAAAGGTCACGGGTATTCAACACAAAGGTGAAAATTCTGGTATAAAATCCATATGCAGTTTATTCTTTTGATTGATACCAGTATAGAACAATAGAATCTTTCTTTGCCATATCCGTTTATTCATGAGTTGGGATTATAGTAGTAGTATTGTGAACCTTTTATACATCTTGATGTGATATAGAATTATCTCACAGTTCATTAAATTATCCATAAAAATGTCTAACAGTTAAATAATATATTTCACTTTATATTAATACATGTATACTCTGTTATAGAGAGCTCTATTTAAAATATATAATCTATTTAATAGATATTAATTTTCTTATTATAATGAATAGAAAACTAAAAAAATATTTCAATATATTCATAATTGTAAACTCTTTACATTGGCATGCTTCTTTTTTCGAAAACTTTCCAATATTTTATAACTGCATTAAGCCCAGTAGAGAAAGAAGAAATTGTTTATTCAAAAAAAATAATAATAATAATAAAATAAGCGCATTAAATAGTTTAAAATTTTGAATATAGATGGCGCTCTTTTATAATGTAAGTAATTAAAATATATATTAAAATGAATGAATATGTATTTATTTTTTTTCGTCAAGAAATCCTTAAAACCTATCAAATTATAAAAAATCAATGTTATCTATGATTAAGAGAGAATTTGTAGTTTTGAAAACATAAAGATTAACCGATAGTTACCGCGCGTTGAATTATATTATTATCACTATTATTAGTTGTAATAATTTATTTAGACACTTTCAGAGAAGTCTTTCAACAATACGATGTATATTGTAGTGAAATTATTATTAATTAAATATATATGAAAAAACTCTCTTCATTATAATATACATCAGACCTGAAATGAGCTGGCTAGAAGTGAAGAGAGCTACAGGAAGGTCACTAGATGAGCTGCGGGTGATAATTACTAACAGATCAAATTATAGAATATTTATCCCCATATAGTCAACAAACGTCTAACTCCACTTAAAGGACGCTAACAACACAACAGTAATATACATCAAGCTGGTGAAAGAAAGGGTGTTAGAAAGGGTTTCTATGATTTTTATTACTAATTTTTAAAAAAATATTGCAATATTACCTATTAATTTTATGTCATATCTGTCGGATTGTTATTGCATTATATACATATACAGTATTTCCACCTTTCAGTGTAGCATATATATAATTAGAATCGTCCAATCCAGTATTATAGCTCTAAGAAGCGGTCTGGTAGATCAAATTAACGAAACTGCTGAAAAAGTTCGCCACTGATAGGCTAAGCATTCCCAATATTTTCCTATCGCAGTAAGGACAGTAGACGTTTGATTTGTGTAAAAAAGAAACATTTGTTTTCTAATACTTTAATTACTTATATATAGATGAAGAATTATTGCTTCATATTAATATACAGTTAGGTTTTAGTTGGTGTAAGTCTTCTATATTGTTGCGCCAAGTTGCAGCTTTGCAGGGTCATTGACCTTGGTTTCCTTCTTCTTGGTATTATACACCGAGCGGGTTTCCATATTTAAATCTGATAAAGAAAAGTAAATAAAAGTAAATTACCTTTTAAAGTTACTGCATTTATTTATTCCTTGTCTTCCTCGTAGGTCCTGATTCTCAGTCTTCCTCTCTCGCCCCAATAACCAATCAAGATATGTACAATAATGATATTACAAAAGGAATGAAACTATAAAAAGGAATGATACCTTTGTAAATAACCTGTTTTAAATAAATAGTAAATATCACAGAATATTTTGAATAAATGTAGGGCGTATTAAAATTGATGCAACAATATCACAGAGTGAGTTATGTCTCCGGTCGTATTCCAATATTATAGCCTCTGCTGTTTAACCTTCTTAATACATATAAGGAGGAAGCTGCTTTAATAAATAGTTTACTTTCGAAAAGCCGCTGGGAAGGTTTACCCCTAACGAGCCTTCTCTATTTCAAATTTTATTCATTGAAGGATAATGGTTGTAGAAATACATTTTAATTATATATTTTTAATAAATATCGAAAAGAATGTCTATAATTTTCACAAATATCTTACCATATCAGTCCTCTAGAAAATAATCAGCAAGCTAACTATTACAACAACTCAGAAATTTGGCCATCATAGACCAGGATGAAAAAAGAAAGAAGAGTATAACCTAGATTAAGCTAGGCAGAATGGTAGATTAAATATACTGTAAAAGGTCCATGATCACAGGATTAGTATCATCTGTATTCTAATTATCAAAGAATAAATCTCAATTATATTCTATCGATAGAGGAACAAGATCAAAATATCAGCGATTCAATATCTATCAACGTGAGAAGTTTATTTATTGATCTCTTTTTGGGGATCCCGTGAAAGTTAGTCAAATATATTCTCTCATGGACAAAATTCATCTTATAATCATAAATCACTTCTTATTTGCATATATAACGGCGGGTTTCCCAGAAGTCTAAATTCGAACGTTCCCCTTGTTAAAAAAATGAATTTAAAATATAATAATAACAATATACATTAATTTATAATATAATATAATGCGGCTTATGATTGTATGATTTGACAATTTTCCTGTAAATGTTTATTTTGAACGAAAAATAGTAATCCCATCTCTGGATACTTTATCCTTAAGGATAGAAATAGTCGTTATTTCTCTTTTAAAAAATTTCGATTGGCGTATTGGCGTATAGCCAACTGAAATATTGGTAAAATAAATGATATCTTGATCCAATATATGCCTTTATAATTAAATATATTGGTGTGTGAAAAATTTATAGAAAAAAAAATGAATATTATGAAAATATGATACATTTTTGTAGGCTCTCTGTTATCAGAATTAGAAACTATTATAGACGCGTATTATTCTTTTAATAAATAAACAATTTCTACTGCCCATACTTACTATTTTTCATTGCAGTAAGAGCAGTAGAAATTTGTTTAATTTTTAAAAGATTCATATTCGTCTATAATAGTTTCGAATATATTTATAACGTTATATCAACAACAACAACAAAAAGCCTTTATTGAGGACCTCTCGTCCTATAAAGGATTCGTCAGTTTACAGAGTAATTGAAGAGAAGAGAACTAAGAATACAGAGAGAAATATCAGCGATTCAATTATTTCAACGTGAGAAGTTTATTTATTAAACTCTTATTGGGAATCCCGTGAAATTTAGCCAAATATATTCTCTAATGGACAAAATTAATATTATAACCATAAATCACTTCTTATTTGCTCATATAACGGCGGGTTTCCCATAAGTCTAAATTCGAACGTTCTCCTTGTTTAAAAAATAATTTAAAATATAATAATAACAATATACATATATTTATAATATAATAAAATTGAATGTCTGTCTGTCTGTGTGTGTGTGTGTCCTCTATGGATTCAAAAACCATACATCCAATCGCCGTGAAAATTTGGGATATTATTAGGCATATCCCCGGAAAGGTTTACGAAAAATAATATCTTGAATATCTTTAATATCCTTAGAGTTATTTGCAGATTTGTAGCTTTAACTCGCAATCAGCGCCACCATTGAGACGGAGATAGGCTTAAGTTTGCTGCTCCTGATGACCTTGGGTCTGCCCCACCCCGTGAGAGAATGGATTCGCCCGGCCGCTAGCCGACAGTCCAAGTACCCACCGACCAATCAGGGCAGAGTTGGTGACACAGCTATGCCAAGTAGACAAGAAAAAAAGCCTCGCGGGAGCTTGCCCAAGATGACCTCCGGGAACTTCGTCTATCTTCCATAAACGACCATGAATATATTCAACCTTATCGAGTATTTTTCAAGGGACCGGGAAAAAATGTTCACTAGATAAAACGATGATTTTATAATGTAGAAAATTAGGAAAGACAAAATTCAGAATGACACGGCACACAGGGACCGGGAAAAAATGATCACTTTATCAGTTTCAAATTATCAAAATATATCTATTTCTTTTTATAAGTTTATAGAGACTTGTTTTAACAAATGTTCGTTAGACAGACCTTTACTCGGGTACCGATTAATATTGATTTTATTCAACTTATCGAGTATTTTTCAAGGGACCGGGAAAAAATGTTCACTTTATCGAGAGATTCGTTAGACAAACCTTTACTCGGGTAAAACACGGGCGAAGCCGGGTACATCCGCTAGTTTATAATATAATATAATGCGGCTTATGATTGTAGAACGACTTTGACAATTTTACCGTGAATGTTTCTTTTGAACGAAAAATAGTAATCCCATCTCTGGATACTTTATTTTTCCATTTATCTTTACTCTTCACAATTCATGCTTTCATACTTAATCCTTAAGGATAGAAATAGTCGTTATTTCTCTTTTAAAAAATTTCGATTTTTCGTTAAAAAGAAACATTTGCGGTAAAATTATCAAAGTCGTTCTACAATATACTATATATATGTTATATGAAAATTATTTTATTTAGAATTATATTTCATAGATTCAAATATTCTGTTTATAACAACCAGCAGATGTCGGGACTTTCCCTATATAAAACCGATTGTTGTTGTTTCCCGTTGGCCGGCTCAAACCATATGTAATTATGTAAATACGTTTTTGTATTCTTTTACTACCCGCCTTAAAAGACAAGGTATTATTCCATTCTCAATTATGTTATCATATTAATTAAAGAGTAAATTATGATTCAACCTTTATTTTATTAATATTTTTCAACGACTACAAAGCAATATCAAAAAGCATACTCATGGATTCCAAGATCAAGCAAATGCTCAATGATATTCTCTATTTTCAAAATGATCAGCATCAAGTGATAATTCTATATAACTCTAATATTCAAAATTCAAGCAGAGAATCTTATCATTCCTAACATATATATATACATGCTAAAAGGTACAACTTCTTTAAGTTTTGTCTGCTCAAGAAAATGGTAAAACAACAGGTTTCTACATATCAGAGATGTACGAGGTATGTTCAAAAGGTATCGCGACATTTGTGTTTTTTCAAAAATTATTTATTTATTCATGAATACCTATTTTGTCCCCTTCAAAGTAATCCCCATGTGATATTATACACTTGTGCCAACGGTTTTTCCAATCTTCGAAGCACTTCAAAAAATCATTTTAAAAATCTTTTTCAGCTCCTCCTTCGATGCCGTCTTTATCTCGTCAAGCGTAGCGTAACGTCGTCCTTTCATGGGCCTCTTCAGTTTAGGGAACAAGAAAAAGTCACAGGGGGCCAGTTCTGGGGAATACGGTGGCTGCGGCATCATTAGTGTGTTGATTTTGGCCAAAAAGTCGCGCACAAGCAACGATGTGTGAGCAGGGGCGTTATCGTGGTGCAAAAGCCAATTTTTGTTCTTCCACAAATCCGGGCGTTTCTGACGGATTGCTTCGCGCAAATTGCGTATATCTTGCAGGTAATATTCCTTATTGACCGTTCTACTTTGTGGCAAGAACTCATGATGCACCACGCCCCTGCAATCGAAGAAAACTGTCAGCAAAACTTTCACATTCGACCGAACTTGGCGCGCTTTTTTCGGTCTTGGTTCGTGCGGCAGCTTCCATTGAGATGATTGAGCTTTGGTTTCCACGTCATAACCATAAACCCACGCTTCGTCACCAGTTATGACCCTCTGGAGCAAATTTGGGTCGTCGCGGACAGAGTCCAGCATCTCATTAGCAATGTTCATGCGATGCTGTTTTTGGTCGCAATTGAGCAATTTTGGTACGAATTTCGCGGCCACCCGTCTCATGCCCAAATCATTGATAAAAATCGAATGGCACGAGCCAATCGATATGTTTAGGTCCTCAGTAACTTCTCTAACGGTGATTCGAAAATTGGCCAATATCATTTTCTCCACTTCATTAATTTTTTCGTCTGTTGTTGAAGTGCTCGGGCGTCCGGCACGCTCTTCGTCGTTCACATCTTCTCGGCCTTCTGAAAACATTTTGTACCACCGATAAACGTTGCTTCGGTCCAAGGTAGCTTCTCCGTATGCCACAGTAAACATTCGGAATGCATTCGCGCACTTAATTTCGTTTTTCACACACACACACAAAATTTGATATAGGTTCTTTGATCCATTTTTTTAATAGGTAAAAATCGAAGACGATCCAAAACACCTGCAAGCAAGGCAGCTGTCAACAATTAAGTGAACATTCAAAATGGCCGAGCTTGTCGGCAGAAGTGAGAGACATGAGTACCAACATAAATCCACAAAAAGATCAAAATTCGAATATACGTAACCCGCGAAAATTCAAAAGTCGCGATACCTTTTGAACACACCTCGTATATCTGAGCAGTCATTGCACCTTGAATAAAGACTAAAGGGATCCTACCTTCATAGTTGATGTCATCTCATACCATGAAGCCAGGAGTTCTTGCTCTATAAACCTTCCCAACTAATATAACTAATATAATTATATAGAATAAAGAAGTTAATGCGAAATTCAATCATATCAACACTAATTTTTCATTAATTCCATCCAAACCATTAACGTTTTCTTTAAGAGCGAGGATATTCATTTGAGCATATTTTGATATAACGTTCCTCTCGGTGCTCTTTACTGATGATCGCCCCAAAATATTTAAAACAGACGGATGGACATGCGAGATTTGCGGGACAAGAATGGAGCCGGGGCTACATCACCATATACTCTCATGTATGGGGCTGAAAGACGAACGAGAAGTGCTCCTCAGTGAAATAGGCCTTGAGGGACTCTCTTTGGAGCTCCTGTTGAATGAGATGGTGAGAAACAGAGCTGGAGCGTTTGCGTTGTTCAAATTTTGGAAGACGGCTGAAGAGAAGAGGAAGTTATATACATAATCTAATTGATGTAAATAATTATATGTAAATAATCTTTGTCAGGACTAGAATGACGAATCCTGTATGGGACTTTGATATCAGTAAAAGGCTTGTTGCTGCTGTTGTATATAGTCACAGTGTAGAAAATACTATACTATACCTACTACTTATAGGTTTCTCTCTGTATTCTTAGTTCTCTTCTCTTCAATTACTCTGTAAACTGGCGAATCCTTTATAGGACGAGAGGTCCTCTCTTTTAAAAATTAGACAATTTTCTACTGCTCTTACTGCAATGGAAAATATTAAGTAAGGACAGTAGAAATTGTTTATTTATTAAAAGAATAATACGCGTCTATAATAGTTTCTAATTCTGATAACAGAGAGCCTACAAAAATGTATCATATTTTCATAATATTCATTTTTTTTTCTATAAAATTTTCACACACCAATATATTTAATTAAAAAGGCATATATTGGATCAAGATATCATTTATTTAACCAATATTTCAGTTGGCTAAACGCCAACTTTTTTCAATGTGTTATAACAACAATTATTGTTGACACACATTAATATGTTATAATACCTTGATAAAGGTTGGCGTTCAGTAAATTTGAAATATTGGTAAAATAAATGATATTTCGATTCAATATATACCTTTTTAATTAAAGATTTATTTATGGATTTCTCTATTTTCAAAACACACACATATTTATGTGAAAAAATAATAAAATAAAATAATAAAAATAAATTATATTAAAATTATAATAACATTTTAAAAAAGCTATATATATATATATATATAAATAAAAATTATGAGAATATTATATTTAATTACTTTTATTAAAATAATGATCATTAAATCATTGTTAAATATAGTTAAATCAAGTATTTAATTATCAAAAATAAAAACCATATTAATTAAACATTCATTTTTCTGAATAAACGAAAAATAAAATACAGAAAAATATATTTTTAAAATAAGAATTTTCACTAAGCTTATTAATGATCTCTAAATAGAATTCTTCTAATAACCTTTATTAAAAAAAGCAACAGGGTATTAAAATATTTTGTGAAAAAAATGATATAGATGTCAAAACTATTCACATTATGGAAAAAATATCGCAAAAATGTCTATCTGGAGGGAAAATGAAAACAAATGAAGCCTAAAAGTAATGGTTTGAGAATAGCTAAGGTATTTCACGGTGCCATTTTTCCTATTTACCAGAGCGTTGCTAACTGGGGAGAGAAAGTTTGCTTCCATCTGTGATTCCCAAGTTTCTCGGTAGAAGGAGATTGAGGGATTTGAGGTCCAATTTTAGAGTTGCGTCGACCCCCGACCCCATCGTAAACAAAACTTAGCAGTCCATATGTCATAGTTATTGATACCTTCTCATATTCTTTGGTCTCTCCTAGATAAATCCCATCTTGAAAGTTATCAGTGTTTCGTCTGGTAGGATTATAGGAGATGGACGCAATGATCCGTCGACATGGGGGAACAATGGAAGGGAAATTGTTTTCGCTCTCCCTCAGGGGTTAATGGGTACCCATTATTGATACGGTGAGTGGAACACTGTGGGGGGGTAAAGTAGAATTGATGCTGCAGCTCAGCCCCTGGAATATTACAGATCCTCTTACCATCCTACTATTCCCATTTGGATTTACTTTCTGAAACCACGACTCTGTATCGAATCCAGCTTCGAACATTTTTTTTCTAATTCAATTGCTCCTAATTATTTCACAAGTAGAATTCCATCAGTTTTTTTTTACAAGAGAAGGAATCGTCTGACATCATCTTGAAGAAGGAATAAAAGTTAATGGCGACTTGTTTCTTTTATTAATGCTGTGAATTCGGCAAGCTTTCGGACTTTGACGTCCTTCGACAGGCAACTTTCCATGAAACTAGAAGATTATATATATCTCATATATATATTATTTTCTGGTTTCTTGTATAGTAGCCTGTCGAAGGACGTCAAAGTCCGAAATCTTGCCGAATTTACAGCTTTAATAAAAGAAACTCGTTAACTTTTATTCCTTCTTCAAGTTTTTTTTCTTAACCCTAGTACACGTGGTGCAGGTTATAATAATCATGGTGGATAGAAGTAAGCGACTGCCTTTACTCTAAGTGCACCCACATGTGAAAAGCAGTTCGACTTTGCGCTTACAAATAAGCCAAAGACAGTTTGGTTACCTGCATTCGCTGGGTGGGGTTGGACCTTTGTAAGAATCGGGGGCTATTGGAGCATTTTTTTTTAATCTGAAAAAAAAAAGTGCCCAATGCGGGAATCGAACCCGGGTCGTAACGGTCTAAAACAAACGGTTTAGACCATCCTTCCACCGACCTCCAGTGAATACAAGTAGCCTAACGACGTTCTGGCATATTGTAAGTGTAAAATTCGAAATTATTTTTTACATTTGTAAGCATGTGGTGAACTAATCCAATTTTCATTCTTCTATTTTATTATAAATTCGGTTTTACTTTCTAAAACCACGATCCAGGGATCAAATCTAGCATCGAGCACTTTTTATACTTCAATGGCTCCCGTTTATTTCACAAGCACAATACAAATCAGTTTGTACATGTAACCAAATGACGTTCTGGCATATTGTAAGTGCAAAATTCGAACTGTTTTATATATTTGTGAGCATGCGTTGCATTTACAGTAAGATACAATCGCTAACTACGCATCATGATTAGCATGTACAGTGGTACCTCGACATACGAGTTTAATTCGTTTCGCAACCGTGCTCGTATCTTGAATTACTCGTATCTCGAAGCAAAAAGACAAAAAGCAAAAAACAAAGCTTTGCATATAGAACAAATAATAATGAAGAAGAAGAAAGAAACATTTTAGGAAAAGCAAAAACAAAACAAAAGTACTGGTCAAAAAGAAACATTTAAAATCACAGATTATTATCTTCAACACTACCGAACCGAACTCGTATCTCGAATTTCGCTCGTAACTCAAAGCAAAAAAATCACTTGCTCGTCGGCTCGTATCTCGAAAAACTCGTATGCTGGGGCGCTCGTATGTCGAGGTACCACTGTACTTTGGATTATTTAAATTTAGTCTTTTCCCTCAACACAAGCAAGTAAATGAGAAAGAATGATATTAAAATAATGGAAATGTATGATATGATAAATCTAATTCCGATTATTCCTATAGATGGTTTTTTGAGCTTTTTATTATTCTAATAACTCTGTATATATTCTGTATTATATTTATCCAATAATATATGGTCACGGAGGATTACACGAAAATGTAATAGTTTCAATTCAAATCTATATCAATATTGTTGCTGATGGTATATAAAAGATGTTTTGTATCAAAGTATCAATGCATATTTGTTTAAATTTATAAAACCAATATTCAAAACAAGTCTGATGGGTTCGAATCCAGTAGCACGTAAGAGCTGTTTACAAATATGTATTTTGAAATGTTTATATTTGGAATAAACACCTGTTAAAGAATATTTTAACCTCGAAATATTGATGATGATAATATATTTGGAAATAAAAATGTTCGCGGAGAACTTGATTAAAGGTGTATTTTGATTCGTTAGTTTACTGGTATGATTATTTTTGTAAAATCAAGTTTGCCCTTTTGAAACCTTAAGGACGTGTATATGCACAATTCATCTCTAAACTTTACCAAATTCAAGATATTCACATAAAAAAGAAACTCTACTGAATGAAACTCTCTCATTTGTTCAAGATGCGAACTGGAAAATAAAATGAAAGTTTTTTAATCTCTATGATCGGCCAGGGATTGTTCTGAGATTAGGTTGGCAAAATTCCAAAATGTATTTTCTGATTAGGTAAGATCACTTATAACTTAAAATAATATATTATCCCTATTATATGTGTTACAGGCCTTGATAATCATGATAGAAAGTATAGTTGGCGACTGCTTTTATATGTATTGATTTATATTTCGCACCAAGCAAAGCAATATAGTTTTTAATTGCCTAAAAACTTCCAAAATATGAATTTTTGATCAATGTAATTGGATAAGAAAGATAGGAACTTACCTGAAGAGATCGGTATATATCCACTTCGTATCAGCAAGAGACTACCTCAATTCGCCAACTCTATTCTGAAGAATGATTGATGTAAACCATCACCCAGGCACATTCCAGAAATGCAGCACATTCAAAGGAAACATTTGACCTTAGCACACAGTAAAAAAATCCTTGAATATTTGAATCCATACACTTAGAGCGTAGCAAAAATAACTTCAACGAGTGGATCAACTAGAAGGCCAAGTCCATCGAATGGGCATTGTTTGGGAGAAAGGGGCGTAAAATGGACGTTTCAGAAAGAATGCTGTTTTTTTACAACATCGGATTAATAAGGATTTATATATAGACAATCCCTCTCTCTCTCTCCTCAATCCATTAATTGAACCGTTTCCGAATTACTTCTTAGAGGATTAACGATTTCATAAGTGAAATCAAATCTATTTGTGGATTAAGTGTGATGGTTTGAATCGCAAAACTTTCGAAAGTTTAATAAACATGGTAAAAAAATTCGGTCAACAAGTAACTAGGGCAATTTTAATGAAATCTTCAATCACTCCGATCAAGGCGAGCAAGGGTAGGTTTTGTATAAAATCCTTGGATTACACCCCAGGATTGTATTGTGTGCGTTCAAAGCAATTAAGAAACACAACTGGTGAATAAGAGGTTTGGCCTAGGGCGTGCTGAGGTTACTAATATCCAGGTAGAAGATAGGATAAGGGTTCGAATAGATAAACATTCGCATATATGCATATATGGTATACAGCAATCGGTAATACAATTTATACATTTTATATACCATTATATATTAATACAATGATCCCATAACATATAATTCAATCTGTTATAATAAATTCAAACTATTTTTGACTCGTATAATTCCCTTTGAAATAAAACACTTTTCTGCTTGCCTTACTGCAATGATAAAATAATGGGAAGGCCTGGCGTATAAGTGATGAACCCTCCCACCATTTCCGCCATTTTGATCTACCATTATATATATGCTTAAAGATGCTATCCATTGTTTAGTTAAGTTGCCATAATAGGCTTTTAATTAGTTGTTTTGTCCTTTAAGCGGAAGGGTTGTGCTCAGGCTTAAACATATGTGAAATGTATACAATTAGAAAATCATATTTCCATAGTGTTTCTGTTGGAATAATCAATTTAAACATTTTACTTTTCTTTTATTTTTGACCAATTGACCTCTGTATATATATACTAGCCGAATGACCCGGGCAACTCCCGTGTTTTACCCGATTGAATGTTTTTATTCAAATACTATTTGTTACAATTATAAATTGGCGCCTTAAATAAATGCATATATTAGTTAATAACTATAGCCTATGTGTTTTATCTGTCTATGTACTGTTAGCTTCCGTAGGCGTCTCTTACTGGGAAAAAGAAAGAGAGGATTCCATTTAGTTATTAACTAATATATGCATTTATTTAAGGAGCGACCCGCTCCAACACAATAGTTACAAAAACCAAAAAGCGAGTGGGGGGGGGGGGGGCAAAGTCAAAAACAAAGTGTCTCGCGTAGTGGTGGCGTGATCGTAGCCAACCAATAGGAGAGCGCCATTCCAAAAAAAAAAAAAAAGCAAACGGTGACAGAGATGAAGACATGACGCATGACGCTCGTAACTGTATATAGAATAATAATTGTGGCTTGTTCACAAAAGAAAAAAGGGAGGCAGTGAGTGAGTTAGCAAAAGTTAACTAGAGAGTGAGGTTAGGTCAGCAAATATGTTAATTTAAAATAAGGTGGTTTAAGGTTTTGTAAATTTGAATATAACTATTTAAAGTTCTTCTTTCTTCAGAAATAAATATGTCGACCTTCTACTTTTTTTGCCCAACAATTTATAATAATTATCACCAAGAATAGTCTTCACACAAAAACATATATAAGCAAATTCAATTACAATAGTTGTAATGATCTGGTGAATATAATTGGCGATATCATTGGGAAGATTCACTACTAATGAATCAAGCCTTCCCAATTCTTTTTGATGTTCAGTTCAATGATTGCAGATAATCGTCCTTTATTTTAGAATGCAATAGCATTGAATGGTTCTATAACTCTATACTCTAAAATATAGGTTGTTTATTTGTCGTGTATTTAAGCTTTCTCTATTAAAAGGTAAGAATGTCGTCTTTCTTCACAAATCATATTTATTACTAAAGCCATTTCCTAAGTTAACTCCACTAGGTTTCGCTAATTTATATTAAGAAATATGTGTAAAAATAATAGAAAAAAAAATAAAAAGGTCAGATATTGATATTAAAAATAAAGAAGGCATATCCTAACCAGGCGCACATGTGCTTTTTTAGATGGCATAGCGCCATCTAGTGAGACAGAAATCAACTAAACATCAATCTAGCCTGTTCCCTGATATTTGGCCAGCCCATTTTCTTGATAAATCAAGAAAAGCCATTTAAGAACACTTTTTGCGCTGTTGGCGCTCGTCTGCGTGGAGAAAGCTGTACTAATGCAACCAAAATTCTTTTTGGTCTTAGAAGTTTCTTGAGAAAACAAGAAATGAGTATTTAAAACCAAACCTTTTATTATTTTTAATTAAGAAATATATTTCGGATATGTTACATCTTAATCTATATAGAGATGTTGATTAATGATATAGTTTCGAATACTTCTCTATAGAAATGCAAAGAGTTTGAACTCGAGTTAGAAATGCACGTCCTTACACATAACACTTCAATCTATACACAAGTCAATAAGAGTAATCTATATAAACGAATATGTCCAGGGTAGCCTAGTGGACATGGCATCTGCCCGGTAAGCGGAACATTGTGGGTTCGATTCCCATCCCTGTACACTTTTATTTTTCCGTTCATCATTACTTTTCATAATTCATCCTTTCATACTTCACCCAAAAAGGTTAGAAATAGTCGTTATTTCATCTTGAAATAAAGGTTTGGTTTTTCGTAAAAAGAAACTCATGCGGTGTAACTTCAAATGTCGTTTTACAATCACAGGCCGCAGTGTATTATATTGTATTATTGAGAAATATTTAAAAAATAATAATACAAAACTCTCTCCTAATGTCCTTACTGCGATGAAAAACTGGGAGAGCGCCTGTCTTATCAGTGGTAAAACCTCCAAGCGGTTTTTCCAGTTTAATCTACCATACCGATTTTCTTGAGTCTACAATTCTATTAGACGATTCTCCGTATTAAGGCGCTATTAGAGAATTGGAGACATATTAGTGTTTTAAAATAAAAATACAATCTTTCGCAATGAGTTTCTTGAGAAGAGAAAAAAAAGAAACTCATTGCGAAAGATTGTATTTTTATTTTAAAATTTGTAGCGCAATTTTTTCGTTCACTTCACATATTAGTGTGTTAGAGTTATTAATTAAACTATTAACAAATTAAAAGTTTAATTAAAAAGGCATATATTGGATCAAAAAAATAATTTATTTTACCAATATTTCAGCTGGCTGAACGCCAACCTTTATCAAGGTGTTATAACATTTTAACACCTTGATAAAGGTTGGCGTTCAGCCAGCTGAAATATTGGTAAAATAAATTATTTTTTTGATCCAATATATGCCTTTTTAATTAAAGATTTATCTATGGATTGCTCTATTTTCAATATATTTTAGTGAAATATAATAATTACATGTAAATATTTCCATTGAGCACAATGCTCTTCGTTAAACATTTTACAAAAGGCCAATTAAGAATAAATTGAGTGAAAGTCAATATCTCGCCATTTGCATAAACAAAATGAAGGTATTATATATAGAATGCACTTTTTATTTTAAAACAAACTTCCTACAGCCATTTGGGTTAAAAATTATTGGGAAGGCTTGACTCATAAGTAGGGATCTCTCCAAATGCTTTTGTCAGTTCAATCTACCCCTCTACTGGGATAATGCCCCACGTAAATACGTTTTTCAGGTTAAAAAAAAGAAATATATATAAAAGTAAGTTCTGGTGTCCATATTAAAAACCATTTGTTTAAATTTGTTTCACTAGATGGCGCTCTGCCTTCTAAAATGCTCATTGGAACGATAATCAACAACAACTGTTGTTGATATAAATATACTAGCCGAATGACCCGGGCAACGCCCGTGTTTTACCCGATTGAATGTTTTTATTCAAATACTATTTGTTACAATTATAAATTGGCGCCTTAAATAAATGCATATATTAAGTAATAACTATAGCCTATGTGCTTTATCTGTCTATGTACTGTTGGCTTCCGTAGGCGTCTCTTACTGGGAAAAAGAAAGAGAGGATTCCATTTGGTTATTAACTAATATATGCATTTATTTAAGGAGCGACCCGCTCCAACACAATAGTTACAAAAACGAAAAAGCGAGTGGGGGAGGCATGATGGGGGGGGGGGGGCAAAGGTGGCGTGATCGTAGCCAACCAATAGGAGGGCGCCTTTCCAAAAAAAAAAGCAAACGGTGACAGAGTTGATTAGGAGATGAAGAATGACGCTCGTAACTGTATATAGAATTATAACACCTTGAAAAATGTTGGCGTTCAGCCAACTGAAATATTGGTAAATAATTTATATTTTGATCCAATATATACTTTTTTTAATTAAGGATTTATATCAATTTATATAAAAATAGAGAAAATTATAATTTAGACAAAAATTTATTTTTTATTTGAGGTTTTGCAAGCTCTCTCTTCCTCTTTCGAAAAAAAAAAATATTGCTCTGCAATGGGATAAAATACTATTAGACATGACGTGGCCACGCAATAATATTAGGAACGAAGGCGATAAAAACGTGGTGATTTTTTTTATTGATAAAATACAAGCTTTCAGTCAAGAATGCCCTTCCTCAGGTTACAACCTGTAACCTGAGGAAGGGCATTCTTGCCTGAAAGCTTGTATTTTATCAATAAAAGAAAATCACCACGTTTTTATCGCCTTCGTTCCTAATAAAATACTATTGTTTACAATATTTAAATTATTTTTTTTTTTCAATTATTTATGTAAAAAGATCATTTTGATATTGTAAACAATAGCATTTTCCCGTTGTGTGTGTGTATAGCAATATTTTATCGAAAGCTTGTAAAACTGCAAATAAAAAGAAACATTTTGCCCAAATTATAATTTCTCCCTATTCAAATAACTCCTGGATAACTATTGCTCACATACGTTTGAGTGAAAATTGATTTAAAAAAATAAAAAGGTTGGGTGTTGATATTAAAAACAAATTAGGCATATCCTGACCACAAGCATATGAGATTTTTAAATGGAAGAGTGCCATCTAGTTGAACAGAAATCAACTAAACATTGATTTAGCCTTTTCCCTGATATTTGGCCAACCCATTTTCTTGATAAATTAAGAAAATCAACCAAGAACGCGTTTCGGGTTGTTGGCCCTCGACAGCGTGATGCAGGCTGTATGGTCGTAGAGGCTTCCTAAGAAATCAAGAAATGGTTATTCAAGGCCGAACTATTTTGTTTTTAAATTATATAAATATTGTTCTGTGGTTTGTGATGTATGTTTTGTGCGTAGTTTGAACTGCTCTCTCTATTAATATTTAAGAACTTTTAGATAAATAAATATATATATATTATATAATCTAAAAATATTATATAATCTAAAAACCTCAAATATTTCTATATTCTAAAAAATATATATTTTATTTTATTCATTGATAATTTTATTTTTGTTATCATCGTTTTTAGAAAGACTTTCAGTTTAGTTGTTTAGTTTTAGTTGTATAATTTTGTTGTAAATATGCGTAGTTAACCAATCAATCCTTTTAAATCACTAATATAGGATTAAATTATAAATTCTATATAATGTGAAAATTAACAAATGTGTAATCTTTCCTCAAGTAATTGAAAATAAAAGCTACTTGACGGTAAATAATTATCTTTTTTTATCACGACTGCACCTCAACCCTTTATCTTATCGATCCTTTGTCTTATCAAGCCTAATCTAACAACAACACAAAATATTCATAATATATATATATATATATATGATCAGTAAAAACAAGTAAAAGGTCCAGTAAAAACTTATGCGGTTATTTAAACAGTTATATAACTCTTTCAGACTATATATGTTACTGTATATAAATAGATAAAAATAGTTGTAATTTATCAAATAATACAAAATAGATATGTGTATTCGCTGTATATGCATAGAAAATGTTACTATAAAATTGAGTTTTTGTTACTGATTCTTTAGGTAAAGTATCTTCTAAACAGTTTCACAAGTGGCTAATATAAAAATGGATTTTTCCAATTGTAGTGAGAACAAAAAGTCTAAGCAGGTGTTCCACCACCTGGAGATGCCAATTCAGAACGAAGACAGCCGCAGTTTATATTTAGAAACAAACAATTCGAAACCAGACAAAAGTTTTCTATTCATTACATCTACGCAACCTCTATATATAGTCTCTTTAAGCTTTTCCATGGGGATTGAGGCTCTTATTTTTCATAACAACCACGTTTTTACTATTATCTATTCTTGCTAATTGACATTATATTCGTCAACTTTAGGTAGTATGTTTTTACTAACCACGTTTGATTGACTCATTGTGACCATTTTCATGGTAAATGTAAAACTACAGTACTTTTCACCTTGAAAGTTTGTCACCGAACGCTGGTTTATATAAAAGCTTACTACATAAGTGGAAAAATAATACAAATGTGACATTGTCCTGTGACAAGGTGAATAAATTAAGAAAAAGCAACCCCTTATCATGCAACTGAAAAAAACTAAACCTTAATTACTACCTATTTGTATATTTTTGGTTTGTTTATTTTGTTGGTTGTGATGTAAAATCAAGAATGATTTTAATGTCCTCTTTCTTATCTTTTCAAATCTTGTAATTATTTTAATTTTTTTTTGTAATATAGTATCTGAATTTAGTGTTGTTATTGACGCAAGCATCCCTTGTAGGGATATCGCGTCTGATTTGATAAATAAATAAATAAATGCAACTGAAAGTTGCTGATGGCTTGCGCCATCTAAAGGAATAATATTAAAATATTCATTGATATTTATCCCGATAAATGGCGTAAGCCATCAGTAACTTTCAGTTGTACGATAAGGAGATGCCTTTTTTTCCTTTAATACATCTTCTTCTTCTTTCTTATTTCCAATCAATCAAATTAGGGTATCAAGTTTGTAAAGCTTGAGATCATGACTGGGTGAAGTAGAATGCGTCTTCCTTTGCTTTTATTACATAAGGTTGATGAGTGTGTGTTTTTCTACTATTCACTAATATCTATCCTTGTATATCAAATACAGCTGAAGATACTAGAAAAAAAAAAGATTTATAATCTCATTATAGAGTCAAAATCAATCAAGCTGATTATTACAGGGACTCATTAGTCAAGCTAGTAACAGAACAATCTATTCAAAGTGATCGGGATAAAATACAAAAAATTATAAATTCTAGCCCCACTATAAATATTTACATAGTTCATTTTGGACTGAAAGCTATTTACTTAGCGACCTTCTATTTAATGTTAAACACTATATTGCACAACAAAGAATAATATTTTTGGATGAAGTATGAAAGGGTGAAATATGAAGAGTAATGACGAACGGAAAAATAAAAGTGTCCAGGGATGGGAATCGAACCCACAATGTTCCGCTTACCGGGCAGATGCCATGTCCACTAGGCTACCCTGGACGTATTTTTCCGTTCGTAAATAATACTAGTATTATTATTATTTTTCCGTTCGTCATTACTCTTCATATTTCACCCTTTCATACTTCATCCAAAAAGGTTAGAAATGGTCAATATTTCTCCTTGAAATAAATGTTGATTTTTCACAGAAAAGAAACTCATGCGGTGAAACTTCAAGTGTCGTTTTATAATCACAGGCCGCAGTGCATTATAAAGAATAATCTATTCGTTTTTTTCAGGAAAACCATACCAAGATCTTCAGTGAGGAGGGATACAATATGCTATCTTTGCAAAGAAAAATATAAATTGTAATATCTCATTACATCTTTGAGTGCCAGTATGTTAGCGAAGAGAGATGTTCTTCTCAAAAGTAAACGACAGCCAACTTACCTCAGTGCAAAGTATTTTAATCAGCGTCATATCAAGTCGAATGGTTGCTCTGTCCCTATATAACTTTTACAAAGCGGTAAGTAGGAACTTGGATTCATCGTTTTCTCCTCCACTACATTATAGTGATTGATCATTGTGAGGATATCGTTGTAAGCCGGCAATGAGAGAGGAGAATCTGTATAAGACTGGTGTCTTTAGCGATTATAGCGATTCGGAATTAGATTGGAGTTGAAAAGTATATTTGGAATGTAGTCCATTTCTTTTAGGTTACTTAAATTTCGTGTGCTCTAATTCCTTTATTAAGAAATTAAAACTATTTATAAAATTAGAAAAGTTTTCTTGTTAAATAAAATAATTTACCATTACCTTACTTCAATTATATATCTTATATAAAGAAAAGATGAGATTTCCTGCTTGAATTTAGATCATGTTGAGGATTATGGTAATGTAATGCAGTCGTGGTTAAAAATCTTGAAATAAAAATAATAATGGTTTTGATCAGAGGTTTCTTTATTTGAGCTAAGAAATATATATAAAACATGGTTTGATAAAAGTACTGCCTGGCTTAAGGCGTAAGAATAAAAAAAAAAAGCTTATTTACATAATGTACAAAAGTTTTGAGTCGGCCATTGGGATAAAACAACAATGAGTTTTTATAGGGTAAGCGTGACCTCTGGCGGTCGATTTAAACAGAGTATTTGTATCTATGAAATATAATTTTAAATAAAATAATATTTTAATATAACATATATACGAGAAGGCTTGGCTCATCAAGGGTAAACCCTCACAGCGATTTTGTTAGCCGTGAGAATTACACCGTCATCATATATGTACATCGTTATGGTAAGTCAGGGTATAAAAAAAAGATTAAACTCTATATTTACTCATGAACAAAACTTAGAGAAGCTGTACCTTTTAGCATATATATCGGGATTCAGACAATAACTCTGAAAGATATTACAGTGACCTTTATTGAATACACACGAGATAACCAAGTATGAACAAAATTGCTTCTGTCTCCTTAAAAAAAGACAACAAACGACCCCAAAGACATTCTACTTTCTTAAAATTTTTCCACGAATGTATTTATACTTATTTTGTGTTTTTATTCCTTTTCAACATGCCCTTATGTCTCTTTGAATACTCAAAGTCCGTGTATTTATCACAGGTATGATTATTTTTGTAAAAAAGGATGACTTATTATAGAAAGTAATTTGAGTAGTTACATAGTCTGGACTAAATATATTCTTTCATGCTGTTACTGAAGCTAGACTTTTGTAAAATGTATTTTAAATGAACTATGGACATAAGCTTTGAAAACAGTAGAAATACATACAATTATAACTATATAAATATGCTTCGATGCTCTTCCGCAAATGGTAAATAAAGTATTTTAATAAACTAAATTTTATTGCCATCTATCGTTAAAATTTTACACAAATAAATTTACTGGCAATGCGTTTCTTTTAAATATCATCAAAATGATATTTAAATAACTCATAACATTGCAGTAAGGTCTGTAGAGATAATATTTGATGATATTTAAAAGAAACGCATTGCCAGTAAATTTATTTGTGTAAAAGTATTTTCAAACGCAATGTTAATATGATGCATTAACCCACCATATAAAAGCGGTATGGTAGATTATACTGGCGAAACTGATGGTTAACAAGTGATGAGCCAGGCCCTCAAAATATTTTTTGATCGCATTAAGGGCGGGAGGAAGTTTTTTTTACTTAGAAACATGTCGTATATAGAGAGCAAAGATTTGAGTAATATTTAAGAAAGTTTTTTTATAGTTTTATCTACGAGATTTAAACAATATCCACCTGCAACTTGCTACCATAAGAATATTATAGAGAAACTGATTCATCAGCTATGCGGACCCTACTTTAATTTACCAGATCTCTTCATTCTTGTGTCTGTTTACTTTTTCATAGATCAATAAATTAATACCTTTATTAAGACCTTTAGTCTTTTATACAGATTTTACCGAAGAGATTTAGAAAATGAGTGGTAAAAAAGCTAGAAATTATTTATTTAAGTAACCCAGGTTCCTGGAGCGTACAGAAGTCGCCAACTACCCGGGATGTCCTTCTGACCTAAGTCTTCTTGGATTTATATACAATGCCAGTGGAAGTCCAATTAATGAGGTGTCGCCAGGCAGATTTCTTTCTTGGGAGATTTTCTAGGGAAAGAAATCCAGATTTACAATGTAATATTGTAGCATGGGCCGACTTCATGGAACAGGAAGCTCTTGCCGGCGCCGGGTTGTTCCACGCGAACCCTTGCGCAAACACACGGGCTCTCGCGCTAGTGATTCTTTTCTTGGCTCTTATGTAAACAACCTGTATAAACTTCATATAAATTTCTCTCGCTTATTAAATTGTTCTTAATTGCCATACGACTTACTAATTATTTAATCACTACAATATGTTAAATACTCGTATATGCATATAGGAATATACAGAAAAATAGATTTTCTGTTATAATATTAGCTATACATTTATAGAGCAAATAATCTATAACGGAATTCTTTTTACTGTATTATATATCAAGGCAATTTTCGAATATAAACTATAGAAAAAAGAATATGGCTATGCTTCTCCTTACCCCAAATGTCATGTATATGATCTATTTCTATATTCCTTCACAATTATTACTTCTAAATTTCAAGTGACATGGAAATTAGTCAAATACAGGAGTAGAGGGGATTGTGAAAACATTTGGAAGGGTTCAACACTAAATCGTATGACTTTCTCAAATAGCCTTTTTGAAGAGAAACTGACAGAAATATATTGATTTGTAAATAAAGAATAAAATCACAAAACGACTTCAACTCTTATTCAAATCTGCTATTTGTTGATGTATTTCTTTATTGTGGAAGACATATTTTATATTTGTTGTTTTATGCCTCTTACAAACCAATAATTTCAGTAAATATTTGATATTTTATATTTGATTCATTTTATTATTATTATTATTATTTCTCTCAAGTAGTTGTACTACAGGTCATGATAGTTATGGATGGTAGTGGGTAGCGCCTGCATTTACTGTAAGTGCATCATATGTCTACACATGTAAAAAGTAGTTTGACCATTTAATTTATAAGTGTGCCAATGTCCCGTTTGGTTACTTGCAACCACTGGTGGAGTTGAACTTTTTCAAAAATCTTTGAAAATTGTAGCGATTTTTTTCTTAGAAAAGTTCCCAGTGTGGGATTCAATCCCTGATTGTGTCTATAGAAAAACGACGGTTTCCCACTCGTTTCCATTCTGATTGACCTTTATTTGTTACGATCATCTGATATATAAGAATGATCTCCACAAGACATCCAGTAATTTTAAGAATCTTCTTTGTCATTATCATATTGTAACAAAGTATTAATTAATTTTATTATTTTTATTAACAGAGTGGTCATTTTTATGCGTATATTTTGCTACTCTGTAAATTTCCCTTGTGGCTTATCTTTTGTTTACCATTCTTAGTTTGTCCTTCCCTGAAATAAATTGCTGTCCCCTCCTGAAGTTTTTGTCTTCCCTAATTTTCCACGTGGCAATATAGTGGCATCTTTGATATGGAGTTGTTCAATTTCCATACGACATCTCATCCTCAAATTCAACCACTTTCTATGATGTGACTTGAAAGGCTAATACTACATAAAGGAATCTAGTATCAAATAACAGGTTTTGTGATGGATTTCTGGGAATATAGTTGTAAAATCTTCATTTATTGTGTTTAATAAACAGGATTTATCTCTTAAAACAAAACATGTAAAGGATATTTGGTTCCTGTTACTTTCTCCTTGTCGATGCGGATTGCAAAAAGTTACAAACAAGTTGTTTATTCTAATCGTCGTTTTAGAACTTCGAAATTTTGATATTTTACATTTTCGTCTGCGTGTGAGTACTAGTCTTTCTTCATGGGCCGCTCAGACGCCTACGTGTAGTTAGTAACTTTTATTAAGGGGACTCTCACACGCTAGAGACCATGGTGTCTAGGTGGACGCTTTTCAGTTTGCCAAAGCTGGTGTTTTGGCTTTGTCACCGACTCGAGGCCGCTAGTTTACGGCGACGGTCAATAGATGGCGTCTATTTTATATTAAAAACGATATATAATCTCTCCTTGTTTGTACACTATAATTAGCTGAAGAAGGGCTTGCCCGAAAGCTTCCTTAATCGCGTTAATAAAAAAGAGTTGCGGCGATATATGATTCCCTCTTTCTAAGATGGCGTCTAGTTTTGACGTCTATTTTGACGGGAGAGGCGACCCTTGTCTCTTTATATATAATATTCATTCTGTTGTAAAAATAGAGGCTAAAATTATGCACCATATATTGACAAGCTCCGTTAAATAACGGACTCGTTTTTGTGAGAAAAATCACAATTCCAGCTTTTCAAATTCAGAACGTCCAACTAAAGACCATATTTCGAGATATGTACCTCGTCAGTCTAAGGCGGTCTTTAAGAGATTTCATGCGATAACCAAGAATTATCTTCAGAATTTACCAAAGAAATGTGTTGAGTAAGTGGCTAGGACAATTTTGATATTTACTACGTTGGTATTGTGGCTTTATCACCAACTCTAGCTCGTTAGATTGCAGAAGCAGTCAATCGATGAAACTCAAGTTTTAACGTCTATTTTAATGGCAGAGAAGTGACAATTAATTTTTTATATCAATAAATATTCTCCCGACAAAGTTTCCATTTAAGAAAAATTCCTATGAAAGCAACAATGGGAACATTTGGTGGGAAATATTTCATTTCCTTGTCTTCAACTGTCCTTAATAGATTATAGATTGAGTAAAATTAATCAGGTCTCCAAGGAAAAGTGTATTTTCAGAACATTTTTATTCTCTAGCTTTCAGGCACGGAGGCCTTTCTACAGGAGAAAACTTGGTATATAGAGAGAATACATGGTAAGATTATGTATTGACGGAAAAAGGATAGAGATATCATTCTTAATAGAAGAAATATCATATATCTTCCCAAATTGCTATTTTATATTAATTTATCTATGATAAATGTTTATATCTTTATGAAATATAGCTTTTCAAGATAATAAAATAGATATTTTTTAACAATGATTTTATTTTTAATTTGTAAAAATACAAACTTTCAAGCAAAGACGTTATTAAAAAATGTGACAAAAATAGTACAAATGTAACATTGTACTGGGATAAGGTTCATAAATTAAGAAGAAGGCATCTCCTTATCGTGCAACTAAAAGTTGCTGATGGCTTGCGCCATCTATCGGAATAAATATAAACTATTCTCGTTGATTTTTTAATTATTCCAGAATTGGCCAAATACCTATTATTGATTAATCGCTAATTCTGGAATAATTAAAAATCAACGAGAATAGATGATATTTATTCCGATAGATGGCGCAAGCCATCAGCAGCTTTCAGTTACACGATAAGGATATGCCTTTTTCTTAGTTATTCTTCGCGTTAAACGAAATATAAATGCAGTAAAGACAAAACACTTTTGAACACTTCTAACTAGCATAAGTAAACAATCGTATAAGTAAACAATCCTAGTTAAAATAGTTTCAATTTCTTTATAAAATTGTGTAGGGATGAAGATTATTCGTGAAAAACTCGTGAAAACACATTTTATCAATTAAAAAAACCTTTACCAGTCCTCTATTCGGACATTCTATCTTATATTGACTAATCTGAAGTGTAAGTAGGATAAAATAAACAAAGTTTAGAACTTATCAAAAGT
The DNA here is from genome assembly GCA_030710605.1 of Cordylochernes scorpioides. Lineage (NCBI taxonomy): Eukaryota > Metazoa > Arthropoda > Arachnida > Pseudoscorpiones > Chernetidae > Cordylochernes > Cordylochernes scorpioides. The sequence continues at coordinate 26,091,386 of CP092883.1, read as the reverse complement.
AAATAGGTAATCAGCAAAATACATTCTTGATAGTGAGACTTAACACAACCACTTCATCTTTCTTTTCATTGTTAAACATATTCTAAACTTTTATGCTGAACTGTAGAGATGGTAGTAAAAGTTACAATGTTTCATCTCTCAATAAAGCCTAAAATTCTTGTTTCACTTTGACTTTTGTGACAATTTGAAGTTCATTTTCACTTAACTCACATTTCAAAACATCAGTATTTCTTGAAAATCTAGGCGTTTTATGTAACATAGAATTTGCTCTTATTCTTCTATGTTCCTATTGAAATATTAGCCTGATTTCCAATCAGAAAGGTGTATTTTTCCCATCAAATTCAATCGTGTAGATGATAGAAAGAAGCATTTGCCTTTCAACAGTCATCTGGCATCAGAAAGTAACATCTGGTTGAACCTTCCTTCAACATGTCCCCGGGCGTGCCACTGGAAATCAATTTCGAAGGATGAAGAAAGACTTGTCCAAAATCAATTTGAGCGACTGGACAGGACAATGGTGCGTTGAAGACAAAACATTTGGTGACCCAAAAAGTGAATTATCTCCTTTGTTAGGACTTGGCCTTTTGTTCTAATCTCCAGTTTGTGATGTTTCACTCGGTGTCAAATGTATTTACTCCACCTGTCTATGATGGAATGAAGGACGTGTTTGGAATTGAGACTCAGCTCTTTCTCTTTCTTTTTATCACTTACTCTTTTTGACTAGGTTGTGGATTTCATAGCTCTATATAGTCATCTTAATCTGGATTATCCAGATATCTATATCCAGAATCTTATTACACAACTATGGTAAATTATGCATTTTTCAGAACCAATCAGTCTTCAACGTTCTCCACATCTACACTCATGGACCAAATTTAAGTAAATTGTTTAATAAAATCAAGGGCTAAATTTCTTGTACAATTCTTATATCTCAAGCTTTCGAACTTATCAGCTCTTCGATTGAAAAAAAAAAAACACACCAACTAACTACTTAAGCATCTATATCGGGATTCAGACAAATATTTCTAAAGATATTTGATAGACGGTAACCATTATTGAAGACACACGAGATAACCAAGTGTGAACAAAATTTCTTATCTCCTTTAAAAAAAATAACACCTGACATCAAAATATGAAACTACCTTAAGTTTTCCATGAGTGTATATGAAAATGTTTACAAATTTATTTATTTAACAATTTAACATTTTTTGGAACAAAGTTCAAACATTGTTTAAATCAGTTTTCTCCTCTTTGAATCTTCATGAGAGAAAAGTTCCCAACTATAGATTCAAACTGCTAGTACCTAACTAGCAATTGGTCTGCCAATTAATATTCATTAAATATTTAGTAAAATACTATTCTAACCATCATTCAATTATAAAGGTCTACTTCAATATGCTTGAATTAGTCATTTGAATGGTTATATACAGGAGAGATGGCTAAAAGGTATACACCTTGAAGAAGATAGACGACTGGCCAGATCGTAATATTGAAGGATATCAATAAAGAAAACAATTGATCCAAAATAAACTTTTCATTCTTAATATATGCACTCATGAACAAAACTTTAGGAATTTGTACCTTTTAGAATGTATATCTGGGAATTTAGATAATAACTCTGAGAGATATTTGACATACACACACACACACCACAATGACGTTTATTGAAAGCACACGAGATAACCAAGTGTGAACAAAATTGCCACTGTCTTCTTAAAAAAAAAAAAGACAACCGATTAGATCAATATATGAAACTTTTCTGTTTTGCCAATGAGTGTATTATACACTTTCTCTCTGTATTTATATTAATAATTATTATTGAGACTTCATTGTTTGATATATTTATATTTATTATTTATATGAGTTCACACATCGTTTATGTTGGGAGAGAAGTCGATACCTAAGGGTTTATAAGGAAAGATAAATTATCGCATCAAACATGCTGCGTTTTTCTACCATTCCGAACGTTTTTTCCACGGGCAAAACACAGAATGTTACTGCGATGTATTGCTTAAAACACTTTAGCAATCCATACTTCATCCTATCTAACGACAAGGTAAACAATATCGTGTTGGACGATAGGCGAGTAAGGGTGTGTGAGATAGCTCAGGCTGCGGGAATATCGGAAGAAGAATATACACGAAGAATTAGAGATGCGAAAGCACTGAGAAATTCGGAATGCATAAGAGAAGCAAATGCGCAAACGACATTCGCAGCAATTTTTGGACAGATTACATAATTATATTAAGAGAAAAAATAGGAGAACAATTTGTTATATATTTTACTCTCATTGTATTAATTTTATTTCATTCATTTTTTCTCTCTCTCTCTCATTAAATTGTGTGTGTTCATTTCACACACACCTTTTTTCCAACAAATTGTAGCAAAGTATTTATTATTTTATTAACATATATCATTTTTTATGTTTATATTTTGCTACTCTGTAATTATCTCCTTTGTTAGGACTTGGTCTTTTGTTCTAATCTCCAGTTTGTGATGTTTCACTCGGTGTCAAATGTATTTACTCCACCTGTCTATGATGGAATGAAGGACGTGTTTGGAATTGAGACTCGGCTTTTTCTCCTTCTTTTTATCACTTACTCTTTTTGACTCAGTTGTGGATTTCATAGCTCTATATAGTCATCTTAATCTGGATTATACAGATATCTATATCCAGAATCTTATTACACAACTATGGTAAATTATGCATTTTTCAGAACCAATCAGTCTTCAACGTTCTCCACATCTACACTCATGGACCAGATTTAAGTAAATTGTTTAATAAAATCAAGGGCTAAATTTCTTGTACAATTTTTATATCTTAAGCTTTCGTACTTATCAGCTCTTCGATTGAAAAAAATCACACCATCTAACTACTTAATCATCTATATCGGGATTCAGACAGATATTTCTAAAGATATTTGATACACGGTAACCATTATTGAAGACACACGAGATAACCAAGTGTGAACAAAATTTCCTAGCTCCTTAAAAAAAAAATAACAAGTGACATCAAAATATGAAACTACCTTGTGTTTTCCATGAGTGTATATGAAAATGTTTACAAATTTATTTATTTAACAATTTAACATTTTTTGGAACAGAGTTCAAACATTGTTTAAATCAGTTTTCCCCTCTTTGAATCTTCATGAGAGAATTTCCCAACTGTAGATTCAAACTGCTAGTAACTAACTAGCAATTGGTCTGCCAATTAATATTCATTGAATATTTAGTAAAATACTATTATATAACCATCATTCAATTATAAATGTCTAATTCAATATGCTTGAATTAGTAATTTGAATGGATGTATACAGGAGAGATGGATAAAAAGGTATACACCTTGAAGAAGATAGACGACTGGCCAGATCGTAAAATTGAAGGATATCAATAAAGAACAATTGATCCAAAATAAACTTTTCATTCTTAATATATGCACTCATGAACAAAACTTTAGGAATCTGTGCCTTTTAGAATATATATCTGGGAATTTAGATAATAACTCTGAGAGATTTTTGATATACACACACACACACACACACACACCACACAATGACGTTTATTGAAAGCACACGAGATAACCAAGTGTGAACAAAATTGCCTATGTCTTCTTAAAAAAAGCAGACAACCAGCGACGTCGATATATAAAACTTCCTTATGTTTTGTCCATGAGTGTATTATACATTCCTTACTGTATTTATATTAATTATTATTATTGATACTTCATTGTTTGATATATTTATATTCATTATTTATATGAGTTCACACATCGCATATGTTGGGAGAGGAGTCGATACCAAAGGGTTTATAAGGAAAGATAAATTATCGCATCACACATGCTGCCGTTCCGAACGTTTTTACCACGGGCAAAACACAGAATGTTACTACGATGTATTGTTTAAAAAACTTTATCAATCCATACTTCATACTATCTAACGAAAATGTGAACAATATCGTGTTGTACGATAGGCAAGTGAAGGTGTGTGAGATAGCCGAGGCTGCGGTAAAATCGGAAGAAGAATATACACGAAGAATTAGAGATGCGAAAGCACTGAGTAATTCTGAATGCATAACAGAAGCAAATGCGCCAATGACATTCGCACTAATTTTTGGACAAATTACATAATAATATTAAGAGAAAAAAATAGGAGAGCCATTTGTTATATATTTTACTCTCATTGTATTAATTTTATTCCATTTATTCTCTCTCTCTCTCATTAAATTGTGTGTATTCATTTCACACACTTTTTTTTCAACAAATTATAGCAAAGTATTTATTACAACAAACAACAACAACAAAGCCTTTATTTAGGGCCTCTCGCCCTATACAGCATTCGCCAGTTCACAAGGGATGGGGAGATGCAAAGTATTTATTATTTTATTAACAGATATCATTTTTTATGTTTATATTTTGCTACTCTGTAAACTTCCCTCATTGCTTATCTTTTGTTTATCGTTTATAGTTTGTTCTTGCCTTAAATAAATTGTCTTCCGAAGTTTGTCCTTCCTAATTTTCCATGTGGCAATACCTTTCGCGTTTTATTCTACCTCTAATATTTTATTTTATCATTTTAACTATGTTTGAAGTATCTTAATCTATCTTTCTATTACTCAAGATTGTGCCTCTATTGGCTGGTTTAGTTTCAACTTAAAATCAATCTGAATTATATTTTTTAATACGAGGGTAAGGTAAAAGGTTATCGGCCTGACAAAGAAAGACTCTGATTTTCATAATTTTTACATAATCTCCCTTGACTTCAACACACTTGGTCCAGTGTTTCTGCTAAATCAGTATCCCTTCCCGGAAATGAGAGCTTGGAAGGCTGTTAAAAATATTCATCTAAAACCCTCTCAACTTCTTCATCGGACACGTAGTGCTTTCCAGAAACAGAGACTTTAGATTTAGGAAGAGATGGAAGTCTAAAGGGGTCAAATCAGGAGAATAGGGGGGATGACCAAGCAAATTGTGCCACAAATCCCGTAGCTTTTCCGTTTCCAACACACTTTTTGAGCAGGTTGGTTGTTCTGGTGAAAAGATGAATTTTTATTGCTCGAGCTAGGTCTCTTCTTGTGAATTTTGACATTCAGCTGGTCAAGAAGGTTAGAGTAATATTCACCTGTGATAGCTTTGTCTTTTTTCAAGGGAATCAATTAACAGGATCCCTTTAGCATCCCAAAACACACTGGTCATGACCTTTCCGGCAGATGCGACTTCGCTTTCTTTGGCGCTGAACCACCGGCTTCCACCCACTTCTTCGACTGGGTCTCTGGGTCATGCCAAGAACCTTTTACCTTACCCTCGTATTTATGTTTACGTTTTATTGTTTAAAATTGAATTAAAACGTTTTGGCGTGAATTTAAAATTGATATTTATTTTAAAATATATAAACAACTTAGAGGATGTAATAAACATTTTATTTATCAGAAGAATTGTTTGAAATGTGTTAGTAATGAAAATCTATATTAGAGAGAAATTATATTTTCAGTAAGTTACAAATGATGAAGAGGTTTCTATGTACCAAAGGGAAAACAGTGAAAGTTATAGTGTCCATTTATTACAAAGTTATTCTCATTTGTTCCGAAAAAATATTAGTATTTTCTATAAGTAGAGTATGTGGAGAGAAAAAAACACAACAATATATTGGTATAAGTTTCATATTTTAAGTTTCATTCTGAAAACTCACTTTTAATCGATTTTCAAAAAATTGTTTGATATCCAAATCTTGATAACGAAACTAGTAAGTATACATTTAGTTCTGAGTAATAAGTTTCGATTTTAATAAAAAGTATAACCTCGGCCTTCTAAAAATAACATAAAAGTTCATTTGTGCTGGAATCAGGAGGAAAAATATTAAGATTAATTTTTACTTAATTTATCTATAATGGTATTTGACAGTTATTCAAGAATAATTTTAAAAATAAGCGAATAGTTGTTATTTATCCCGACAGATGGCGCAAGCCATCAGCAACTTTCAGTTTCGAGAGCATTTAAAGCCTTTCCTAATCAACTTTCGAGTTAGAGACTTTTTCTAAGAAGTTTTGATATGATAAAGCTCTTTATAATCGAAAGCCAACGTTATATTTTATTGTCCTTAATAATAAAAATCTTCCTAATGATAGTGAAAATGTTTATTTACCTTTTAAATAAGATCGACAAATTTTACAAACCATGATAAACATAAACTGAAAACGAAACTCTCTACTCTTTATTGATGTATAGACTAAAGATAAATAAACGCTAAATTACCTTTTTTTTTTATTAAATAAACTCCGACTTAACTTTCAAATTATGCTTTCAAAAAGAAACTCATTTATTTAATAAATAATATAAACAACTAAAACATGGAACATAGAGTATAGCGTAATTAAATTCCGTTCATATATACTTTTAAGTACATTTTTAGAACATATATTTTATAACAACAACAACAACAACAAAAGCCTTTATTTAGGGCATTCCGCCCCATATAGGAATCGCCGTATTTACACATCAGCACATATATTTTATAATTGTTTTATATAATTTACTAAAATATATATGTTAAAACTAATAACGTTAAGTGTCGATAAATTATAGGTATCAAGAAATAAAGGAATGATAGGTAAGCTCTATTTACGCTATACACTCATGAAGATAATCAAAACAAAAGTAAAGTTTCGATTGATAACTTCAGGTATGAATCAATATAAACGAATGCACTTATAGACGAGCTATTCGAACATCAATATTATTGAATTGAATTGCTAATAACTAAGCAGACGACCTTGAAATACAGATTATCGATTACATGGCGTTTCGTCACGATAAATCGCCGGTTATAAGTGAATTTACAATATTCTAAAGTATCTCTAAGAATGGGTTTATTACGATTAAGTTTATCAGCTAGCTTTCAAGTTCTAAACAGTTCTTTATCAAGGCCTACATGCCATAAAATAAAAGAGCTGTCATAATGTCTTTATGAGTGTCATAGGTGTCGTTTTATCGCCGGTAGGAATATGATGAAGAGATATTTCGAGTTTGAAAGCTAGCTGTCTACTTTTATCTTTGTTTTAAGATATCTTTATCATATCACGTGGTCTTTCTTCACGGCTAATCAAAACAAAAGTAAAGTGTCTTGTGATAAAACGAGTAATGAATTCGTGAAAACGACAAAATTCATGTAATTTGAGCATCAACATTATTGAATAGACATGTATATAGAGAATTAGACCAACCTGGCACAATAGACAATCAATGAAATCACGTGGTTATCCATCACAACCAATCAAAATATAGGTATTCTAATTAGAAGACAAGCTAGAGGAAGAAATCCAAGCGCATATAGACACAGAAGTTGAGTGACAGATAGACATGCATATAGAGAAATAGACTGACACAATAGACAATCAATCAATTCACGTGGTCATTCATCACAACCAATCAAAATATAAGTTTTCTAATGAGAAAACAAGCTAGAGGAAGCAATCCAAGCGGTAGACAAGTTGAGTAGCATCAACAGATAGACATGCAGATAGATAGACAGAGAGATAAATACAATAGACAGTCAATGAATTCACGTGGTCATTCATTACAACCAATCAAAATATCGGTATTCTAATGAGAAGAGAAGCTAGAGGAAGCAATCCAAGCGGAAAGCAAGTTGAGTGGGAGATAGACATGCAGATAGACAGAGAGATAGACAGACAGACAGGCAGCTAGGCCAACCTACCACCGCCACCACAGTCTGTCCCACATCACGTGGCCATCCAGTGCGGACAAAAGGCTCGCCTCACAAAAGGGCGAACAATAGATCCTTTGTGAGCGACCGTGTTGGACTAGCAGCAAAGTGCACAATAGCTTCGGCACCTAATTGTTACTTTCTCTTCGTTAGAGTGGCCGCTGCCGGAACCCTGGGCTCACCACATCTTCCAACTTCTTTAGCGCCCTCTCTCTCACTCTTTTTATATTTCCCTTCCTAACAGTAATTGACTGGAGATCCATTTATCTTATAGGTAGAGTAGGTAACACTTGAGATACAAAGTAAAAAATTCCTAGAACACTATTCACCAATTCACACTTGTTAATTTTTTTATTATTATTCCTAGTACACGTGGTACAAGCCATGATAATCATGATGGGTAGAAATTGGCGACTACTTTTACTTTAAATGCACCACATGTCTACACATGTGAAAGGTATTTCGACTTTTGCACTTACAAATGTGTCAGAGCCCTGTTTGGTTACTTGCATTCGTTGGTGGAGTTGGACGTTTGCAAGAATCGGGGGCTATTGGGGCATTTTATTTTTCAATTAGAAAAAAAGAGTCGAATGTAGGATTCAATCCCGGGTCGTAGAGGTCGAAAACCAACGGTTTAGACCACCCTTCCACCGACCCCCTTTATAAAAAAATAAAACTAATCTTTGATATAGATAAATCTAATGTAGGTAAAGATTTGAGAAACAATGATTTCCTATAGACGTTTTTAAACGATGTCTTTCTTTTGTTAGAAACCACATGGAATTTTATTATAGAAACTTATTGCTTTCCAAAGTGTATTGAAAATATTTAGCTCTCTCTCTTATAACTTATAAATCTACTATAAAAAATTAATGATTAGTTGGTATTTATTCCGCCAGATGGCGCAAGCCATCAGCAACTTTTAGTTTCACAATCAAGAAGATGCCCGTTTTCTTTATTTATTCACCAGATACCATCACAATTTTACTTTCATACTATTTTTCACATTGTCATAATACCTTTTTCGTGATTTTTCAGGATGCCCCAAAGACCAGCTTTTTTTTTGGTCGTTGAGGTACAGCTTGCACCACGCTAATGAGGGCCAACAGCTCAAAACGCGTACACTGATATCCTTTCTTGATTAATCAAGAAATGGTGAAGCTAATTCTGGAATAATTAACAATCAACGATTAGTTGATATTTATTCCGATAGATGGCGCAAACCATCACCACTTTTAGTTGCACGATCAGGAGATGACTTTTTTTTATCAGCTGATCAACTTGTTTATAAAAATCATAGGACGCCTCTCCCGTCAAATTAAACGTGAAAGCTAGACGCCATCTATTGACCGTCGCCGCAAACTAGCGGCCTCGGGTCGGTAACAAAGCCACAACACCAGCTTTGGGAAACTGAAAAGCGTCCACCTAGAGACCATGGTTTCGGGCTAATGACCCTCGTCAGCCTAGGACGGACTTTATTCCAGGAGATCCACGCAGTATCCAATGGAATTTTCACAATCTGCCAAAGAGGTGTTCAGCTGGTAAAGTGGCTGGTCCAAATTTATATCCAAATTATAGATGGAAAATTTGCTGGGAGGAAATTGATCTAAAATAGCCCGAAACCATGATAACTAGGTAGTCGCTTTTCAGTTTTCCAAAGCTAGTGTGGCTTTGTCAACGACCTGAGGCCGCTAGTTGGCGGCGACGGTCAATAGATGCCGTCTAGGTTTAACGCTTAATTTAACGGGAGAGGATCCCTATGCTTTTTTAGATCAATTCCCTCCCCGTGTATTCTCCATCCACCTCATCAAATTGATTAACTTTAATTGAGATTGAACAGGAAAGTAAATATATAATTATATACAAAAAGTAGGGGAAATAAAAAAAAGATCAGGTGTTGATATTAAAATTTAAAATAGTTCATCTCCTGGCCCCTCACATGAGAATTTTATATGGCAGAGCGCCATTTACTGAAACAATAATTCTATATACAGTTACGAGCGTCATCATCTCTGTCACCGTTTGCTTTTTTTTTTGGAATGGCACTCTCCTATTGGTTGGCTACGAACGCGTGGCTACGAGGCGCCGCCACTACGCGAGACACTTTGTTTTTGACTTTGCCCCCCCCCCCCCCCCACTCGCTTTTTGGTTTTTGTAACTATTGTGTTGGAGCGGGTCGCTCCTTAAATAAATGCATATATTAGTTAATAACTAAATGGAATCCTCTCTTTCTTTTTCCCAGTAAGAGACGCCTACGGAAGCCAACAGTACATAGACAGAAAAAGCACATAGGCTATAGTTATTAACTAATATATGCATTTATTTAAGGCGCCAATTTATAATTGTAACAAATAGTATTTGAATCAAAACATTCAATCGGGTAAAACACGGGCGTTGCCCGGGTCATTCGGCTAGTCAACTATACGTTTGAGTTATTTAGGTATGTTTCAAAATATTTGGCAAACCCAATTTCTTGAAAAATCAATAAACTACCATGTACCCGTTTCAGGCTGTTCGCCATCGTCGTTCAGTCTTTATCTCAACGACCAACAATTCAGTACAAGAGGCTTCCTGAGAAATAAAGGAATGGGTATTTATGGCCAAAAATATAAATAAATAATAAGAATTAATAAATATGTGTTGAAATAATAGTTACACAATTGGTTATCATTATCTCTAAAAGAACAGTAATTATATTAGGAATACAATGTGGGTCTCATATTCTATTCAATGAGGCACGTTATAGATTGTTATTCACTCTACGTGGAAATCATATTTACATATCAGAATTCAGAAAATAACTCTGTAAGATATTCGATACACGTGACCTTTATTGAAGATATACGAGATAGCCAAGTGTGAACAAAATTCCCGGTATCTACATTAACCAAAAGAGTTCAAAAGTGGGAACATAAATAACTCCTCTTAGAGGGAGAGTCAACTGTGGTTAAATCTTAGTCAGTCAGTCGCTCATGAACTGGGGTCAAATTCTTCGATATTGAATGTTAACTTAACGCCAATAAAGAGATCGAAGCCCATATGGTCAAAACACTCTGAATCCAGAAGAGATACACTCATGAACAAAACTAATGGAAGTTTGATATTTTGATGTCACTTGTGTTGTCTGTTTTTTTTTAAGGGCCAATAGGCAATTTTTTCACACATGGAAATGCGGAGAAAGGGCTTTATCTAACATTCGTAGCACATATAAATGCGATGCAGGGGCTTCATCTAACATTCGTAGCACATGGAAATGCGGAGCAAGGGCTTCATCTAACATTCGTAGCACATGGAAATGCGGAGCAAGTGCTTCATCTAACATTCGTAGTGCATGGAAATGCGATGCAAGAGCTTTATCAAATATTCGTAGAACATGGAAATGCGATTCAAGGGCTTCATCTAACATTAGGTAACTCATTGAAATGCGGAACAAGGGCTTCATTTAACATTCGTAGTGCATGGAAATGCGATGCAAGGGTTTCATCTAACATTCGCAGCACATGAATATTCAATACATGGGTTTCATCTAACATTCGTAGCACATAGAAATTCATTGCAGGGGTTTCATCTAACATTCGTAGCACATAGAAATGCGATTCAAGGGTTTCATCTCACATTCGTAGTACATGAAAATGTGTTGCAGGAGCTTCATCTAACATTAGTGGGACATAGAAATGCGATGCAAGGGCTTCATCTAACATCCGTAGCACATGGAAATGCATCGTAGGAGCTTCATAAAAATACAAAACAGGTGGAAACAAATTATAACGGCTACACAAAACATTGAAACTCATGAAATTGTATAGTATAATTGGCTAACCATAAATTCAAAGCTTGTGGAAATATCGTACAGGAGCTTCATCAAACATATTACATGGAAATTACGAAATAGGTAATCGTATAAATTCCCTCACAGCGCCTTGAAAAAATTGAAGCAAACACAGAAAAGCAGCACAGAAAATGTATCAAACAGTCGAAGAACAAGGAAATGCCTTAAAGAGGCTTCACTTAATATCCAAAGCAGATGTAAATGTCTTAAAGGAATTTTACTAAGCACAGAAGTAATCTTCAAGGTTAATAAAACAATCGAATCAATATTACAATAATCATTCTATACGTAGCCAACAGTAAAAAATATTGTATATTTCATAATAAATATATATGAATTATAATAAATGCAATAAAATCAAAATGCATAGCTAATCGCAGGTTAAGCTAACCATTCCAAACTCCATTCCAAGGTTTAGAATAAGATATTTAAAATATTCAACCTCATTGCCTAGGCACAAAGAAGTCAAACCTATTCATATGTTGTACATTAAGGTGTCGTCCAGGACTAATATCCAATTAGACATGGTGTGTGCATAGTTCATTACTCACAAAGATATATTCCGTGTATTCTTTGTTCCTCGCTACATCCTGCACCGCTCCACAATTTATTTGCCAGCCTCACTCAATAAATATCCCGGCTCGTACTTTGAAGGTACGTTCTTTAGGTAAAATTGGCCGTTGTAGGAAACCTAGTTACCGAGAGAATACCTCGGTAGCACCAGCCGCTTAATTTCTACTAAAACCTGGGCTATTTCGAATAAGGTATCGAAACTTTATTTTCAAAAATTTTAAATTTTAAAAATTTAAAGATGATTCATAATATCTCAAATTATTCTGAAAATGTGAATATTCCTTGATTAATAAAAGTTTAATTTCCTTATATAGTGCATATTTCAGAAATATTTATAAATTTTATAAAATATACTCGATTCTGTGTTTGACACAAATTGTATATTAATTTCAATAATTAGTTTATATCAATGTTTGAAAAGTTGAAACTATTATAGACGCGTATGATTCTTCTAAAAATTTAAAATATTTTACTGCCCTTACTGCAAAGGAAAAATTAATGGAAGGGCCTGGCTCATCAGTGGTAAACCCTCACAGCGGTTTCGCCAGTTTAATCTACCATACTGCTGTTATATTGCATTCTACATTCTTCCTTTTATAGTGAAACTGATGCTAGACACTTGGAATGGGTAATGGTAATGGACATAAGCTTTGAGGACATCAGAAATACATTCAACTATAAATATATAATATGCTTCGAGAAATCGCTCTTTCTCAAACATGAATTTGTGTCTTTTATTAAAAAAATTATCTTTTGATGCATTAGCGCGCCATCTGTTATGAAAATTCGAAACTATTATTGACGCGTATGTTTCTTTAAAAATAAAAAACGATTACTACTGCCCTTACTATTATATACAATGTACATGGCGTCTCTGCCACCGCTGTAGAATTTGGCGGAGAATCACCAGCGGGTCTCCAGAGACACCACGCATTTCGCGATCTACGAAGAAAACGTAGATAGCATACTTCGCCGCTGAGGAGATGGTGATGGCGTGGTCCTCGAGACCAACTGGAAAGATCCAGGACTACAGGTCCGGCCGATGTTGGAGAACGCCTCTCAGGTGACAGGACGAACGGCTCTGCAGGGCCAGTAGCGGTGGGCCAGCGACAGGAATTACCTTCTAAAATTATTTTGTTCTAGTTATATTATATACCAACTTTAAACATTCATCTTTGTCCTGACAACTTGTCATTCACTACCACATTTTAAAGAAAGTTTAGAATTCTAGCTTTTTCCTATATGTATCCGATATTCAGACGTAATTACATACAGAAAACTTCAAATATTTTTATATAACTATAATTCAATGTGGTTAGCTTGTCCTGATTAATCAATAATGGTTTCCTAGACAGTTCTGGAATAGTTAAAAATCAACCATTATTCAATATTTATTCCGAAGTGAAACTTTTATTTGCACGATTAGAAAATTTCATTTTCTTAATTTCCCCACCTAATCTCAATACAATTTCACATTTATACTATTTTTCACTTAATTTGACGTTCTTACATCCTTCCGGCTTAAGTTACTGCTTCGGAATTTTTTGTATAGGTTTCCCAAAGACAATCTTTTTGGGTCGTTAAAGTACAGTTTTCAGCATGAGGGCCAACAAACCAAAACCCGTATATGGTTAGATTTTCTTTATTATTCAATAAAGAGTATTATTTTGCAAATTCTGGAATAATTAAAATCAACGATTAGTTTATATTTTTTCCAACAGATGGCGAACGACATCATCAACTTTTATTTGCAAGATCATTGATATGATCATTTATTTATTTCAATTTAAAGCGCTATGTCCCCCTAGGGACACTTGCGCTGTCATACATGTATGACATTTGTCTATACATATATATTTACAATAATTGTAGTGTCAAATTATATCGACAAATATTTGCAATCTTATCATATCTTATCTCAGGTTTTAGTGGAAATAATTTGTATTTTCGTTTGTTTGTGAACAAATCTCTCCCGCCTTCTCATTGGACGAATGTGGCCATGTTTGTATACTCGTATAAAGGGGGCTATGGTATGAGTCGAGGCGAGTGTTGTGGATTATCGTGTGGAGACGCTTATAGTGTTCTCTGCGTGCTATATCCCTGTCTGGCAATCTCCTCGCATACCTGTGTAACCCCGGTCCGATCCCTACCTAAGCAGCAATAAAGCTAAGTACTGTTTTTTTAATTTTATTTAACAAATTGTGATTTATTATTTACTTTTCTTTGGTGTTGTACTTTTGAGTCCACGATTTTTCTGTGTTTAAGTTACTCTTACGGTAGGCCCTAGTAATTTGCAACTTTGTGTGTTATCCCGTAAATAGTAAACTTTGTCATTGGCGAGCCATAAAGAATAGTCATATGATATTAACAAGGGGAAAGAGAGAGAAAAAATAAAAAACGAGAACAAATAACTTTGTACAAAAGAAAGTAATGTCTGGCAATATACAACATAATAAATTAGCAGTTTCTTAAAATATATTTTTTTGCTATATAATTTGAAATACATCTCCAAAATATATTAAATTTAATATGCATTTCTTTACTGGAAATAAAAAGACTTGGATCTGTTACTATTAAATTATTGTCGATTCTATAGTCTCTTGAAAATAGTACAATCCAGTAAAAGATGTATTGAGGTTTGTTCCTCATGTCCGCAAAAACAACTTGAATCTTCCACTGCTTTAATTCCTTTTAAAAAAGCTTCTGAAATTTCTATGATTAGAAATGAATTGAGAATTATGAAAGTTATTGCAATGATCATGATATTTGCATGCCTTTTTTAAATAATCATTTATTCGAATATATATATAGGAATATATAAAATTGTGTAGATAAATAAAAATACAGAAAACATTGTCTTCTGAAGAAGGTAGCAGTGAGTCACCGATACGTAGTGAAAATATAGAGATTTTATGAATAAAATAAAATTAGATGAAATAAGAGTTTATTTTTTATTCACGACAATACAAGCTTTCGGGCGTAACAGACCCTCGACAGGTATAGCCACGCTACTAAAACTTTGAAATTTAAACAAATCCATATATATTTACATAGAAAGAAATAGGAAAATGAATTGTGGATATGCTAATGCTAACATAATACAGGAAAATAATAAACGATGAATTATCAGTTAATGCTAATGATAAAGCACAATTAGGATTATAGAATATACAGTTACGAGCGTCTTTCCTCATCTCCTAATCTGTCATCTCTCTCTGTCACCGTTTGCTTTTTTTTTTTGGAATGGCGCCCTCCTATTGGTTGGCTACGGTCACGCCACCTTTGCTCCCCCCCATCATGCCCCCCCCCCCCCCCCCCACTCGCTATTTATGTAACTATTGTGTTTTCCCAGTAAGAGACGCCAACGGAAGCCAACAGTACATAAACAGATAAAGCACATAGGCTATAGTTATTAACTAACATATGCAATTAATTAAGGCGCCAATTTATAATTGTAACAAATAGTATTTGAATCAAAACATTCAATCAAAACAAAACAAATCGGGTAAAAACACGGGCGTTGCCCGGGTCATTCGGCTAGTAGAATATAACTACAAGAAAATAAAGCCAAATCCAAATAAATAAATAGTGTGTGACGAATCGGTAATAGCATTGTTAACCTCATCAGACAAAATAATAAATGAATATATTGTTTGGATTAGGTCTTTTTTTTTTGTAGTTAATGCTAATGTACTATTGAGTCTATGCTTGATCAAAGGAAGGATACAAATCATGTAGAGACCAAAGACACCAAATGAAATCGATGGCTGGATGAGGTTATGATTAATATTGGGAAGAAGAATACTATCTAGGAGAATCTGGTATTATTGTTATTGCACCTATAACTTTTTTTATGTGAAGAGTTGACTTACTTATGGGTGAAAAACGTTCATTAATATCAAAACTCACAGATGGAACTATGTAATGATGATGAAGTATATGTAAATAAGTTGAGGATACAAATAAGGCGCTGTACACAATAATCTGATTTACAAAATTCCTATTTATTCTCATTAAATTGAAATGGTTAACAAGAAGTAAATGAACGATTGCGTTTTTGAGGAAGAGCTGATGTCGTAATTCCATCATAAATTTGATCCTTCACGCCACACTCTTCAATTAACAAAAGCTAATCAAGGCTGGAAGATACATTGGCAATTCTTTTGTTTCCAGAACTTTCTTCACGGCGTTAATCGCTTCTACCGACGATAACTGGGTTAATTCATTTCAGTCGAGTTGGCAGCTTTTAAAATCACCGTTTTTATTGTGTCGTTGAATTTCATGGAAAAATTATTGAATAATAATATATCAGGTCACACACACACAGAGCGTATAATTAATTCGGAATTCTAAAACACAAAACCTTTAAATGATTATTTAGTAGCATGTCAA
Source organism: Cordylochernes scorpioides (assembly GCA_030710605.1). Taxonomy (NCBI): domain Eukaryota; kingdom Metazoa; phylum Arthropoda; class Arachnida; order Pseudoscorpiones; family Chernetidae; genus Cordylochernes; species Cordylochernes scorpioides. The sequence goes on along the minus strand of CP092883.1, from coordinate 26,074,874 downwards.
TCATCAAATTTAAATACCGCTTTTACAAGTTTCATGAGGTGACGAATGTATGTCGAATGATCCAATCATTGAATTCCTTTTTTTAATCATCTCGACGTTTCGACAAAAAGCTTTTGTCCTCGTAAGCAAAAAATTAAAACATTTGGCATTAACGCCTTGCTAAATGCTTCAAATTTATTTTTTCCTGTCGTGGACAACAGTTTTTTTTTTGTCGAAACGTCGATATAATGAAAGGATTTACTGGCCGAAGTGTCTTCCTAAAATTAAATGAATGCTGGCCAGGACAACCTTTATCTTCATTATTTAATTATTTAGACAACATTCTTGTTTTCAAGATTTCATCTTTCATGCCTGCAAAGAGTGTCTGGTCGTTGAAATTTGATGGTTGATCTCTTATTTGTTCATCTGCCAGGTTTGTTTGCATCGCTCGATTTCAGCTTGGCTTTTGCTGATTGCTCCTTCGCCAAAAAATGATAGTTTAATACTATCAATAATGCATCCAAGGCTAAGTTTTTTTAAAATTATTTCCCAAGCTGTCTGACTCACCAGTCTTTCGATGACAGAGTGATATTCTCGTCGAAGGGCTGCTAAGTCCGAAAGATTGAGAAATAAAAAGTTATAAAGAAACTTAGCCCTGGATGCGCGTATAATTGATTTTATCAAAAAATCATTTTGTACTGCATTTCAATCTTTCTAGAAGTATTAGAGCATACTATGGCAATATGAATTAGAATATTGGTACACATTTTCAGTATTTGTAAAATAGAGTACTGTTTTATTAAAAATTGTCCTAAGCACCCCAAATTTAAAGAAAGAAATCGCGGAAAAAGCCGCATTAATAGTACGTCGAACCAATATGTAAAAATTATATCTTTTACCGATCGTAACTCAAGAAACTGAGGAAGAAAGTCTAAAAGTACAAGAGATTAGCGACCTAAACCAGGACTATCTATAAGTACGAAGTAGCTTTGTACGTCTAGATTTCAGAGCTAGTATTGTACTTTATGTATTGTGTTGTTCTATTTATATAGCTTTCTTTGAATTCGACAAAACCTTTTAGCGCTTTTCTTTAGAACATAATCTCTTTTTTTTTCATATTTTGGTATAACCGTTTTTTTTTTTTTTCATTTATCAAAATATATAATATTTCTCTTCTTTCTCTATTAATATATTGTTTATAATATCTAATTGCTAACGATAAAGTTTGTTGAGGTTATCGTGTCCAACGAAGAGCCTCAGATGTCTCCATATATCTCTATCACAGCAGTCACAATGTCCAATATCTTGGGTGTGTAAAGCTGCTGCTCTGAGTCAATGTGAATTTTCTGCAAGGCTGCGGCCATTGCTGGGCATGAGAATATGTGGGTAGGTATAATAGTTGTCAATTGTATATATACTAGGTACATACAGAGGGCATTAGCGCTCCATCTATAGATCGTAGATGAAACCATTTAGCGCGTATTTTTAATTTCTAAAAATGTATACACTTTTTCTACCGCCCTTACTCCTATTGAGCTCTATTCATATATGTTGCACCTTTCTAGTATAAATCGCTGGGAGAATTCACCACTAATATGCCAAGCCCTCTCAATATTTTTATCATATTGTAGCAAAGGCAGTAGTAAATTGTTGAATTTGCTTTACTTCAAAATGTAAAATGTAGTACCCTAAATTTATCAGTTGTCACACAAAATAACATAAATAAATTAAACTATATTAGGCAAACAATAATACTAAAATATTAAATAATTTGTAATATTACAATAAAACAAAGATATTGTTACAGGGATGGCAAGGCCAAGATACCGGAGTAAAGTTGGGGAAAGAGGGGTGGGCTCTAGCGGTCCCCGCTACCATGTGGCAGGCTCCAAAACCAGCATTCTCGTGTGGGGGAGGACAGAGTCTGGTGACATCTGTGGTGAGAAGAGGACGTGGCGACTTGCCTCCGGGCGTGTGGATGATCCTGTAAAGCGGTGCCAGGAGAGACTGACATCGGAGCGGCCTACAAGGCGGTGTAAGTTCAGGCTGGATTTGAATAGTGTGGAGCGGGAAGTTTCAACAAGAATGACTTCCAAGGCGCCAAGGATAATTTTGACGGGGAAGTTGAAGGCAAGTCCAATTCATTGTATTCCTTCTTTAAATGAGATGCAATAAAACGTTAACTTTAGCTGCATCCTTTCGAACTCACGTGTGTGTCTTTGTGGCATCCTGAATAGACAAAGTACACGAATAGCGTCTGGGTACGACGTAAAAGTATTGTTCATAATATAAAAAAAAAAAACGAAATTCCGCAAGTGGTTTTTAATATTAAAATGAATAAAACATATCAAATAACACACCTTCAAAAATGTTTTAAAATTTATGAATTTAATTGCTATCAATCGATAAAATTTGTAACAAATAAATTTACTGGCAATATGTTTCTTTTCAATAATATAATCAAATAGTATCTCTACAGACCTTACTGCAATGATATAAGTTATTGATAGAGAGGGCTTGGCTTATCAGTAGTGAACCCTCTCATTCAATAACTTATATCATTGCAGTAAGATCTGTAGAGATAATATTTGATGATAGTATTGAAAATGAACACAGTAAATTTATTTGTTACAAATTGTTTTTAAAATGTAAACCGGTAACGGCCCCTTGCCAGAGATGCCAACAATGAGATGTCCAGGAGAGTTAGCTAGTCCTACCTAGATTGGTATAACAGAGAATTATTTGTTAATAATCTGAAAATAAATAGAGAATGAGATGTCTAAAGTAAACAAACTTCATTTTGTAAATAGAACTCTCATGTTAAGAGAAAATGAAGCAAAGATAATGGCAAACATATGCAAATTTAACTGATACATTCATCTCTTTTACAATTTTACTTGTAAATATGTAATAATTTAATAATTTTCGATAAACACTGATTGTTAGAGCGTCACAACTTGTATTGATTTAACATTATTGAATTCAATACCTTTTGTAGATATATTTTAAACTATATAGCAACAAATATCTTTTAAGAAACTGATCATTTATATTATGCTTATTTTAAATAATGCCAGACACTTCTTTCTTTTGCACACAGGTATTTTTCTCTTTTTTTTTTTCACTCTTTCTCATTGTTAACATCATATGACTATTCTCGGCCTTTATTGTACACATAACTCATTGTACTCATAAGTGTATATTAGATAATAAAAAGGCATATATTGGATTTAATAAAATATTTATTTTGCCAATATTTCGGCTGGCTGAACTCCAACCTTTATCGAGGCATTATATCTTTGTATACACAAACTCAGCGCCACATTGTGTATACAAAGATGTAATGCCTTGATAAAGGTTGGCGTTCAGCCAGCCGAAATATTGGCAAAATAAATATTTTATTAAATCCAATATATGCCTTTTTATTATCTAATGAATTAAATATGGATTGCTCTATTTTCAAAATAAGTATATGTCGTAAAAAAAGATGTATTTTAGGTACGTTACCAATTCATTCATGCAGTCGTGGATTGAAGTGAAATGATAACTTTTATATCCAAAATTGTATTTATTTTAATGATTATATTTTAAGAACAAAACAGTTTGCATACATACCTTTTAATAAATATAATCTAAGTATATACAAAAAACATCTTGGGTTGTACTCCTTTTGTTAAGGATTTTAAAGAATTAACTCTGTGTTAATTCTATGATTATTTAAATTATAATTATATTAATGAATAATAAAAAACATATTTTTATTATGTCATTTATATATGTATAGACAAATGTAAAGGCATACATTTATGACAGCGCAAGTAGCCCTAGGGGGACATAGCGCTTTAAATTGAATAAAATAAAATAATTCATATTTGAATGTAATATGATATGATGCTTATCCGAAGCTTTACGATGGAGAGTATTTCGAAGGATGTGAACAGGCCAAACCAAGACTAAAGTTACTAAATGGCTCAATATTAAAAATGGGGAGTTTTCCAACTCATGAAACAATTCAGTGAAATTGAAAAATCAAAAAACCAGCGAAGAGTCAAAAATGATCCAGCATGACCCAAGAAGACAACTATCTGATTCAGACTGCTAAACAACATAGGATGATGACCACTACTCAACTCTTTGTGGACTCTCAGGATATTTTCAAGACCAAAGGTTATAGAAGACTTCAATAGAGTAGTCTTCTGCAAACATAACAATGGATTATATCTATATAACTCCGTCCTTGCCGGTCTCAAGCCCGGATTAAAAAGGAGGAGGAGCAGTAACGAGCTCGCTAAAAAACCTGGGTTCAGCTGGCCTGGCTGTTAGTACCCTGTGAGGGCTCCTAATCCAGGGATACAGGATGAGCAACGTTTGTACTCCATGTTAGGAGCACATGACGTCTGTTCCTCATGTCAGAGGCGGCCATTTCTTTTGGAGCTAAGTCTGCCTGCCACTGAGTAGTGCTTCCAGTCTTAAAGACAAAAGCAGACGCATTCTACTTCACCCAGTCATGATGGTTGTCAAACAGAAACCATCAAGGGTCACAACTTTATATCCTAATATGATTGAGTGGATATAAGAAAGAAGAAGAAGAAGATATATCTATATCACCCATTCTCAGAAGAAAATCTGCTTGAATTGATGCCATGAACACCAGTTCTGGAACTAGGATCTGTAGTTCAATTTCTCTTTAGTGACGAGACAATATTTAGCCTAGGCCCCGATTCTCGTCAAATCTCTATATGAAGATAATCTGGGATCTACTCGCCTCTCACTAGCTTCATGGAAAAAGACAAAGGTTTTGAGGGTGGGAGTGTCATGATATGTGCAGGCTTCATTTCTAGCAGGCGTCATCTCTCTAGGCGTTTGAGGAATGGCACATTGGCTCCTCAAAGATAAAGGAACGTTATTCTTGAGCTCTATATGAGATCTTTCTATGTTATTTTCCCTCGTGATAATATTCGTCCACACTCGAGAGTGAGAATATTCAAAAGATGTAGTGGCCAGCCTGATCTCGGAACCTGAATCCAATAGAACATGTCTGGGACATCTTAGTAAAACGCATTAGAGCAAATCTTTTCAACAAATCTTCTCGAACTAAAATATTTTCTTTGGAGGTAGCGAAATTTATTGGGTCAATACATTCTCGAAAGTTTTTATATTAGTATGAATGTTTGGTATCGGAGTTGAGTAGTTTTTGGCGGTCATTATACTCCCATTTAACTCCTATTTATCTATAGATATGCCTTCCTAAATTTGGTGTATATTTGAATATTTCATACATTTTTGAAATACATATATCTTTAATTACTCTCTCTTTCTCATTTTGTCATAGAACAAACACTCTTTGAATGCCAATTCCAAATTTTTATGAATTTCGTTTGATATCTACATTTTGTTTTAGTTGATTGAAAGTTGGACAACACACAACCTAGAAGTAATATTTCAATGTTAATATATAAATGAAGGATGATAAATGACAAAATAAATGAAAATGAATAAATCTTTAGAATCAATTTTAATTTCTTTTAAATATATACACTGTGTGGTCCGCAAAATTAAAGGAACGACACATGTTTAAGAAAAAGAAAAGTTATATTAAGGGATATATATCAAGTTTTGGTATATTCAAAAGCTTCCATGAATTAAGAGAGTATGTAAAACAGAAAAACAAATAAGGTTGTTCCCAATATGCAAAATACCACCGTCTACGTTGACTCCGCCTCCAGCACGTGCCTGAGTCTTTCTCAAAGCGTCCTAATTTTACGCTCCACTAGATTTTTATTGAACCTTTTTGTTTTTTAAAGTTGTCATGGCTCATAGGCAACATTTATCACAAGAAAAAAAAATGGCAAGCTATTGTAAGAATGGAAGCAGGCCAAACACAGGCAGAAGTAGCAAGATAGCTTGGAGTGACAAGAAACGTTGTCTCAAGGCTTTGGAAAAAATTTCAAACGACAGCTAATGTTGCCAGAACACCCGGACATAGACGGCCAAGGGTCACAACGTTAAATCAATACCATTATTTGAGTCTCCTTGTGCGTCGCAATAGAAGAATGACAGCATCGCAACTACGAAGTGCCCTCAATGCAGCTACAGGAGTCTTAGTATCAACTGATACAAAACGCAGAAGGCTTCACAAGAAGGGCCTCTATGCTCGACGACCCATAATTTGTGTGCCATTGACACCACCTCAAAAGAGAGCAAGGAAACTTTGGTGCAGACAACATGTCGCCTGGAATCCAGATGAATGGAGGCGTGTAATGTTCACTGATGAGTCCAGATTCTCTCTAAACAGCGATTATCGTCGTGTCTTTGTCTGAAGAGAGGTAGGAACCAGAAATAATCCCCGGAATATGGTTGAAAGGGATCCCTACAGAAGCCAAGGTTTATGGTCTGGGCTGGAATCTTCTTGGGCGGTCGCACAGAACTCCATATTTTTCGGCAAGGAACCCTAACTGGACAGAGGTATCGGGACGAGATCTTGGCAGCATATGTGATGCCTCAAGCATTGGAAATGGGAGAAAACTTTCTTCTAATTGATGATAATGCCCGTCCACATAGGGCTGGTGTGGTCGACACTTTTCTCCAAAACCATGCAATTGCTCGGATGAATTGGCCAGCTCGATCCCCAGACCTAAATCCCATTGAGCATGTATGGGACAACCTAGAACGGCGGATCTCATCCTTCCAACCCCCTCCTAGAAACACTCATGAGCTAGAAACAGCCTTAACACAAGAGTGGGCGTTGATTCCACAGGAGCTGATAGACTCCCCAATTCTTAGTATGGGTCACCGATGTAGAGCCTGTCTATCAGTTAAAGGCGTTCACACCCCATATTAACAACAAAATCCAAGATATTTATGCACTGACTGCAAGAAGATCATTGCTTGAACGGCTAATTTGCATAAAATACGTGTTAGAATTCTTTGATTTCGGGGATTCTAATCAATAATGGAATAATAAATTTGTGTATAAAATTTCATTGATAAATGTTCAATAAAATTTGAGATAAATGAAAAAAATATGTTGTTCCTTTAATTTTGCGGACCAGTGTATATATATGGAATAGAGAAAGGTACTTATGATTCATTTTTTTACCACGTTCGATTGTTTTTAATCTTCTATCCACATCTTGAGAGATTTTTTTTAAATGCCCTGACCTAGTTTTTCTAAGAATTTATTTTTTGTAATCAAAACACGTCCACACCTTTAGGCAAGACTTTAAAACAATAGATTGATGTCAACATTATAAATTCCAAGTATGTCTAGTTATATCTAACACTTAAATCGATACCGCTAATAGAATCATAAAAAGATAACAGCAAAAAAAAAAAAACGAGGAAATGTGACAATTAGCTTATCTTAAGGAAGCAAAAGAAGAAAAGATTGAATCCGTTTATCTAATTACTTGAGAACCGTTACAGGCAAAGCGTAGGCGTGTTGGTACTGCCGTGAAAAAGACCATGATCAATAGCATGGATCAGCATTTTCAATTTAAATTCCAAATAACTTCCTTCATCTAATGAAAATCATGATCGGGCCATTAATTTGACCGACAATAGCGGCGGCTAGAGGGAGGTGCCCAGCACGTGGGCTCGACAATGGACTGCCTGGCTTAACTAACCTATCATTACAGCCACCTCTGACCCCAGCACACTATTGTCAGGAGCGACATTGTGTGTCTTAACTTGACCTCCACCTCTGACCCAACGACGACAAAATTCCTTCGAGAATTTCAATGTTTCTGCATGCATGCCCCTCCTCCTGGGTACCCTTAGGGTATCTCGTCGACTTTTGTTTTCGGTGCCCCTTCACCTTTAAGGTCGCTTGCTTAGCTTCCTCCTCCTTTTGTAGTACAGGGTCATGAACTATGCGCGCGCACACTATATATAGTACCTATCTTTTACAACCATTCTTACCTATTGAATTAGTAATAGAATATATGCACATTTTATAATATCTTAATATGAATGATTTCCTCTTTCAAATATGGTGGTGGTGGTGCTTATCACCATGGTTAAACCAATTCCTGAAGACCACTCCTCCCCAATTTTGCGATGGTAGGTATAGGCCTGGGAAATAGGTCCTCTATTGTCAGTTCTGAGCATGATAAGATATGTTCCGGAGAAGCTTCCGCACCATTGCATTTCGAGCAGTTATTGAAGATTTATTGTCCATTTTGAAATTTTAAGGTTTTTATATGGCCACTTCTTAGTCTTGCTAAAGGTGTTTGTTGATTTCTATTGAGTTTTGAAGTTCTTCTAATGCTTTCAATGGTTTGTACCAGTGATGATTTGGATAAGCTGTCAGTTTTAATTTCTTTGATTTCTTTCAAATATAGCAGTGTCAAAGAGGAAGAAAATTATACGATTTTCAGTGCGTTCGATATAAAATAATTAGTTTCAAACGATTTCAACTACCTTTTATTCTATTCCTAGCTGTTTAAACAGTGCTAAGATGTCGCCAGTTGTCTATTTTGTTTTTGAAGAAACAGAGGCAATTTTGTTCACACTTGGTTATCTCGTATATCTTCAATAAGCGTCACTGTGTATCAAATATCTTTCAGAGTTATTGTCTGAATTCCGATATACGCTAAAAGGCACATCTTCCTTTAGTTTTGTCCATGAGTGTAAGTACATAATTAAAAACTATCCTTACCATGAACTCTCTTTCCTCTAAATAATTCTATATACAGTTACGAGCGTCATTCCTCATCTCTGTCACCGTTTGCTTTTTTTTTTGGAATGGCGCCCTCCTATTGGTTGGCTACGAACACGCCACCTTTGCCCCCCCCCCCACTCGCTTTTTCGTTTTTGTAACTATTGTGTTGGAGCGGGTCGCTCCTTAAATAAATGCATATATTAGTTAATAACTAAATGAAATCCTCTCTTTCTTTTTCCCAGTATGAGACGCCTACGTAAGCCAACAGTACATAGACAGATAAAGCACATAGGCTATAGTTATTAACTAATATATGCATTTATTTAAGGCGCCAATTTTTAATTGTAACAAATAGTATTTGAATAAAAACATTCAATCGGGTAAAACACGGGCGTTGCCCGGGTCATTCGGCTAGTATTCTATATGGTCAAAAATCGACAAATATCATGGTAGAGAGATGATCTTAATTTGGTAATAGAGCTTAGATGATTCATCATTGTTAAGCTTTCACATTTGCCTGCTATATAAATCTTACATTCAATTATAATACCATTGGTATGGAGCTTACACAGTGGTGGAACTGTTAGCGGGGTTAATGGATGATGAAAAGGACTTTTCACAGTATTTGTATATATAGAAAGTTTCATATAAAGTAATTTATAATACAATATAATGCGGCTTATGATTGTAGAACGAAATTTGACAATCATACCGCAAATGTTTCTTTTGAACGAAAAATCGAAATTCATTTTAAGGAGAAATAACGATCATCATCCCTAAGGTTAGAAATAATCGTTATATTTCTCCTTAAAATGAATTTCGATTTTTCGTTCAAAAGAAACATTTGCGGTATAATTGTCAAATTTCGTTCTACAATAAAAAAACGTCGCTTCTTCTGACAAAATAGACCTCAACTTTTGGGTTATATAATCGTTTGTAGCAAATTTATAAAAAGCGCGAAATTATAAGGCGAAAGGTTTATTTTAAAGTTTTTATTAATTTGCCGACATTTCAAGCATTACTGCCCTTCCACAGGATAAAATTTGAAAACGTATAAAAAGATGAATTCGTCTTACATGTTTTTAGATGTTTCTCTTGTGAAAGGGTAGTAACGCTCAAAATTCGGCAAAATAATAAAAACTTTAAAATAAATCTTTCGGTTTATGATTACGCGCTTTTTATAGACTTCAACATTATGCGCAATTAATCGAAATTTTGTCTATAGAATTGACCTAGACATTTGACTAGCTACAGCTCTTTGGCAGGTTTTGTTCTCTATAATCTTGTGAATATATCGTGAAATATATTTGTGTAACAATTAATTTTTGGCAATGTGTTTATATATATATGTGGTAATATATTAGGGTGAGGAAAGAGAAATAAGGACACCACAAGTTTGGAAGAGGAATCCCAGACAACCAGCGAGAGAGATAGACGGGCCTGCCATCGCTGAGCGGCCGGCCGTCCGTATCGCACCCAATTCCCCAACTGCCCTAATAGTCCTGAGGATCCAAGTAACGGGCCCCTTGGAATATCGCTGATATCTCAAGTGACCGGACTTTACATCCTGTCTTAATAGTCCCGAGAACTCACGGGCCTCTGGTCGCCCCTTGGAATGTCGCTGATGTCTTAAATGACCGTACTTTAGCTGCCCGTCTCTCTCTGGGTTGACTGTAGGTTTGCTTTATTATTCCAGGAAAAGTATATTTTATGACATATGTATATATTTTTTACGCATATCATCATATATTTTATTTACACACACAGACCTTATTGCAATGATAAAGGTTATTAAATGGGAGGGCATGGCTCATTCAATAACTTTTATTGAAGTAAGGCCTGTAGAGATGCTATTTGATGATGTATGTAAAATATTGTGTCGAAAATGAATTGTTATAAATTCTATGTATAGATGTCAATTGAATTTATAAATGTAATCATAAAATAGATTCACAAAATGTTCTAAAGTGCTGGTATTTTGGATTCATCACTGTCCCGAATTTGCTAGCTTGAAGAGACGATCAATAGACAACACGGATTTTTAGCTATGATTTTGACGTAAGAAGTGAACTTTCTTTTTAAAGAGATAAATTACATTAGTCAAAATAATATATATTTATTGTATAGTGAAAATCGCAAAACTAAGTTCATCATTTTGAACATCACACCTACTATAGCTAAACGTGCGTGGCAAATGTGCCGCGTTAGCCTCACTACACGCAGCGGCTAAGAAATCCCAAGAAAAAATATGCAGACAGACGAGAAGTTGCTTAAGTCCAGTTTGAGAGGCGACATCGTGGAGGGACTTCTTGATCTGGACCGGCCAGATGAGACGGGGAACTTGGAGATCATGCGGAAGGTCCTCAAATTTGTGGAATCCTGGATGAGACTGACCCTGGACGGACTTATCGATCGTGGCTTCGTCCGACGAGCAGCCTACAAGCTCACGTACATCTGCTATGCCTGGAAGGTAGAAGATCTTCAAATCATTAGAAGAGTTCTGTCAATTCTTTACAGATGCGATATGCACTTCGGTTATATCTTTGCCCCTGTTTTAGACGGCTTAGAACTTTCTTGCTTAAGCCGCTTCATAAAGCTAGGAAACCAGGGTGATATGAAGCCTCTTGAATTTTTTCTGCATACGCCTATATATGTTGAAGGAGGAATGCGTATTGTTGATACACCATTTTGGGAAAATGCTTTTCGTGGAGTCTCGCCTCTTGCTATTGCTCTTGTTCAGGCAAATTCCAAACTCTGCGGAACTCTTGCTCCGTGCTGGAGCTTCAGTTGATTCTAAAATGCTTAATTTAACTGTCTTTTATGCTAATCTTAATTTTAAAGATATATCAAATCTTAAAGATCGCCTTCAAACGTTCAATTGGGAGGATTTAGGAAATTTTGATCTCGATTTATTGATTGAAGTTCTTGAACAGCGTACTGTTCGTGATATTGCTGACTGTGCCTTTCTTCTTCTTAGAGCTTCAAGTACTTTCTCTTACAATCTTCCTCTTTCTGATATAGAATCTATTCCTGACAAGAGATTGCAGAAATTCCTGAGCATTCTACAGTCGTTAAAACAGCGGCCTCCAAAACTGAAGCATCTTGCCAGATGTGTAGTGAGAAAAAGCATCAATCAGTGTCTGTATCTCCCAGAAGGAATCTTTACGCTTCAGATTCCTGTTGACCTACAACGATACCTCAACCTGGAATGTTAGTTGCTACTGGCTCTATATATATAAGCACACGACGTTATATAACAATAAAAAGAACACGCTTAATAAATATCTGTTTCCAGAAAGACAAAACCGTGCTTATACATACCTCCTTCTCTCTTCATTCGAATTAAAAAATAATAATAATTTCATTTAATAGTCAAACAAAATGACCTTTTTTTCAAATCACAGCATTCTCTCTCTATGTAAAATGATTATCATTCATACAACAAATGTGTATCTATGAATTAAAATAAAATCACTATTTAGGAACCTTTGGTAACTAGATATTTTTAGCGATGGATTTTAAAAGATTAGGAAAGGTAGAGTTTATATATTTAACTTCTCTAGGCTTTCTTACTTATATACGGAGAACGCCTAAAGGGTGACAGAGAATCCCGGAAACGTCAGAAGTATAGTGTTATAAAAGGTTTTGATGTAAATAATTTAATTCCATTCTCCATTCCAAATAACTTTATTAGGTGCCGCTCAAAAAGAGCAACCTAGATCATCATATTTACAATATATGGTAGGGCATGGTTATGTACAGGGGTTCATTTACAATTATAATTTATAATGATGTCGTTGGGTCCGGATTCTCAGGTCTTTGGGGATATTGTTCTTGGGAAGGTTTTGTCTGGCTTGTTTGATATTCAAGGTGGGTTTATTTTACCTTTTTTTTTCGAAATAATTTAAAGCTAAATTACTTATATATCTTTTTTTTAACATTCTCAAGAATGGAATTATTCTAACTTATTCCAGGTGAACGAAGTACAGTCCCTGTTAATCATGGTGGGTAGTTAGAGATTTTATTTAACTGAATATGCACCATATATCTATATAGGCAAAGTATGTTCAACTTGCACTTACAAGATACAAGAGTCACAAAGTTAGTAACTTGCTTTCATTGATAGATTTGGAATTTTCTAGAATCGAGGGGCCCACTGAAGCAGATTAAAAAAAAAAAGGTGCTCAATGCAGGGTTCGATCCCAGGGTCATGGCTGTCGAAATTGAACAGTATGTACTATTCCTTAACCATTCACTGACTAAAATTCTATATCGTTAAACAGAATTAGTTAAATGGAAAATAACTATACACAAATCAATACAATCAAACTAATTTTTAAAAGTAATTAAAAATTGATAACAACTTTGATATACAAAGAAACAAGTTAGGATCAGACATGACGTAGCCACGCAATAATATTTGAAATGAAGGCGATAAAAACGTGGTGATTTTCTTTTAATGGTAAAAATACAAGCTTTCAGGCAAGAATGCCCTTCTTCAGGTTACAACTTGGAAATATTTTAAAACTATGGATATGAAAGATAGCCCAATACAGTAGGTAAATAGTTCAGCTGGGGGGATTGGCGAGGTAAAACGCGAAGTATTGGGGTGGGAGGTCGATTTTTCGGTTAAAACTGGGCGTGCAGTGCAAGACCAAAGATTCAAGGACTAGGCGCTTTAATTTGGACAGCACTGTATGCGTTTACAAGGGCATTCTTGCCTGAAAGCTTGTATTTTTACCATTAAAAGAAAATCACCACGTTTTTATCGCCTTCATTTTAAAGAAACAAGTGTTTTTATAAAACCAAATATTGTAGCGGAGCTTTTCAAATTTTAATCAATGAGAAAAATATTAATTTTCATAATAGAGTAACGATAAAAATACTCTATTGTATTGTTGGAAAAGAAATATTGCTCTCGTTCTAATATGGAAGGTACAAGAGTTTGTGACCTGAACATTTGTCTTCCCTGTCAAATAGTTCCTTTCAGGAGTATATCTAAAAATATAGTTCAAATAGATTCTACCCTTACATAGTGTTGAATTAAAATTAAAGAAGGCATCTCCTGACCACGACCGCTCTGCCATCTAAAAAGCACATGTGCTCGTGGTCAGGAGATGCCTTCTTTAATTTTAATATCAACACCTGACCCACTTATCTTTTATTTTTTTCTATTGTTTTTTCATAGTGTTGAATATACAAATCTTCATCAATTTTTTACTTTAAACTCTTTCTATTAAATATCAGGTAAATTCATTATTAAACAAGGCAACAGGTCTCTGGAAATGAGTTTCTTTCTGGAAATCTCGCCAGTTTAATCTACCCTACCCATATATGTGAAACAGGAGGATCCATCCAAATTTGAATTGATAAGAAACGGCAGATGTCATTATCAAAAAATATATATCACAAGAAAATACCAAAGATTACTTTAAGAATCCCTTCAATCCAAATAATTCAATAGCATTAACAAGAAATTGAGCTTCATGCAGTGTTCAGATTTATATGAAAAAAAAATGGAATTTACTTAGATAAATGTCATTCCTACTTATACTGAGTAAAATAGAAAAATTGCTATATATACATATAACCTCCAATTCCTAATATTCAAAATAATAATCTATTTTCTCTCATTAATAATTTCAAATCAGACTCGATATCCCAACAAGGGATAATTGTGCCGAAGAAGATCGCTATTTTGAATACCAAATTTACATATTTTCAATTTATAAATTACTAAGTTAAAAAAATTAGTATATAGTAGTTTTTTTTAATAAAGAGTTAGAAAGAAACAAATAATTATAAATACAAGAGAAATAAAATTTAAGAATATACTAGATTAGATATTCTACGCCATGAAAAAAATCTAGTTTGACGTTATAATTTGGAGTTTGAAAGGAAAAATAATAAAATAATAAAAATCAAATACACAAAGCCTTTATTAAGACCTCAGTCTTGTACAGATTCTCCTTTCTCATTGCCGGCTTGCGATGATATCCTCATGATGATTAATCACCATCATGTATTGGAGGAGAAAACGATGAATCCAAGTTCCTACTTACTGCTTTGTAAAAGTTGCATAGGGACAGAGCAACCATTCGACTTGATATGGCGCTGGTTAAAAAACTTTTACTGATGTAAGTTGGCTGTCGTTTACTTTTGAGAATAACGTCTCTCTTTCTACGCTAATATATTGACACTCAAAGATGTAAGGAGATATTTCAATTTCTATTTTTCTTTAAAAGGTGGCATACTGTATCCCGCTCACTGAAGATTTTGGTATGGTTTCCTGAGAAAAAAGGAATGGAGTATTCTGTTGTGAAATATAACGTTTAACTGTAATGTCGCTAAGTAAATAGCTTTCAGTCAAAAATGAAACATGTAAGTACTTATAGTGAGGATAGAATTTAGAATTTTCTATTTCAATCTGATCATTTCGAATAGATTGTTCTGTTGCCATTTTGACTATTGATTGAATTTCCCTCTGGACCATGCTCATATCATTGCAGTGAAATAACCAAGAAAATCCGATAAATAATCAACAACAAAACACTGATTAACCATATCTAGTTTCCTCAACCAAGAAATAAAATCATAAATATATCTACAGAATTTCGAGATTTTTGAAAATACGTTACTATTTATAAACATATATACTAGTTATTTAAATTCATTATCTTACCACTTTCTGTAATCTTGGAAGATGGAGAATTCTATTAATAGGTAACTTGAATCTTGTACAACATATTATTTATAAAATGTATTTACATAGGCTAATGAATGTTTTATAAATATTTGAAAGTTTTAATTTCGTTATGCACTCCCGCGCGTGTTGGTATTCCTCTATTTGCATTGTTAAGCCAGTAGAAGATCTTCGTTGCTCGGAATCTCGTCTTTTACAAAGAAAAAAGATACGTATTATCAATTTTTATAAATAGCAATGAATAGGAAATTATACTCAAATATATCCTGCAATTTAGAGGTATTATAGGTTATGGTAGTAAAAACACCTATGGTCATAAGCTCTGAGGATAGTTGAATAACTTCATAGACAAAACTTAAGGAAGTAGTACCTTTTAACATGTATATCGGGATTTATACAATAACTCTAAAATATATTTGATACACAGTGACTTTTATCGAAAACACACGTGTGAACAAAATTCCCTTGTCTCCTTTAAAAAAATAATAAAACAACACAGCCATCCGGCTGGAAATCAAAGACTTTCCACGTCCTTAAGTTTTGTCCATGAGTGTGCCTACTACTTACATCGAAAATTGCTTTTCCGCAAATAATTTCTGAAATGTCAGTTAGGAATTATCTGACAAAAAGAGCCATCTATATAAAAGGAAACTATTTGACACGTTCCACATTTTATTATAAATATAAATACTATAACTTTCTAATGTCTTCACTGCGAAGATAAAATATTGGGAGGGCTTGGTTCATCTGTGTTTAATCCGCCCAGCAGTTTCGCCAATTTAATCAACGATATTGCACTAATATTGTGTTGGACAATTCTGCTTGATTATGATACTTTAGAGGAGAGAGAGGGATAGAGAATTCTTGTTTTCATATTTATATATATATATATATATGACAATATAATAATAAGGTAGGGAAAGAGAAATAATCACACCACAAGTTGGTAGAGGAACCCAGGCAACCAGAGAGAGAGACGGGCCCGGCAACAGCCGGGCGTCCGTTCGAGTCGAACACAATCACCAACTGTCTTCAAAGTCCCGAGGTGTTAAGTGACGGACCTCAGGAGCCCATTGGAATGTCGCTGGTGTCTAAAGTGACCGGTTCTTACCCGCCCGTCTCTCTCTCTCTGGGTCGACTGTAGGCTTGCTTTATTATTCCTGTAAGAGTGTATATTATGACATATATATTGTTACATCATGATTAATGGCGTATTTCTTATATTATTTTTAATATATTTGAAATTTAAATTATATATTTATTTATTTTTATATTCTATGATATTTATTTAAAACACAGATTATTTAGATTGTCATCATTTGTATTTAGGTACACGTGACTTCACTGCTCTCTTTGATGTGAGAAAATAAATAAAGGATTCTGGTGGCTACTTAAAGAAGACTTATCTCGTTATTCCCTTTTATAAATTTCTAGGATGGTTGAAACACGCTCTGGTAAGATGCAGGACCCAGCACAGGAGAGAATCCAGGCTGAAGAGTCTGCCAAGCCGCAACCTGGTGCAACAATTGGTAGAGATGCTAGTTCCGACCCAGTTGTCCTGAATCCCAACATCGACATCCCCAAGTATGATGGAACGGAAGACCCTCGCCCATGGATTGAATCTCTTGAAGAAATTGGCTTCTTGTACCATTGGGCAGACTACATTATCTCTCGTTATGCCGCCATGAACATGACGGGAAGCGCTAAAACCTGGTTGAATTTACACAAAGCTAGTTTCACGAGCTGGGAAAATATTAAAATCCGCCTCATTCAGGATTTTTCTTTGGACGCGAATAAAGAAGAACTTAGAATGAAGCTCAACAGAATGCAACACTGGAATGAACCAGCAATCAGGTTCGCGGAAGACATTCTAGTGTTGTGCAACAAGGTTGACCCCGCAATGGAAGAAGAAACAAAAATTGAACATGTTATTGGAGGACTGAAAAAAGAGTACTCATTCGCGCTCTACCTGAACCCTCCTAAAACGACCGATGACCTTCTTGTCGTGTGCAAGAAAATGGATTATTTTGAAAAGAAGTATCGGGAACGTGTGGAGAAATCCAGAAACCTATATAACGGTCCACGCTATTCTAGACCCCAACAACAATCGAGGTACGTGCCGCCGACTGCCGCACGAAACTACCAGACCACTTCCAGGCCCCAAGCCCCTGTTTCCAATAATTACAAGAACGACTCCCCTCCTACCCCCAGACAGTATCGAAACAACTTTCCCCAGCCCTCTACCCCTAGACGTCCTTATAATCCTAACTTTGTGCCGAAACCAAACCTTCAGAGAAACACTTACAATAAAAGCCAAGAAGTGAGCAAAAATAGGACGGAAGATGGAAGACCAATCTGCTTTAAATGTAACAAGCCAGGGCACGTGGCCCGTTATTGTAGGGTCAAGTTTATAAGAATCCTAGAAGAGGATCCAGCAGATACCCAAGAGAAGGTCGAAGAAAAATGCCAAATGAATGAAACATCAGAGAAATCAGGACCTCGGCTTTATGCTGATGTATGTCATAGCACACAGACAAATATTCCTACCCGGAATAGATATTCCGTGTTGGAAGATTTAAACTAAGCGTCGCGCCTGAATCTGTCAATCAAAGCAAGTCGACCATAAACGGAATCAAGAAGTTGGACCCTAAATACAAATTAAAAATTAATGTGGACAAGATAGGGACTTTTGAAGCTTTGGTTGATACAGGTGCTGACCTCTCAGTGGTCGACCTCAGAACGGCCCTCGATACAGGCCATGGTATAAGTAAACTCGCAAAAATTTGTGCAGGACCCGATGGAAAAAAATTGGACATGGTAGGAAGTATATTTTTAAATATAAAAATTGATGACGAAACATTATCACACAACTTTGTGATATTGAAAACGCATTTACGGACATTAATTCTTGGGAGAGATTTCCTTAAGAAAATGAACGCAAAAATAGATTGTAAGCAAGAAACTATAAAATATGATTTGACGAATAATCATGACGAAATCAATTTTGAAATGTTGAAAATAAAGAGTGCCAAGGATTCCATTGTACCGGAATGTTCCATGAAATTGATCAAGGCATTGGTAGAAACAGAGGATGGAGAATATATTATCGAAGAGAGCAGCAAAATGTTTCAAACAAATGGACTTCGTCTAGCAAGAAGCTTGATCAATGTTATAAATAGGGAAACACACATCTGGATAACTAATCCGTATCCTCGACCGTTAAAAATAATGAAAAACCAAACATTGGCTTTTGGAAGTAGTCCAGCGAAAATAAATGTGAGTCGAGAAAGAGAGGTAGAAAAGAACGAAGAACCTAGATTCCAAATAAACGAAAATCTTTCACCAAAGGAACAGAAGGAGTTAAAACAAGTTTTAGAAAGGTATGGAGATCTTTTTTCATCGAGATTAGGGAGAACCAATTTGGCAAAACATCGGATAGACACAGAAGACGCGAAGCCAATTAAACACAAGCCTTACCGGGTAAGTGCTAAAGAACGAGATATTATAAAAGAGCAAATTGACGAGATGCTTACAGAAGGCATAATTAGGCCATCTTCTAGCCCCTGGTCTTTTCCAGTAATATTGGTCAAGAAGCGAGATGGTAAATACAGATTTTGTGTGGACTACAGAAAACTGAATAATGTGACGGTAAAAGATGTCTATCCGATCCCTAGAATAGACGAAGTTATGGATACTCTCCAAGGATCTACACACTTCTCAGCAATAGACCTCAGATCTGGATATTGGCAAGTTGAAGTCGAAGAAAGAGACAAAGAGAAAACAGCTTTCACTACAGCGCATGGATTATATGAATTCAACGTGATGCCTTTTGGACTTTGTAACGCGCCTGCTACCTTTGAGAGAAATATGGAGAATATGCTTGGAAATCTGAGATGGCAAATTTGTTTGTGTTATCTGGATGATGTTATCATATATAGCCCGGATTTTCCAACGCACCTCAAAAGACTTGAAGCTGTTTTTAGATGTTTTCGTGAATCTAATTTAAGGTTAAACGACAAAAAATGCCGATTTGCTTTTGAAGAATTGGAGATTCTCGGCTATATAACGAGCAAACATGGTATAAAACCCGCGGAACATAACATCAAAGCTGTCAGAAATTTTCCTCGGCCCAAAAAGGTCAAAGAAGTACAATCCTTTTTGGGAATGTGTTCATATTATAGAAAATTTATCAAAGACTTTTCAAAAATTGCTGACCCTTTGACCAACCTTATAAAAAAAAGTGTATCATTTACCTGGACAGAAAGACAAGAGGAAGCGTTTCAAACCCTAAAAACAGCACTATTAAGTCCACCAATTTTAGGTCACTTCAATCCAAATGCACCTACTTATGTTCATACTGATGCGTCCAACATCGGCATAGGTGCAACACTTGTCCAAGACATCGGTGGTGAAGAGAAGGTGATCTCATATTTGAGTCGTACCCTAAGTAAAGCGGAGCAAAATTATTCAACCACTGAAAAAGAATGTCTGGCCGTTGTCTGGTCAATGTCAAAATTACGACCCTACCTTTATGGAAGACACTTTAAAATAGTAACAGACCATCACGCCTTATGCTGGCTCAAAAACTTGAAGGATCCAACAGGTCGATTGGCAAGATGGGCATTGAAAATTCAAGAATATGACTTCGATATAATACATAAATCGGGAAAGAAGCATCTGGACGCCGATGGCTTATCTAGGGGGCCCTTACCAGAAACTGATTGGGATGAGGATTTTGAAAGGCTATTTTTAAATCAAATAACAGACGAAGAGGATAAATTTATCGAAAGTGTTAAGAAAAACCTTAATGGAAGCAGGCGATCAATTGCGCAAAACTTTAAAGAAGAAGATGGATGCCTCTTTAAGAAAAACCCGAACCCTGAAGGCAGGGCGTGGTTGCTTGTGGTTCCAGAGAATAAAAAGAGAGAAATTATGAAAGAATATCACAATCATATGTCGAATGGCCATCTGGGCGTCGCCAGAACCATGTACCGAATAAAGAGTAAATACTTTTGGCCATCCATGCTAAAGGATGTCTCAGAATTCGTTAAGACGTGTCACCTTTGCCAAAGTAGGAAAGGCTCAAACCAATTACCTTCTGGACTACTACAGCCCATCCCCCCAGCCAACTTTCCTTTCGAAAGAATTGGAATTGACTTTGTTGGTCCACTACCATCTACGAAAAACAGGAAAAAATGGATAATCGTGCTGACGGACTACTACACTAGATATGCAGAAACAAGAGCAGTCTCGGAAGCAACAGTGAAAGAAGTTTCTAAATTTCTAGTAGAGGATATTTTTCTTCGGCACGGAGCCCCACAATATCTTATTAGTGACAGAGGCTCTCAATTTACCAGTAATTTAATGAAAGAGGTGATGAAAACGTGCAAGATTAAACATTGCTTCACAACGAGCTATCATCCCCAGACTAATGGATTGACAGAGCGGTTAAATAGAACATTGATCAATATGCTCAGTATGTATGTGAACACTGATCAGAAAAATTGGGACGAAATACTCCCATTCATCACTCACGCTTACAATACTACAATTCAGGAAACCACAGGATATTCTCCCTTTTTCCTGATGTTTGGAAGAGAACCCACGTCTCTTTTGGACGACAGGAATATCTCGGTGGACATTGACAAAGATGATTATGATGAATACATAAAACATCACTTAGACAAAATAAACAGAACAAGAAAATTAGTTATTAACAACACAATAAAGACTCAAGAAAGAATGAAAAAGAACTATGACAAGAAACACATGGAAAGAAGCTACGAACCAGGAGAATTAGTAGCAGTTTGGACACCAATTAGGAAAATAGGAAAGTGTGAGAAACTACTAAGAAAATATTTTGGCCCATATAGAATATTAAAGAAGCTGTCTAACGTAAATTACTTAATTGAGCCAAAAGATAATCCTGGCCAAGACCCATTGATTGTCCATGTCTCAAGACTCAAACCCTATTTTGAGAGAATTGATGAGGTAACTCACGAGGACGTGACGACCTCTGGAGAGGGGGAAGTGTTACATCATGATTAATGGCGTATTTCTTATATTATTTTTAATATATTTGAAATTTAAATTATATATTTATTTATTTTTATATTCTATGATATTTATTTAAAACACAGATTATTTAGATTGTCATCATTTGTATTTAGGTACACGTGACTTCACTGCTCTCTTTGATGTGAGAAAATAAATAAAGGATTCTGGTGGCTACTTAAAGAAGACTTATCTCGTTATTCCCTTTTATAAATTTCTAGGATGGTTGAAACACGCTCTGGTAAGATGCAGGACCCAGCACAGGAGAGAATCCAGGCTGAAGAGTCTGCCAAGCCGCAACCTGGTGCAACAATATATAACAAATGAAGGCATTAATACACGAATGTTTCTTTAACAAATAAATCAAACTTCTACTGTCCTTACTGCGATGAAAAAAAATATTGAGAGGGCTTGGCTCTTCAGTGATGAACCCTCCCAGCGTTCACCGCCAAGCCCTCCCAATATATTTTTCATCGCAGTAAGGACAGTAGAAGTTTGATTTATTTGTAAAAATAAAAAAAACATTCGCGTATTGATGCCTTCATTTGTTATATATAGATGGCGCGTTATTACTTTGTATTAATAAATATATATATGACTGGCATATGTTTTTATAACATGTAACACTCTTTGTATAAATATAATATCTTCAATTATATAAAATTATTCATTTCTATATTCGGCTATGATTTCCTTTTTAACCTATAACATTATATTATGAATATTCACATTCTAACTAATATAGATTATCCACAACTTTCTTTTTATATTATTATATAAGATTTTTCAATAATAACAACAACAAAAGCCTTTATTGAGGACCTCTCGTCCTTTAAAGGATTCGCCAGTTTACAGAGTAATTGAAGAGAAGAGAACTAAGAATACAGAGATATATGTAGTAGGTATAGTATAGTATTTTCTACATTGTGACTATATACAACAGCTGCAACAATCCTTTTACTGGAATCAAAGTCCCATACAGGATTCGTCATTCTAATCCTGACAAAGATTATTTACATATGATTATTTACATCAGTTAGATTATATATATAGCTTCCTTTTCTCTTCAGCCGTCTTCCAAAATTTGAACAACGCAAACGCTTCAGCTCTGTTTCTCACCACCTCATTCAACAGTAGCTTCAAATATTTTTCAATAATAAAAGAATACACAAATGACGCAGCAGCGTCTTCTGTTTTCCAAACGAAATTAGTGGAAGTAGTGGAAAAAATACTCCTTTAGAGTAATGTAAAAAATGTTATATATCTAACGAAATTATCTTAAAATAAGGCGGTTATAATTATGAAATTATATTTAAATGGAATTTTCACGATTTAGCAGATGATATTTTGTTAATATATATTAGCAAACGACATTTAATATCGAAGGTAAAAAAAATATTAGCCCATATGCCTAACACTAAAATAAAGCGCGGGAATGGCACCTTTTTTTAATATTTGTTGGCGTCAATTAAAACAGTATTAGAGCAGATTATTTTTTTAATTACAGCCTTTCTACAATGGCGGAATTAAATTGCAGAAGTGGATTAGGCAGGTTGACAAACAGTAACCCTAATCCTTTGCTTTGTCATCCTGTCTTTTTGTAAATTCATCAGCAATTTTCGACGTTGTCTTCTGCCTCTTTTAATAAATGTTGAAGGCCTCTTGTAGCAGGCGCTTAAGAATTTTTGCTGGATGCGAAATTGAATGGGAACTCTGAAGGAAAAAAAAAGTAAAGTTACAAATGCTTGCATTTATTTTTATTCATTTCTTTTTAGAATATTTTCTTAATAGGTAAGATTAATATATCCAACAAGAGGTATTTTAAATAAAATAGTCAATTAATACTCTTTTAAACTTTTATTGAACGTCATGGTGTATACTTTGACAACTGTTTCTGAAAGATGATGTTCATTCCATTTCATTGTACATTTTTTCCATTGTTTATTTTTGTCTGTATACAGAACTCATATAGCAGATACAATAAACTATTCACCAGTTCCATCAAATTCTTCTCTCTTATTTCTATTTATTCATATATTTATCATTATATAATCTTATTTATTCATATTTATATTTCATCTATATTTAACCTTATATAATCTTATATTTATTTCTTTATTTCAACACACAAAACGCGATATCCAGGCCAGGGATAATTAGGTCGATTCACATAAAAAAAACACACACAAACAGTTATAAACATTTTATACAAGAAAAGTAATAAAAAATAAAAAAAAGAGAAAAAATAATATATATTAGGAACCTGAACTTTTCAGGTTAGAAAGATAATCACAAATATATTTACAAAGGTAGTTAAACCTATGATAATTCTCTCTGCTATTTACAAATTGATATAGATCTACAACATTATTGTCTGTTGTCTAGCGCTAGAAAAGAGTGGGCATTCCAGCAGTAGGTGTCTCGAGTCCTGGAATTCGTTGCCACAATGACAGCTAGAGTCTTCAACCGCTCCAATTTTTGATAAAAATCCCTTAAAATTTCCATGGTTCGTTGTAAACTGAGAATTATAAAATTCGAACGGAAAAATGTTGGAATTCCAAACGGGAAAAATATAATCTTATATAAACGATTGATAAATCAGTTTCAATCTCTCTATCTCTCTTGTTTTATTAACTGGTGGACGAGTGATTAAAACTCTCCATTCCCGACAGTCATTAACCGGGATCGATTCCCGTATTGCACACTTTTTTTTTTCTTTTGAAGAACCTGTTCATAATTTCCATTGTAAATAACATAAGCTAGGTTGCTCTTTTTGATCGGTACCTAATAAAATTATTTTGGAATACGACTTTGAATTTGATCGAATTTGGTAAAAAGTGAAGACATTGGTAAAATTTTGGATATACTTGAGTTTTTTTCTTTTTCTACACTTCCTTTCTTAGAGCTATGTAGATATTAATGAATAAATATATAGCCGGGAATATTACAACAGCCATACTGTGCCACATAACAAGCCAACATAGACTAAAGCTCTTAGATCACAATATCACACACACACAAAAGCCTTTATTAGGGACTTACCCCATACAGATTCTTCCAATTGGGTAAGGTAATAATTACCTTGTGTTATTTACATAGAAATTGAATTGGCTTTACTCTTCGTCTCAAAGTCATTCACTTGTTGACTGGTCCTTACATAATGATGATCTAAAAAAATTATAGTAAGTTATTGCCTTAGATTTGTTTGCTGATATTTTTGAAAGCAATACGTAAGGTGAAATGTTGGTATATTTAATTTGTTGATATAGGGCCTTACTTTCTTCACCAAGGGCTGTAAAGATAAAGACAAAATGATGTTTTATCACCATATGTTAACAGAATTTCATTATAAATTTTTATATAAATAATTTTGTAATATCCTCGATGTGACCCCCTTGTAGAATATAGGAAAGTAGGTGGTACAAGAAGATAACTATTTATTTGTTCTGACTTATATACATATTAAAAATGGCATATCCTGACCAGGAGCACATGTGCTTTACAGAAGGCAGAGCGCCATCTGATGGAACAGAAATCAACTAAACATTGATTTAGCCTGTTCCCTGATATTTGGCCAACCCAATTTCTTGATAAATCAAGAAAAGCCATTCACGAACGCGTTTCGCGCTTTTGGCGCTCGTCAGCGTGGAGTAGGCTGAACCACTGCGACCAAAAAATATTTTTTGGTCCCAGTGGCTTCCCGAAAAACCAAGAAATGGGTATTTAAGGCCAAACTTGCGTAAATACGCTTAGCACATTAAAAAACGAAAGAAAAAAAAGATAAAAAGATCAGGTGTTGAAATCAATATTAAAAATGACATATCCTGACCAGGAGCATATGTGCTTTACAGAAGGCAGAGCGCCATCTGGTGGAACAGAAATCAACTAAACATTGATTTAGCCTGTTCCCTGATATTTGGCCAACCCAACTTCTATGCATGTGATGAGGATAAATAAATCAATGACAACAGATATATATATTGTCAGTACTGTTGGCCGGTATTGTGCTCAGGGTGCATAAGCCGATCTGATATGTTCCATGGACAAGACACCACCACCACTATATTACTAATAATATAAAAACAATATATTATCAGTATAATTGTTTAATTAAAAAATAAAAATATCACAGATTAAAGAAATTAATCTGTCCGTTAATGAAATTGGCCTTAGTGCTGTTTCATGTACCTTGTTAATAATTTTTATTGTAATCTATATCGGTGTGTGTGTGATATGTATGAATCGTGTAATCTTTTTTCTTTGAATTAAAGATATTTCAACCAGTATAAATAATTTTATAATACACTTCGGCCTGTGATTGTAAAACGACACTTGAAGTTACACCGCATGAGTTTCTTTTTAACGAAAAATCATTTTTTTTTTATTTCAAGGTGAAATATCGACTATTTCTAACCTTTTTGGATGAGATATGAAAGGATGAATTATGAAGAGTAATGACGACCAGAAAAATAAAAGTGTCCAGGGATGGGAATCGAACCCACAGTGTTCCGCTTACCGGGCAGATGCCATGTCCACTAGGCTACCCTGGACGTATTTTTTCGTTCGTAAATGATACATAAAGTAACTTATAATACAATATAATACACTGCGGCCTGTGATTGTAAAAAACGACACTTGAGAGAGAGAGAGAGAAGCTACACCGCATAAGTTTCTTTTTAACAGAAAATCAATTTTTTTTTTCCAAGGTGAAATATCGACTATTTCTAACCTTTTTGGATGGGGTATGAAAGGATGAATTATGAAGAGTAATGACGACCGGAAAAATATAAATCTTTTTGTTATCTCGACGTTTCGACAAAAATCTTTTGTCCTCGTCAGGATCGAACAAAATTTAAAACATTTGGCAAAGCGTTAACGTAGACAAAATATTTTTGTCGAAACGTTGAGATAATAAAAAAGATTTACTGGCCAAAGTATCTTTAATTTGAAGGACTTTGAATACCGGCCAGGCAGCCTCTATCGTGTTATCTTATTGATTAAAAAAAAAAACATTTTATCTTAATTTAACAACTTCTAGTTATTACTACCTTAAAAATATATTTAGTTCGTTAATACAATATCTATATATATAAAAATGAATGTTTGTATGTTTGTTTGTTTGCATATGTCCGGTATACAAATTCGCAGTAGTTCACTAATTCAAACCAAAATTTCCATACATAGGTAAAAAATACGGGGAAGACGATAGGCTATTTAAAAATTTATATATAGATCAATTATTAAAACTATATATTCAAATTATTCTACTTAGCTCACGAACAGCGCCCTCTATCAAAGATTAGATTAAATTATGCTGATGCAAACAAATAGATATAATGCTAATAACAAACAATTATAAAAAATCTTATCTAAATATATATCACTCGGGTAGATATGCACACGGGTCAATCCCGGGGCGAAGCCCGGGTCACCCGTCTAGTTGTATATAAAAGAAAAAGGCATCTTCTTATCGTGCAACTGAAATTTGCTGATGGCTTGCGCCATCTATCGGAATACATATAAACTATTCATGAACCTTATCCCAGGACAATGTCACATATGTACTATTTTTAAAAATTGTTTCGCGGTCTCACGCAATTCTGGCCTTAACTACCCGTTTCATGATTTTTCAGGATGCCTGCAGGACCAGTTTTTTGGGTCGTTGAGGTAGAGCTTGCACCACGCTGATGAGCGACCACAGCCCGAACCGCGTACGTGTTTAGATTTTCTTGATTAATCAAGAATGGGTAATTGGCCAATTCTGGAAATATTAAAAATCAACGAGAATAGTTGATATTTATTTCGATAGATGGTGCAAGCCATCAGTAATTTCAGTTGTATGATAAGGAGATGTATTTTTCTTAATTTATGAACCTTATCCCATTACAATGTCATATTTGTACTATTTTTACAATATTGTATAAGCAAACATTCACTTAGATAGATCCTCAGTAAAGATGGAATAATCCTTTGTATAACCTATTCAATATTTTTAATGCAAATCATGGGCAATACTAAATTCAATGAGACAAAAAAGAATAGTTGTACCTTTGTGATGGTTATGGTAGAATTGGGAAAAAATCGACGTTCGGTGTGTGTGTGTTTAGGGTGTTTGACAAGGCTGGAAGTGAAGGCATTGTATGTCTAACAATGGCCCTCCACTGTCCCCATTGTTTAAGACCGCTCGCTTTTCAAAAGCGGAATTGGGACCTGTCTTCTGTATTCTGAAATCCTGAAGGACAATCTCTTCTTTATCTTTCCCTTTTGACCCCGCACCTTTTTTTTTTACATTGTTATTTGCACAGTTGCCTTTT
The DNA here is from genome assembly GCA_030710605.1 of Cordylochernes scorpioides. Classification (NCBI taxonomy): domain Eukaryota; kingdom Metazoa; phylum Arthropoda; class Arachnida; order Pseudoscorpiones; family Chernetidae; genus Cordylochernes; species Cordylochernes scorpioides. The sequence goes on along the minus strand of CP092883.1, from coordinate 26,047,162 downwards.
TTTCGTTAAATTTAGCCGCCATTGTCAGCGTTTTTTTTTTACTAAGGTTGGGGTGTTGTACACCTTTTTTTTTTGTCTGTCTTCAAATGGATTGTTATTATTATATAAATATTATTTTAAACGCCTTGTTTCGAGGTAAATGTGTGTTGATGTGAAAAAATTAAAGCATACGCTAATAATATTGATTGTTTCAATTTGTAAAATCGTTTTTATTATTATTATTTTCTGTGTTTACATTCATTCTATTTTATTCCTTTTTCTTCACACGCGGTAGAGAGCTTTAGTATTTAAAATGTTGTAGCAAAATATTTATTCTTATCATCAGAGAATATTATATATAACATATTTTTTATATTTTGATATTCTAATTTTGAAAATGCATATATTGGATCAAAATATAATTTATTTAACCAATATTTCAGTAGGCTGAACGCCAACCTTCAACTGAAATATTAGTAAAATAAATGATATTTTGATCCAATATATGCCTTTTTAATTAAAGATTTATTCATAGATTGCTCTATTTTCAAAATTTGATACTCTATTTAAACTTCCCTTATCTCCTCCCTTGTATTTTATAACTTTTGGTTTGTGCTTTTGTGACTTAAATAAATTGCTGTGTCATCCTGAAGTTTGTCTTCCCTAATTTTTTTACGTATCAATATTTTTAATTATATCATATTCGATTTATCATCTTTGATTTTTTTTTTTTGTGTATTGAGGATTTTGCAACTCTCTAGAAGTGTTGATTCTATACTTATATTACCTTGATTATAGCCGGTAGCACGAAAATAAATCGCTTTTCGCTATGTCGATTAAATAAAGAAAATACGTCTAATTAAAGATACTTCGGCCAGTAAATCTTTTTTATTGTCTCGACGTTTCGATAAAAATATTTAATTTAACAATTAATAATCTATATATATAAAATGAATGTATGTGTGTGTGTCTGTTTGTCCTTTATGCTTGACCAAACCACTCATTGGAACGCCATGAAACTTTGGGAAGTTATTTAGTATAGTACTGGGAAGGTTTCTAGCAAATAAAATTTTTGAAATAACTTTTCGCTTTAAAATAATCAAGATAAATATTCTAATTTATCTGTTATAATTCAACAATCTGCTCTAAATATTATCATGATGATACGATGATTTTGTAATGTAGAAAATTAGGAAAGACAAAATTCAGGATGACACGGCAATTCATTTGAGACAAGAATAATGATACAATTCCAGGAAAGATACTATTCCTTTAACTTCCAATTACCGAGGGAAGCAATTAATATTGATTTTATTCAACTTATCGAGTATTTTTCAAGGGACCGGGAAAAAATGTTCACTTTATCGAGAGATTCGTTAGACAAACCTTTACTCGGGTAAAACCCGGGCGAAGCCGGGTACGTCCGCTAGTGCTAAATATTTTGACAACAGGCTGAATTACATATTCTAGAGTGTGAAAATGTGAAATATGTGTGTGTTGATCACGATAATCATATGAATAAATTATTGTCTTTCAGTTACTAGTACCAATCCCCCTACACACATATCACTATATACTACTTTAATAATAATAATAAAAATAGAAACCTTTTTATTGAAACATATTTATTGATCTAACATTCACTTAGGCGAATCCGAACGAAGACACAAATTATTTGCATACACCTATCCCCCGATTTACACGGTACTTGTTTTACACGTTTTCGCTTTTACATGGTTTTCCAAATAAGTTTTTTTATCGCACTATACTAAATGCTACTGTGATTGAACACATGCGCTGTGTACACATCTCACGAGGAATCCCGAGCTTATATGCTGACTACATATTTTAACCTGTCAATGCATTTTATTTTTATTTCTGTGTACACCTATCCCCCGATTTACACGTTTTTCTTAGGAACGTATATACCGTGTAAATCGGGGGATAGTTGTAATAGTCAAAATTAAAGAAGCGCATCACTATAATATTTATATTGGCGAAACTGCTGGGAAGATTCACCACTGATGAGCCAAGCCCTCCCAATATATTTTTTCATCGTAGTAAGGCCAATAGAAGTTTGATTTATTTGTGAAAAGAAACATTCGCGTTCTGGTGTTTTTATTTGTATTATATAGATGGTGAGTTATTGCTATGTATTAATTTATGCCAAACTGGCCTTTTTTTTTGTTTGTTTGAGGAAGAACATTGCTCGATGCAAATATTTGAATATAATTCTATTCCCCTAAAAGCTTATATCCATATTATTCTTAAATACAATTACTAATATTCAACCCTTCAGTGTAGCATATAAAAGCAGAATGATCCAATACAGTATTAGCGTTCTAAAGAAGCGGTCTGGTAGATTAAAAAAAAAGTTGGCGAAACCGCTGAGGGTTCACCACTGAAAAGCCAAGCCCTTTCAATATTCTTCTTTTCATCGCAGTAAGGACAGTAAAAGTTTAGTTTATATGTGAAAAGAAACATTCGCGTTTTGATCTTTTCATTTGTACTTATAATATACACCTTAATATTTTTATGTAGTTAGGTATATATGATTTCAGTTTAATTAGCGCTCTGATTGGCCGATTAAGGTCATGAGACATTGAATTGATTGGCTCTAATTGGTTGTTTAATATCATGTGAGCCGAATCAGCCAATTAGAGTTGAGTACATTAGTAAATCAGCATTCAGTATTTCTTTATCTAGACAATTGACATAATTTTTATTGACATCTTGTCAATATATGCAAATGTGGACATTCTACACTATTATTTGGAATTAAAAATTATAAACAATTGAACCTGTCTATGCGCCCCTTTAAATAACGCCTTCCTCTCTATAGCGCCCGATTTTATATACGTATTACGATGCGATTTACATTAAAAGTGACCTGTCTATAGCACCTCCTCTCTATATCACCCTATTTTGGTGAGTCCCAAAAGAGAGCGCAATAGACAGGTTTAACTGTATATATGTCATAATTTGTATATAATTAAATGCAACCCCGACCCACTATGTATGTACCATGTATGATTTTCAAAGATTTAATAAAAGAATAAGGTAACTGGAGGAAAGAAAGTAACAAAAGACATAGAAAGTAGATCTAGAGGAGAGCATATTTATTAATAACGACGCAGTTAACCTTCTGACCCCAGGTCCCTGCGAGCTAAGTTTAAACCAACACTTCCTGGAAAAACAGGACGTATCTAGTGACCAGAAGTTATAAATGTTAAAGCTAACACCCAATATTTCCGGCAAAGACAGGACGTATCTAATATCCGTCGAAGTTATAAGCGTCAAGCTACCCGACACTTCCTGACCCAGGCCGGGCGTAACTAACACTAAAGGAAGCCGCCGGCCAATCAGAAGATAGCATCTAAACAGGTCAACCAATAGGGAAAGATCAGGTGATCATCTCTCAACCAATCAGAGAGAAACTGAGTCTTGGTGTTAAATCGAAAAGCAAGAATGGTCAGTTACGTTTTCGCTCTCATAGGAACAACACCTACAGTTGTTCAGTGGCTCTCGCCGAGTTCGGACAGTTGTGCTTTGGCTCCCAAAGAGGTGACATCTACTCTCGAGACCTCTCTCCCTCTGCTCATCCCACAGCTAAGTTCAATCACCGCCATGTGATCAGATAAGGAACAATCAAAACCCGCTCCACTCTTCTCAAGCTTTCTTCCCTCCAATCCAGTTGCCTTTTATTTCCAAACCCCATCACGTGTCCTGATTATTCCTAACTGTATGCTTCACTTGCCACTCAACGACTGCGCTTCAACCAAATCTCACCATTCGCATCCAACAACAAGAAACCCCGCAACGATATTGCCACAGAACGGTTAAGTCGACAGGATAAAGATTATAGAGCTTAATCAGGATAAAGATGGAAATTAGCCCAGGCGCCAGCAAAACAAAAGGCAATGACAAACCAAGAGAGAACAAACTGGCCACGAGCGGAAAGAAACTGACAACGAACGAAGCGACAAGACACACCCTGGCGACGGTAATTTTAGAACTGACCGCCGCGCTACAAGGGGCAAGATCCACGCAACTGGAAGCGGCCTTCCGGAGCGCCACCCTCGGGACAGCCGACGCCCGCACCACCGGTACGTGTCCGAACAACCTGACGCCCACCGAGGAGTCGCCAACCGCCATGCCGTACCCGTGCACCCGGAAGCAGTCCACGCGACACGGGCCCAATGTACCGACAACGCGGTCCACTCGAATGGAAGCAGTACAAATGACTAGATTTCCCTTTCAATTGCGCGGACAGTGCAGACAGTCCCGATCCGGTCCAACAGACATTCCAAGCCAGCCACACCAAGCCGAAGACGCCACAGTGGAGACCTTTCGAGATTAAGGTAGGCAATCCACCCAATGACACCATCAAATTGACTTTGGACTTGTATCTGACCCAGGACCTACCATGTACCTTTCTAATTGAACCAGACGCAGGTTCGAACATATTGCCGTATCATTTATACTATAGACTGGCTCCCATATCTCTCTAACATAGCACCTCCTGACCTCAGAAGAAAGAAATCTACCTCCAACCTTCTCAGTAAAATTAAAGCTAACACTAAGCTTCCAATCAACACTGTTCTCGAAATTCCTCCCCCAACTCGACTAATATCAAGGAATCCTGCATGGGTGGCCGATGAAAATGTAGATCTTAAAGAAGAGTGGAGAAACCGATGGAGCAATCTTGCCATCGCCAACAAAGACCTGGTGGAGGATCCTAACACCAAACCTCCCGGCTACAACCTACCTAGGAGGACCTGGTCAACCCTCAATAGAATCAGGACCTCTACTGGTAGATGCAACTACCTACTAAATAAGTGGAACATGAGTCCAGACCAGAACTGCGACTGTGGACAAATACAAACAATGCACCATATCCTAAGGGACTGTCCTCGAAGATTCTTCCAGGGAACACTTGGGGATATCCACCGGTGCACAGAGGAGGCCCTGGAGTGGATTCGTCACCTCGACATTCCACTCTAGAGAAACTTGCCAACATTGTTGTATTGTGCTGTAAAAAACAATATCATACGCAATATATATATATCATTTATACAGTAGATTAAAAGCACAACTTCCCAACTTAAGTATTAAAAAACCTTCCCTTGATCTATCCACCCTAAATAGTTTTACGAAAATAATAGGACATTTAACTTTCCCTCTGACAATAGGCCAAATAACCCGTAGAGAGAACTTCCACGTGGTAAATGCATCCTTGCCATTTGGAGTCCTTACCTTAAGAACCCTTTATCAATATAAATTAAAACTAAATTATAATCGCGGCACTATTTTCCAACTTGGCGTCCCATTGTCTAATACTATCTACCACTTTAAACATGTGTCAAATGAATGCAAGCACGGGCTAGGCCAAAACCTGTCCCAAAGGACTCGCACAGCACCCAAAGCTTTCACACATGGAAACCCTTGCCTGCATTCATTGCCCAAACCCCAAATATTTACATGCCATCATTCTAATCTCACACCACGCAACTTTTCACTCAACCCAATTGCCAATACTTTATACCCACCACATGTAAAGCCACCACGACTTCAACCTACAATTCCAATAATGCCCAAAAAAGTGTCCGTACACCGACACAGCTCACCCACTTACCACACAAAATTCACACATGACCACACTTCGCCACACCATAATTACGCAAATGTACCTCACAACATACACGCACCCATACGTCACCACGCGACAAACACACACAACCCGCACAACAAACGCAACACGCACGCCAAAAGACAACAACAACGACAAACAAGCGCATGCACAACCGTTAAGAATAATACAATCATCCCGTCTACACAAAACATAGAAAAAATTCACGCCACCAAACAACCACACAATCGAAAAACATTACGATCTTTCCTAAAAGCTGTGAACGTCTATAAAGAGTTCATTCCAGACCACGCCCGCTTGCGGACGCCACTTGTCAACCTTCTAAAAAAGGATGTCATGTGGGTCTGGGATGACGAATGTCAGAAAGCGTTCACTAACCTGAAAGAAAACCTTACCACACACCCCACATTACACCTTTACCAGGAAGGTCTGCCGTGCCAGGTGTACTGTAACACCTCAACATTCAACATTACAGGCGTTCTTAAACAAGTCTACCCTGATGGGAAGACATACACCGTTCAACATTTCAGCCGATCTCTACGTAGTCACGAGCGAAATTATTCAGACTTGGAACTACAATGCCTAGCCATTGTGGAAAGTGTGGATAATTTCCGCACCTGTCTAATGGGCAGAAAGTTTACAATATTTTCTGACCATCCCGCATTGCAGTGGTTGAAAGAGATCAAAGCTCCGTCAGGCAGATTGTTTCGATGGAGATTAAGATTGTCAAGATACGAATATGAGGTCCGTAGCATAAATGGAGTACAACAATATGAAACGGGCGTTGGAACTCGTATCCCATTTTGTGGCTTTCTAGATGCGCCACTCATACAGAGCCCACAGTCTTCTCCACCGGGAAAATCTCGCGTGACTATGGATCACAATAAACTGCGCACCGTCTCCCGAAAAGGAGTACTTAAAACTATAGTCCCAAGTTCACTTACAACCAGACTCCTTAAGTCCGTACACACTCAACACCACCATCCAAACATCTCCAAGATGACGAGGCTCATCTCAGCACAATATTATTGGCAGAACATGACACAAGACATCGCAAAACAGGTAAAAACCTGTCCCACCTGCCGATTCGCTAGAAGAATCGATGAATACAACCAACCTTCACGTAAAAATATCGACACAGGCCCCAAAGCAAAACAGAATTCGTACATAAAGCACAGCGTACACACAACACAAACAATGCCAAAATTACCACATCCACGTCAGAGAAACGATTACACATCTCAACCTAAACCAATTACCGCCGACATATCTCTAATAAAACCATTGACGATCAAACAGGAGAACTGTAAACCTGACAACCAGCTCAATCATATCACACCACTCCCTAAAGATATCAAACAAGAGAACTGCGAACCTACCAATCATTCAAATTCTACAATTCATAAGGTTCAAGCAAATATTTCAGAGTCCCCAGTTACAAAAATGTGGACGAACATGGGGCAATATCCTATCTTTCATCTGATTTTTATCCTTTGTTTATTAGTTCTACCGTACAACTGTATCCCAATTTTATTCATTAATTACCTGTTTATCTATGCCATGCCCGCTCAGAAAATCTTCGAACTACAAGAGGTAGTTTTTAATTTAGGACAAGCAGTTTTTAATTGTGGACAAGCAGTTCTTCATTGTGGACAAACATTTATAAAACTTCTCATAATTTTAGGAACCATCTTCGCAGAAAATCTAAATAAACTCCGAAGAGATAGCAGTAACTGAAAAGATGACCAAACAATGTCGGAGAAATCACGCTCCAAAAACAAGCCCCGAGCCACACCCCAAAATAAATAGACGGCAGGAAATGAGAATTTGAAACACCACGACAGGAAGTGTAGTCCGCGGCGGTTAAATTCGACCTCTGTAAACAAAGCGGAGCGCCTTCGTCCGATCTCCAATTTCATTCCCTCTCGTTTGCCCGACACACCCCACTTCCGTATCTCTAATTACAATGAGAAGATCCCCTATTGAGGTCAACTGGGAACCTCGCTATGCCACCGATTTTGATTCCAGTTCGAGTCTACATATCGATTTTTACCACCCAATTCCACATCCACGAGACAACACCTAGAACTAGCTCACACATTTCTTACACAACCGACTTCTAACATTTTTTCACAACACACACACAAAGACAAAAAATTACACATAAAGGTTATATAGATTTCCATGTCTCCGGTACACACAGCATAAACGCACTTGAGGGCTAGAATCACGTTTTTCACCTAAGTGTCGCTACAGATGAGACAAAAAATTTATAGGGCATAATTGAGCAAGTAAAACATTTATAGGGCAAAATGGAGCAACCAATACATGTAGATCAGGGCATGTAGATACCAAAGGGTTCCAACCAATACACCTTATTTTTCATATCAATCATTTTCATTATTTTTTCTCAATTAAAATTGTAAATATTTAATCAATTTATCCAACTTATTATCAATTTTAATCATTAATTATCATTTTTTTTCCAATTAGTTTATATTATCATTTTTATTTATCAATTATCATTCTATTTACCACTTAGCTTAAACTACCACAACTCAATTATCAACGAAAACTCACTGGCTTTCGATTAAACTAAAAACATTAAATCACCCTTTGTTGTTGAAACCTTTTTATTTTTCATTTTTCTTTTTTTCCAAGCACTCAACTTTGATTTCGTTCAACTCTTATTTTTATTTTATTTTTATGTTGATTTCTCAAAAGCCCTAATAAAATTCCCTCGGTCTCCATTCCCAATTTCGAGCTAGAATATGGTTAGGCATTTTTCCTTTTTTTTTTTTTACCATTCAACCAAGCACTCAACTTTGATTTCGCTCAAAAAACTTTTATTTTATTTTTATTTTTGATTTCTCAAAAGACCTAATAGAATTCCCTCGGTCTCCATTCCCAATTTCGAGCTAGAATATGGTTAGGCATTTTTCCTTTTTTTTTTTTTACCATTCAACCAAGCACTCAACTTTGATTTCGCTCAAAAAACTTTTATTTTATTTTTATTTTTGATTTCTCAAAAGACCTAATAGAATTCCTTCGATTTCATTCCCAACCTCGAATAGAATATGGTTAGGCATTTTTCCTTTTTTTTTTCGCCATTCAACCAAGCACTCAACTTTGATTTCGCTCAAAAAAAACTTTTATTTTATTTTATTTTGATTTCAAAAGACCTTATGAAATTCCCTCGAATTCTTTTCCAAATTCGAGCAAAAAAAAGTAACTAGGCATTTTCCCTTATCACCATGCAACAAAATAATTTTTCTTTTTCAACCAAAAACATTCAATTTTGATTTCATTCAACTATTTTTATATTGTTTTTATTTTGATTTCAAAAACCTTAATAGAACTCCCTCGATCTTCTTTCTTATATCGAGTAGAATTCGTTTAGGCACATTTTCCTTTTTAGCCCACTATGTACCATAGCATTCATTGATTTCTTACAATTAAAAATTTTTGATTTCTATTAATTATACTCAACCTACAGGGTGATCCAAAAGTCCCGCACAACTTTAAAAATTAATAACTCCGCGAATATTTGCGCTAGAGCAATGCGGTAAACACCATTGTGTTCAGGATGCAATGGGATTTTTTATGGCAAATAATGAAAATTTCGAAATTGATTTTAGTTACAATTTTATTCGCCAGATGGCGTTCTACCAGAATCAGAGATTCAGAGGCCAAATTGTTTGATAAATTGAAAAATATAACTGATCGACACGTATTTTTCCTTTTTGAATACCAGGAAAGACCCCTAATAATATCAAATAACAAATTAATAAAACACCACTTCGCCAAAAGTATGAAGAATTGGTTAACGATTTTCAAATACAATCAGAGATATGTAAAATAGGTAAATGCAAATTAAAACATGTAGCAAAAATATTTGTATTTTATATGGGGTTTTGTGAAATAGATTGAATGTTTAAAAACACTGCTGATATCAATACACGATTTTTGAAATGTTAATATAGTACCAAAAATTATGATGGCACTACTAATAGGATTTCTTGCTATAAGAAATGTGTAGTTTCTTGACTGATTGGCAACCCTTGACTATTTAACTGGATATTTGTCATGATCCAACAAATGAAATATAGAGGGGAGTGACAAAATATATTTGTCGTACTTTATTCCAAATATCCTATGGGCTTGTCAAATGTTATCATTGTTTATTATACTGTACACAATTTTTTTAAATGTGTCCCCTCAAATAAAAATAATTTTTATATCGACCTTTTGCGTTGAAAAACGTGGTAGTAAAATCATTTTGTATTATTTTTTTTCACAAAATTTCTAAAGTTATTGGTGTACAGAAAATATTCCTTATGCTATTTCTTCTAATGAGCGAAAAGCGAAAAACTAAACATAAGGGGAAAAATTGTGTGCACCAGTGTTATTCGAGAAGTTATAACCCTCTGGTTTGCACGACATAATATGTGAGCAAATCACAAACAAAATATTACTGTTCACAAAAAAAAAAAAAGAGTCAAGATGTTAGGACAGCATTTATTATCCCCATATCCCAACACAAAGAGCTGCAAAATATTGGTAGATAATATAATACATGGCAGCTTATATAACACATGAGATAACTGCCTTCTCTCTTGTATTAGGTCACAATCCTTGCTCAATGTGGCACCCTTCATTCTCAATCACCGCCTGCAGACGATAAATGACAGAATGGACAGCATTAAATAACATATCTGTTGAAATTGATAAAACGTGCCATCTGATAGAAGCCTTCAACATGGCCAATGTGGTAGGCCAGCATCGATAAACACACGATTTAATGTACCCCCATAAACAAAAATCGCAAGGCGTCAAGTCTGGTGATCTTGGAGGCCACTGGTATATAAAGTGGCGACTTATCACACGATTTTCACCGAACGTATCTTTCAGCAATTGTTTGGCACCTAGGGAGATATGAGGAGGTCCTCCATCTTTCATGAATGTTATTTCGCTTAGTGCTTTTGCCCTGCAATATGGGAATACCCTTTTCTCTCAAAAGTTGAACATAACGTTCACCAGTTACAAAAACGGTTTTAAAAGTTCTTCCATTGATTTTTCGAAGAAAAATGGCCCAATAATAAAAGAAGTGAACCCACACAAAACTTTAACTCTAGGCTGGTAAAGTGGCATTTCTGTAAAAATCCTAGGGTTTTCTGTTGCCCAAATGCGGCTGTTTTGAATGTTAAATTCTCCGTTTAGAGAAAAGTGAGCATTATCTGTCCACAGAACATTCGACAGCCAGTTTTCATCAATATCAATTTGCCGGAAAACCCATGCAGCGAATTCTTGACGCATCTCAAAATCGCCAACTTTCAGCTCGTGAAATCTTTGAATTTTGTATGGGTACACACAATAGAGGCATTAAGTGAAGCGTCTTCGGATATCACAATCATACTCGGCGAATTTAACGCCAAAAGTTCAATTTGGGGATCACCTGTCCAGGATAACAAAAGTCAGCAGGTTGAGGACATGCTAACCAACCTCGACCTTACACCGTTAAATAACGGAGAGAACAGCTATCTATCTAAGTCCACAGGCACAGAATCCGCAATAGACATCACAGCGATAAATTAAAACATCGCACCCACAACACAATGGAAAATCCTGAGAGGTGCAATCAGCGACCACAGACCAATTTTAACAACCCTAAACTTCAAAATTGAGAATTTCCATTAGAATAAAAGAACATGGAACTTTAGGAAAGCCGACTTGAAAAAAATTCACAGAAAAGCTTGAAGAACTGTGCAACGAAAAATTGAATTACAGAACGCTTGACAAAAACTTGGAAAAATTCTCTTCGAACATTTCAAAAGCTGCAAAAGCATCGATACCTAGAGGTAGACGTAAAGACCTGTGGATACCTTACTGGAAGGACCACAACATCGAGGCAAAGATTTCAGAGATAGAGAGAGACAATATCAATGAACTTTTTAAAACAAATAAAACAGAAGAAAACAGAAAGGAACTCATTGAAATTAGTCACAAAATAGAACAAGAAATTTGGATATGCAAACAAGAAAAATGGCAGAATTCTGCGAAAAAATGGATCCAAGAAAGGACAGCCATAACTGGAATATGATTAGAGTGTTAGAGAACAATCAAAACCAACAGAAATCCTCCAATACTCTAGCCGATATGAATAGAACAGCGAGAACGAGAACAAACAGATAGCTAACATAATTGCTGAATATCTTTCAAGCACTTCCATACTCAACTATACGAATGAAGACAGGACTCTAAAAATAATATAAACCAGTTAGTTAAACACAAGCAAGAAACTTCCATCAACAAGATATTTTCTCGAGAGACTTCACACTGAATGAGCTAAACTCATCAATAAAAAAATCCAAGAGTTCACCAAGAGATAATCTAATCTTTTGTCAAATGATTAAACACTTTGAAGACAAAGCTAATAATCAACTCCTACGAATACTGAACATTTCATGGCAAACTGGTAAACTATCAAAGAATTGGAAGATATCAATTATAGTGCCAATACTGAAGCCAAACAAAGATGCCAAGGAATACAAGAACTATCGGCCAATTGCTCTCACCAGCATACTTTGTAAAATACCAGAACGAATTATCCACTCTAGGCTCATAGTCTGGCTCACTAACAATAATAAAATAAACTTCTACCAAACTGCCTATAGATCCCAGCACTGTACGACTGATCAACTGTTCTACTTCTGTCAATCAATAATAGATTCTTTCCAGGAAAAACCGCCAAAGAAGACCACGGCTATATTCCTTGATATGACCTCAGCTTTTGATCGAGTGTGGAGGGAGAAATTACGTGAAAAGCTGCACAATATAGGAGTAAGAAGAAAAACCTTAATCTGGATTGCAGACTTCTTAAGGGGAAGAAGGTTAAAGGTTAGGATCAATGGAGAATTTTCCAAGGAAGGAAGAACATGGGCTGGTGTAACTCAGGGATCTGTGCTCAGTCCTATACTCTTCCTGCTATATATTAACGACATCCATCCTTACCTCACTGAAGACACAAAAATTGCCTATTATTCAGATGATATAGCCATATGGCACACAAGTAGCAGCATAGAAAAATCGTTAAAAATACTGAACACATCAATGAGAGGACTGGAGAAGTGGGCAATGGAACACCAAATGACCATAAACCCAATAAAACCAAACCTATGCGTCTTCTCCACTCACAGGGAAAATGGGATAAATATAGCCACAATATAAGCATAAACAAACAAATAATTGATAAAATTAGAAATCCATAATACCTAGGTGTGATACTGCAGTCCTGGATCTTTCCAGTTTGTCTCGAGGACCACGCCATCGCCATCTCCTAAGCGGCGAAGTACGCGATCTATTCATCGTAGATCGCAAAATGCGTGGTGTCGCTGGAGACCCACTGGCGATTCTCCACCAAACTCTGCAGCGCTGGCAGAGGCGCCATATTCATTGTACATAGTGTATATAATGCATATTATCTTTTTTAATAGTGCAGACTGTGTATGTATTGACAAGATGTCAACAAAATTATTTTAATTATTATTGATGAGGAATTGGAATTTTCAGAACACTTAATTAGCACCTCAAATAGAGCTATCAGAAAACTAAACATTCTGAGAAGGCTATGTGGAACAAATTGGGGAGCAAAACCCAGAATTCTCAGAACAACATATACCACCTTAATAAGGCCGATAATGGAATATGCAACACCGGTCTGGGCTCCCTCAAGCTCATCACTAAAGTAAGACTAGACAGTGTTCAAGCAAAAGCGGCCAAAATAATCACTGGTGCTGTTTCATCCACCAACAATGAGAAAATACAGAGAGAATGTGTTCTAGACCTACTCGCTCGAAAGCAGAAGACAAAATAAAAATAACTTGGATCGGCACTTCGAAAACGAGGAACCAGAGGACGAGATCTCTCTGACCACTTGTGGTTTGGTGGATCCGCCCTTTTCTGAGAATGAGGTGAAACTGACGGCTTTCAAGTTCGGGAAAAGGAAATCTCCTGCTCCCGAAGGGATCGATAACACGGTCGTGAAAGCCCTGGTAAGGATGCACCCATCGCTTCTTTCCAGTTTATTCAATAGGTGCCTGGACACTGGTACATTTCCTGAGGCATGGAAGGTTGCCCGAGTAGTGCTTCTCGAAAAGTCTGGTATAAAGGGTAATTCTCATAAGGATTATCGTCCGCTTTCTTTACTAGTGTGTCTAGGTATGGTCCTGCATAGCCTACTAGCTCAGCGACTGAAGCACTGGCTAGAGAGTAATGAGTTCCTTTCCTCTTTCCAACATGGTTTTAGGGAAGGCAAATCCACAATCACAGCTCTGAACGAGGTGTTAGAGGGGGTTGAGATGGGGTTGAATAAGGGTGCTTGGGTTCTTCTCGTGGCCCTGGACATTGATGGCGCGTTCAACTCCATGAACTGGAACAAGCTGATAAGTAATTTGATGGACATGGGTTGTCCAGATAATTTGTGCAGCTCGGTTCGTGACTTCCTGAGGGATAGACGGATTAGCCTCAGTTTTAGGAGCCTATTTTTAGGAACCTCTGCCTCTCCTGTGTCGAGCCAATCTTGCTATATGCTTCCGGGGCTTGGTGGCTCCGAAACAGGGATCAGAAGGTGGCAACAACTCTAGAGAGAGTGCAGAGGACAGCGGCACTCAGAATCACAGGAGGATATCGCACTACCAGCAGTGAGGCCTTTTTGGTCCTCGCTGGGCTTATTCCCCTGGGATTGAAACTAGAGGATGAGACCACAGACAGAAGATCTGGGAGAACAGGGAAGATGCCCTGGGACTTAAAGCGGGGGCCCTGGAATCGAAGAGGGACCCAAGGAAGACTCAGCAGTGGTTGCCAAAGTGAAATTGGAGTCCTGGAGGGCCGACAGGGATTGGCACGGAAGTTTTCACTGATGGTAGTAAGTCTGGAACCAATACTGGAGCTGGGGTAGTGATATTCACTAATGGAGAGCTGATCTTCCAAGAAAGTTTAACACTCAGAGTGGACGAATTGGTCTTTTCAGCCGAGCTGGTTGCGATCAGGGTAGCCCTCAGAGTGTGTGCCGAGAAGAACTTCAGCCCGGACCGCCTCTATTCAGATTGTATGTCGGCCCTCGTCGCCATCAATCTGGAGAAAGGGCAACTCGCGCATCAAATAATCCAGGAGCTGGAGATGATGACGCGGGCTCCGGAGCTCCCTTGGTTTAGGAGACACAGCCTCTTCGAAGGTAATGAGTTCGTAGACAGGATCGCTAAGGCAGGATGCTTTAGAGGTAGATCACTGAGGACCCCAGTGACCAAGAAAGAAGTTTACGTATAGGAGGATCAGGGGGCACGTCCAGGACTTATGGTTGGACAGATGGAGGAACAGTGTGAAGGAGAGAGAGGTATTCAATGGGGTAACAACACCCAAGTACCTCTGTAAGGTAATGTCCCACAAACTCATTAGGGTAGTTCGGGACATGGGCCCTTCCCCAAGTCTCTCCACAGATTTAAAATTAAGAGAAACCCGGATTGCGTCTATGGAGAAAGGGATGTGAATGCACGCCACTACGTCTTGGATTGTCCAAGGGTAGTGGGTGTGCAGGAAGAGAGAAGGAGGGCGAGGGGCGTGATCGAGAGTAAGCTGCTGAGAAATCACAGAAAGCTTCTTGAGAAAGCCCACGACGTGGCAGCTGAGCTTTTCCTCAGCTGTGAGTGAACAGAGTCGACCGGGGGTTGCCTCCCCGCGGTCCCTGCTGGACACAGTAGATATTTTCATATTTTGCTGTGATTAAAGGCCACCGGTATAGAAATCCTTCCAGACACGCTGGATACCGTTACTTGGCTTATGAGTTGAACAGAATAGCAGCGAAGGGCATGCTTCGCATGCCGGCTTGTGGACCGAAAGGTCTGGGTGGCCATCTGCTTCTAGGGTGTACCAACTGTGCTTAGGTGGGATCCTCCAGTTATTGTTTATTTTGGCTACTGTTTCTATTTCTTTAAAATTAAGTTTATATTTCTGTAGCAAGGGTTCTTTTGTGCCTTTTTTCGCTAGCGCACCAGCAGCTTCATTGCCTTCAATGCTAACATGTAAGGGTATCCATTGAAGGTGAATTTTTGAGGTATTGAGAGTTTTTGGAGATAACCAATTATGTTCCTGCTTACTTTGTCTCTAAATTCCCCTGTGTGACTCAAGTGTTGTATGGCACTTCTACTATCAGTAAGAATCCATATATCGTGAAGTTTAGTGTTTCTGATGGATTTTAAGACTTCATAGATGGCTATAAGTTCTGATCTGAAGACTGAGCAAAAATCTGGGTTTCTTCTGTTTATTTTCTCAATGCCATTTGTGGTTTTGATGAGAGAGCCACTGCCAGTGTGTCCCAACTCGTCTCTGCTACCATCGGTATAGATAGTTATTGCATTATCAGGAATTTTATATTTATTATTTCTAATGATAATTGTTTTAAGTATTCTGGATTTTGGTATTGTTTGTTGGTGGGTTCATTTGAAGTGGCATTAAAAATAACATTTTGTTAGTGGTTCGCATGGAGATATTTTTTCAGCTAAATAATATTTTTCCACTTTATATTTTAAAAATCCATTTCTTTTGGCCAGGTGGAGAGGGCCTTTTTTTTTTTGAGTCTTATATTGGGTTCCCAATTAAGTATGTAATTGAAAGTTCTGTGTTTGTTTTCATAACTCTTGATTTTGTTTATATATTTTGGCAGATTGTAGCTTCTTCTATCCTTTAAGGGCATAATGTCTGCCTCGTAAAGTACAATATTATCAGGGCAGGTATTTCGAAGACCTGTAATAATTCTAGTTGCATTTAGTTGTATCCTTTCCAGTGTTTTTAGATTTGTTTCAGATGCTGTACCATAGATTTGATATCCATATTCCAAGATAGGTCTCATTAGAGATGTGTAAGTTAATTTTAGTGTTGTTGCTTCAGCTCCCCATTCTTCCTGAAATATATTTCAAGATTTTTAGTCGGTCTCTTCCTTTTCTAACAACTCCTTCAATATGTTTACTGGAGTTAATTTCTGGATCCAGGGTGTAGCCGAGATATTTAGGATGTTAAATATATTGCAATTGTTGTTCTTTCAGAATAATATTTGGTCTTATTTTGTATAGTTTCTTATCGGTAGTAAAAAGTCAGGTCTCCGATTTTTGGGGGTTAAATTCTAATTTATGTTTATTAGCAAATTTTTCTAGGTGGGAAAGAGTCTTGTTCAAATCTCTTTCAGCTTTTTTCCAGTTAGTGTTGCTGCTCCATAGAATAATGTCATCAGCGAAAAGTCCAATATTGGTTTTATGTGAATTTTTTTCTTCTATGCCTGCAATAAATAGGGTGAAGAGAGTTGGGCTAAGGGACTGATCCTTGTGGTAATCCTCAGTACAATTTGAAGGTTTTAGATAGAGTGACATTATATTTGACCCTGATGTATATATTTTTAAGGGAATCATTTATCAAAGTTATAGCTTTTCCATCAATTTTGAAATGTTTGTATAATTTTGTAATTAACTTGTTTTTCCATACCTTATCAAAAGCTTGTGTAAGGTCTAAAAAGCAGCTATGATGTGGTTAGTTGGTTTTTTATTTTGTGCATCTTTTTTTACCTTTTGTGTGAAAAATAAGAGTTGGTCTATTGTCCCATGTCCTTTCCTAAATCCATATTGTTCTTCTGGTAAGAGATTTCTTGTGTCGGGGTAGTAGGTGAGTCGTCTGAGTATAATTTTTTCCATTAATTTGCAGCAAATATTTGTGAGGGAGATAGGTCGATAGTTTTTTGGGTCATCAGCAGATTTGTCAAGTTTTTAATGGGAATTATTGTTGCATTTTTACAGTCTTGAGGCAATTTTCCAGTTTTCCAGGAGTTATTGAAAATATTAAGAAGTCTTTCTTTGCCAATTTTGCCCAAGTTTGATATCATTCGGCCATGGATTCCATCTGGCCCAGGAGTCTTGTTTAAGTCAGTGTTTTCTAATGCATAAGCTAGCTCTTTCATATTGATTTTTTTCATGGAAAATATTGAGTGCTGGTGACATTTTTACAGTCATGAATAATCTTTCGGGCCTTTTTTCAATCTTGATTTTACTACTTATTTGATATGAATTACCTAAAAGATTGGCAGCAATTTTGTCATTAGTTGCTGGTGTACCATCTGTATTCTTAATCATATTTGTGTTTTCAGTTTGTGGCTGGACTCTGTCAATTTGTTTTGCCAAATTCCAAAGTTTTGTATTTGGGTTTCTTGGGTTCAGGTTTTCACAAGTTTGTTTCCATTTTTCCCTTTTCACATTTACGTATAATCTTTTTATTTTTGCAATCACAATGTTCAGTTCAGTTCTACAATTTGTTTGGTTTTGGGTGCACTTTTTTGTAGTTCATTTTTTTAGTTATAAGTGTTTGAATATTTTTTGCCTGGTGTGTATAATTTGGAAATTATTTCTTAATATTACCTCTTGGTATTGCAACTTTGGCTGCTTCAATAATGGTGTTTTCGAAAGATATCATATTAGCCTTTTTGAATTTCCAGAAATTTTCTTAATTGAGCTAATTTTGGTCTTGGTGCTAATTCTATCAAATTAGGCAAATTAACACTTCCAAAACTTTTTAATATTTGCTATTTGCATTTGTGGAAAATGTCAGGATAGTAAAAACTTATAT
This sequence comes from Cordylochernes scorpioides, assembly GCA_030710605.1. Classification (NCBI taxonomy): domain Eukaryota; kingdom Metazoa; phylum Arthropoda; class Arachnida; order Pseudoscorpiones; family Chernetidae; genus Cordylochernes; species Cordylochernes scorpioides. The sequence continues at coordinate 26,028,873 of CP092883.1, read as the reverse complement.
CAAGGGCTTGTGCAGTATTATAGCTTGTAGGAATGATGGGTAGGATTCCCATCATTTAAGCAAATGAAGGCATTGTCGTCAAATATGTTTGATAGTATTTTGCCTCTTGGGTTTGGCGTAGAACATCCTCATAGTTGATGTTTGGCATTAAGGTCACCTACAATAATAGTGTTGTCTGTAAGAAATTGAGCCATTGTTCCATCGTCAATAAATGTATTGTTTAGAGGGTTATACATATTGTATATGTTGATGGCTTTGTTTTGATTGAGGTAGACTTTGATACCTTGGGCTTCGAGGTCTAATGTTTGGAATATTAATGGCTATGTCCTCATAGTACAAATTCTTGATTAAAAATGCTAGGCCACCCCCTTTAACAGCATATACAGATGGATCTTCAGACCTTTCCCTGAGTAATGGAGGGGCCGGAATTAACATAATACTGCAAGATGGAACAAACATCAAAATCAAAGAAGGAGCAGGACAGATTTCGTCAAACTTCACTTGTGAACTGACAGCTATCTGGAAAGCCCTTGATGTATGCCTTAACCATCCATCCCTGCATCAAGCAGAAGGAATTTTTTAATATACAGCGACTCCATATCCGCTCTAGAAGCAATTCAGAAGGGCAATACTAAAATCACACAGAAAATACACTCGTTACTTACCCAACTGGAACCATTGGAGAATAACTGCATTCTACATTGGATCCCTGCCCATGCTGGGATCGGGGGTAATGAAATGGCATTTGAATTGGCAAAGAAAGCCAGAAAGTTGAGCCAAAGGAAAGAACAAATGTCATTATTTGACACTGATTCTTTGTCAAAATACAAGATAATTAAACAAAAAAAATAAGAAAAGATCAAAATGCGAAATAAACTCTGAGGGAAAAATGATAAAATCTATAGCAAGACTTAGAACAAAACACTATAAAGGAATGACAATACATTCAGATGGCACAAGAACCTATAGGACATGCAACAACTGTCCTGGTGTGGATCTAACACCTACCCACATATTCTCATGTCCAGCAATGGCCGCAGCCTTGCAGAAAATTGACTTAGACCCAGAGCAGCAGCTTTACACACCCAAGATAGTGGATATTGCTGCTACTGTGATGGAGATGCATGGATACATCTAAGGCTCTTTCTTGGACACGACAACAACAACGGCATTCCAGAGTAAAATAAATTATCAGAGATAGATACATATTTTTCAAATGAATTAAAATAAATATAATCGATACTGAGTGAGAGTTGAATTAAAAATATTAGAAATTTATTATCTTCGGAAACAAACCGTATCTAAAATATCAATTTTCTTTTTGCTACATGTTTTAATTTGAATTTACCTATTTTACATATCTCTGATTGTATTTGAAAATCGTTAACCAATTCTTCATACTTTTGGCGAAGTGGTGTTTTATTAATTTGTTATTTGATATTATTAGGGTTCTTTCCTGGTATTCAAAAAGGAAAAATACATGCCGATCAGTTATATTTTTCAATTTATCAAACAATTTGGCCGCTGAATCTCTGATTCTGGTAGAGCGCCATCTGGCGAATAAATTTGTAACTAAAATCAATTTCGAATTTTTCATTATTTGCCATAAAAAATCCCATTGCATCCTGAACACAATGGTGTTTACCGCATTGCTCTAGCGCAAATATTCGCGGAGTTATTAATTTTTAAAGTTGTGCGGGACTTTTGGATCACCCTGTATATCATCAACACCATTCTATCTTACTTTTATGTCACCAGCAATGCTTGTATATAGCCCCTCAATACCCACAACTAATTTTCCCACAAAATTATTTTTCACTTTACAGAATTCTCTCAGGCTAACCCCTTCTTGAATTCTTCACATGTAGGGGGCGCATCTGTCATAATTTGTATATAATTAAATGCAACCCCGACCCACTATGTATGTACCATGTATGATTTTCAAAGATTTAATAAAAGAATAAGGTAACTGGAGGAAAGAAAGTAACAAAAGACATAGAAAGTAGATCTAGAGGAGAGCATATTTATTAATAACGACGCAGTTAACCTTCTGACCCCAGGTCCCTGCGAGCTAAGTTTAAACCAACACTTCCTGGAAAAACAGGACGTATCTAGTGACCAGAAGTTATAAATGTTAAAGCTAACACCCAATATTTCCGGCAAAGACAGGACGTATCTAATATCCGTCGAAGTTATAAGCGTCAAGCTACCCGACACTTCCTGACCCAGGCCGGGCGTAACTAACACTAAAGGAAGCCGCCGGCCAATCAGAAGATAGCATCTAAACAGGTCAACCAATAGGGAAAGATCAGGTGATCATCTCTCAACCAATCAGAGAGAAACTGAGTCTTGGTGTTAAATCGAAAAGCAAGAATGGTCAGTTACGTTTTCGCTCTCATAGGAACAACACCTACAGTTGTTCAGTGGCTCTCGCCGAGTTCGGACAGTTGTGCTTTGGCTCCCAAAGAGGTGACATCTACTCTCGAGACCTCTCTCCCTCTGCTCATCCCACAGCTAAGTTCAATCACCGCCATGTGATCAGATAAGGAACAATCAAAACCCGCTCCACTCTTCTCAAGCTTTCTTCCCTCCAATCCAGTTGCCTTTTATTTCCAAACCCCATCACGTGTCCTGATTATTCCTAACTGTATGCTTCACTTGCCACTCAACGACTGCGCTTCAACCAAATCTCACCATTCGCATCCAACAACAAGAAACCCCGCAACGATATTGCCACATATATACAACTATTAAAAATAATGAAAGCATATGTCGCCATCTCGTGGAGAAAAATAAGCTAAACATTTATTTAACTTGCTCCGTGATATTTTGCCAACCCAATTTCTTGATATGTCAAGAAAAGCCATCCACATCCTAGATGGCGCTCTGCCATCTAAAAAGCACATGTTCCTTTGGTCAGGATATGCCTTATTTATTTTTAATATCAACACCTGACCTTTTTATTTTATAAAAATATTTTTCTATTGTTTCATCATATACAACTATATACAATGAATATGTACATGGCGTCTTTTTGGTTGATAATTTCAAGCGGGTCTCCAGCGACACCACACATTTCGCCACCAGGAATTTCAGTATTTCTTTAGCTCTGAAGTATTAACCTGTCAAATTATATTGACAAACATTTGCAGTATTATCTTATTAGTTTTTTAGTGGGAAGAAGTTTGTTTTTGTTTGTTAGTAAACCAATCTTTCATGCCTTCTCATTGGACGAATGTGGCCATGTTTGTATATAAGAGGGGATTAGGGAATGCGAAGCAGCAAAGTGTGGTGGATTATTGTGTGGAGACGCTTAAAGTGTTCTCTGCGTGATTTATCAGTGTCTGGTGATATATTCGCATACCTGTGTGAATTCGCTACCAACGCTACAATAAAATATAAGTACTGTGTTGTTTTTATATAGCTAATCGTGAGTTTTTTTATTTTGCTTTTTTTTTTGTTGTTGTTGCTGTACTCTTGAGTGTACGCTTTTCTGTGAGTTTAATTACTCTCAATTTAGGCCCTAGTATATTACAATTTTGTGTGATAACCCGTTATAGTAACCTTTATCAAAATATCTAAATGCTATATTGAATATATGTTCCTTTTTTATTATAAAATTAGAAAATAATATGTGTGTTATCATTCAAGCTCGATGTACATTTAAAACCTAAGTTATTGCAGAGCTATATTCATGAGTTTTCATTAAGATTTTTAATAAATATTTCGTTTATAGGCATCTGAACATTGTGCCTCTTATTCGCTAATTGGAAATGTTAAAGGCGTTAAAGCAGTACGATTTTATTTTGTCGACTCATTTTCAGATTTATTTTTTCTTGAAATTTTATTTCGCATGTGCGGCGGATTAGTGTGTTCTATATAATTTAACTTGTGCTTCAATAAGGCTTAGAAGTGACGGTCGTATTATACCCATTCGTTGAACGAGCTAATGCTCCTATTGCTGTACATATCTCAATAAGAGATCTCTTCTGTATCAATATTAAATATAAGAGCCATTTTTATGGTATTGACTTTGAATATGCAAATTAATCTTATAACAGGCTAAACTGTATATTATATTTATTCCGCCAGTTTTTCCATAATATACACTCATGGACAAACCTTTGAGGAATTTGTACATTTTAATATAAAGCAATTACGCGCTAGCTATATATAACAAATGAATACATTAAGACGCGAATGTTTCGTTTCACAAATAAATGTGGAGGAGCATTGCTTGATGCGGATATTTATATGTAATTCTACTGTCCTTGAGGCTTAGGTCTATAGTTTTCTTAAATAGCATTTCTGGGATTCCACCCTTCGGTGTATATTATAAAAACAGAATGATCCAATACAGTATTAGAGCTCTAAAGAAGCGGTCTGATAGATTGAATTGGCGAAACCGCTGGGAGGGTTCACCACTGGTGAGACAAGCCCTCGCAATATTTTTCCATCACAAAAAGGACAGTAGAAGTTTGATTTATTATTATATATTTTTTGCTTAACCCTAGTACACGTGGTACAGGTCATGATAATCATGGTGGGTAGTTATCGATTGCTTTTTACTGTGAGTGAACCACATGTCTACACATGTAAAAAGTAGTTCGACTTTGCACTTACAAATGTGTCAGAGCCCCGTTTGGTTTCTTGCACTCGCTGGTGGGGTTGAACTTTAGCATGAATCGGGGGCCATTAAGGCATTTTTTTTAAACAGGAAAAAGTGCCTAATGCGAGAATCGAACCCGGGTCGTAGCGGTCGAAAACCAACGGTTTAGACCATCCTTCCACCGACCCCCCTGATTTATTTTTGAAAAGAAACATTCGCGTCTTAATGTCTTCATTCGATATACACGTATATATATACGTATCTATAGTCTTGTATATTGATGGCGCGTTATTTCTTGTATACAGTTTAGTATTAACACAAAGCAATAACGCATATAATCTATACATATAAAATGAAAGGATTTAAAATTCTACTGTCCTATAAGCTTATGTCCATAGATTTCTTGAAAACCATTTCTGAGATTCCACCCTTCAGTGCTGCGTATATAATCAGAATCGTCCAATACAGTATTAGAGCTCTAAGAAGCGGTCTGGTGGATTAAATTGGCGAAACCGCTGGGAGGGTTCACCACTGATAAGCCAAGCCCGCCCAATATATTTTTCATCGCAGTAAGGGCAGTAGAAGTTTGTATTATGTATAAAAGAAACATTCGTGCTTTTAAATCCTTCCATTTTGTATACATATCAGTATGTTTATCAGGATTCAGACAATAGCTTTGAAATGCTCTAGTTGTTGTCCATATCTCAATTAAAGAACATTTCTATATCAATATTGATCAATAGGTTTTTCCTCCACTCGTGCAACCATATTTACCGATTCAAGTCATGTAGAGATCGATTAGCTGTCAGAAACTTCATCCAAATTGGATCTACGATGGTTTAGCATTAAGAAGTGTTTCTAAATTTGAATGTACGCGCAGCTTTATAGATATAGAATAATTCAGTTGGAAGATTTTTTATTAATATATTTTTTACAAAATACACGCAATATCTTTTAAAAATAATAATATAAAAGAAAGATTAAAGAAAGTAATAATTTTACTTATCTTCAAAAGCGTCGAGCGATGAAACGTGCTTCCTTTGTGGTTTCTCTTGTGCCTTCTTTATGGGAATGAAATATATCGATTATTTTTGGCAAATCAAATGAATGGAATGATAACATAAGACACTGGTTCTCTGGATCCAAAATCACTTCACTAGGTGCAGCTCAAAAAGAGTAACCTAGATTATGTTATTTACAACAATTAACAAAGTATATATAAAGAATTCTTCCTGAATTGAAAATTAGACAAAAAACATGGTGAAGGAAGACGAGTTTCTTTTTTTGATGCATAGGTGCAAGCTTTCGGGTAAAAACCCTTCAACAGGCGAGCAATGAAGCGCGACTTATAAGAACTATGGTACAAATGGTAGGAAGGAATATATATATATATATAATATATAAAATATATAACTATTTATATGTTAATCTTAACAGAAGATTTCTCAATATCGGTCTTCTGTTAAGATTAACTTATATAAATAGTTTAAAAATTTCCTTATATATATATATGTCATAATATATACTCTTCCAGGATTAATAAAACAAACCTACAGCCAACGAGAGAGAGATGGGCAGCTAAAGCGAGACACTTTAGACATCACGACATTCCAAAAAGGGAGAAAAAGGGGCCCGCCCGTCACCACCTGGCGACTATTTTGGGGGTCGGGTGGTGGCCACACAGGCAGTCGTTCAGCGGATAACCTCTCGCTCGCTCTCTCTCGGCTGGCTGCCTGGGTTATTGCTCTATCAACTCGTCGTGTGATTAGTTCTCACCTCACCACATTATTACCACTATATTGTCACATATATATATATATATATATATATATATATATATATATATATATATATATTAAGAAAAAGGCATCTCCTTATCGTGCAACTGAAAGTTGCTGATGGCTGGCGCCATCTATCGGAATAAATATCAACTATTCTCGTTGATTTTTAATTATTCCAGAATTGGCCAAATACCCATTCTTGATTAATCAAGAAAAGCTAACCACGGACGCGTTTCGGGCTGTTGGCCCTCATCAGCGTGGTGCAAGCTGTACCTCAACGACCAAAAAATTGGTCATTAAGGAATCCTGAAAAATCATGAAACGGGTAGTTAAGGCCAGAATTGCGTGAGGACGCTACACAATGTGAAAGAATAGCACAAATGTAACATTGTACTGGGATAAGGTGCATAAATTAAGAAAAAGGCATCTCCTTATCGTGCAACTGAAAGTTGCTGATGGCTGGCGCCATCTATCGGAATAAATTTCAACTATTCTCGTTGATTTTTAATTATTCCAGAATTGGCCAAATACCCATTCTTGATTAATCAAGAAAAGCTAACCACGGACGCGTTTCGGGCTGTTGGCCCTCATCAGCGTGGTGCAAGCTGTACCTCAACGACCAAAAAATTGGTCATTAAGGAATCCTGAAAAATCATGAAACGGTTAGTTAAGGCCAGAATTGCGTGAGGACGCTACATGAGGGCCAACAGCCCGAAACGCGTCCGTGGTTAGCTTTTCTTGATTAATCAAGAATGGGTATTTGGCCAATTCTGGAATAATTAAAAATCAACGAGAATAGTTGATATTTATTCCGATAGATGGCGCCAGCCATCAGCAACTTTCAGTTGCACGATAAGGAGATGCCTTTTTCTTAATTTATGCACCTTATCCCAGTACAATGTTACATTTGTGCTATTTTTTCACATTGTGTAGCGTCCTCACGCAATTCTGGCCTTAACTACCCGTTTCATGATTTTTCAGGATTCCTTAATGACCAATTTTTTGGTCGTTGAGGTACAGCTTGCAACACGCTGATGAGGGCCAACAGCCCGAAACGCGTCCGTGGTTAGCTTTTCTTGATTAATCAAGAATGGGTATTTGGCCAATTCTGGAATAATTAAAAATCAACGAGAATAGTTGATATTTATTCCGATAGATGGCGCCAGCCATCAGCAACTTTCAGTTGCACGATAAGGAGATGCCTTTTTCTTAATTTATGCACCTTATCCCAGTACAATGTTACATTTGTGCTATTTTTTCACATTGTGTAGCGTCCTCACGCAATTCTGGCCTTAACTACCCGTTTCATGATTTTTCAGGATTCCTTAATGACCAATTTTTTGGTCGTTGAGGTACAGCTTGCACCACGCTGATGAGGGCCAACAGCCCGAAACGCGTCCGTGGTTAGCTTTTCTTGATTAATCAAGAATGGGTATTTGGCCAATTCTGGAATAATTAAAAATCAACGAGAATAGTTGATATTTATTCCGATAGATGGCGCCAGCCATCAGCAACTTTCAGTTGCACGATAAGGAGATGCCTTTTTCTTAATTTATGCACCTTATCCCAGTACAATGTTACATTTGTGCTATTTTTTCACATTGTGTAGCGTCCTCACGCAATTCTGGCCTTAACTACCCGTTTCATGATTTTTCAGGATTCCTTAATGACCAATTTTTTGGTCGTTGAGGTACAGCTTGCACCACGCTGATGAGGGCCAACAGCCCGAAACGCGTCCGTGGTTAGCTTTTCTTGATTAATCAAGAATGGGTATTTGGCCAATTCTGGAATAATTAAAAATCAACGAGAATAGTTGATATTTATTCCGATAGATGGCGCCAGCCATCAGCAACTTTCAGTTGCACGATAAGGAGATGCCTTTTTCTTAATTTATGCACCTTATCCCAGTACAATGTTACATTTGTGCTATTATTTCACATTGTGTAGCGTCCTCACGCAATTCTGGCCTTAACTACCCGTTTCATGATTTTTCAGGATTCCTTAATGACCAATTTTTTGGTCGTTGAGGTACAGCTTGCACCACGCTGATGAGGGCCAACAGCCCGAAACGCGTCCGTGGTTAGCTTTTCTTGATTAATCAAGAATGGGTATTTGGCCAATTCTGGAATAACTAAAAATCAACGAGAATAGTTGATATTTATTCCGATAGATGGCGCCAGCCATCAGCAACTTTCAGTTGCACGATAAGGAGATGCCTTTTTCTTAATTTATGCACCTTATCCCAGTACAATGTTACATTTGTGCTATTTTTTCATATATATATATATATATATATATTTATTCCTTCCTACCATTTGTACCATAGTTCTTATAAGTCGCGCTTCTTTGCTCGCCTGTTGAAGGGTTTTTACCCGAAAGCTTGCACCTATGCATCAATAAAAGAAACTTGTCTTCCTTCACCATGTTTTTTGGTCTAATAATGAACAAAGTGTCCAATGAGGGATTCAAAATCCAGGTTAATGGCAATCGGGAATCGAGGGTTTACCCACTCGTCCACCGACGACATGAGACACTTAGCGCGCCATCTATATATAATAAATAAAACTATATAGCGCAATTGTTTTTTCTATTTTTAAAATACACTTATTGGCAAAACTTAAGGAAGTTTCTTTTTTTATGTATCCGTTTATCTAGTTTTTTGAAAGAGACAGAAAATATTTGTTTACACTTGGTTTTATCTCGTGCATCTTCAATAAAAGTCGCTGTAATATCTTTCAGAGTCATTAACTGAATCCTGATAAACATGCTAAAAGGACAACTTCATTAAGTTTTGGCTCTCTGTCAGTGTATTTCTATTATCCAAAAAGCTTATGTCCATCGAGTTTTTCACTACTGTAACCATTAACACCTCTAAAGTTCCGGATATATGAGCATAATTTCCCATTCATTGGGTAAAAATCTTTTAATAGTTATTCAAAAATTAGCTTAAAAGGTACATTTCCTTAAAGTTTTGTCTCTATAACTGTGATTTAGATCATAGAATAAATTTATAAAATATATTTAAAGAAAATATTCAAGATATTTAAAGATCCTTGCTTTTAATATTCCTGTTTATACTATTGTATTGAAGGCTTCTAAGTATTGTCTTTCTGATTTCGTTTTATAGATCAACTAGACGGGTGACCCGGGCTTCGCACCGGGATTGACCCGTGTGCATATCTAACCGGGTGATATATATTTAGATAAGATTTTTTTTATAATTGTTTGTTATTAGCATTATCTATTTGTTTGCATCAGCATAATTTAATCTAATCTTTGATAGAGGGCGCTTTTCGTGAGCTAAGTAGAATAATTTAAATATAAAGTTTCAATAATTGATTTATATATTTTTTAAAATAGCCTATCGTCTTTCCCGTAATTTTTTACCTATGTATGGAAATATTGGTTTGAATTAGTGAACTACTGCGAATTTGTATACCGGACATACAAACAAACAAACATACAAACATTCATTTATATATAAATATAGATGTGCCCTTCCGGATCATCAATATACTATATTTAGTATAAGTTATCCATTTGTAAACGGCACAAATATACCAAGGCATCACTACAGTGTGTGTGCTCCTTATTCCCTAGTTTAGCATTTTGGTTCAAATATCTCTCAATTCATCATTCGAGACTGGATAAACATTCTATAAAGTTTTCCCAAAAGTTCGTGTTTTTCTTCAAACATTGTTTTCTTATTACTTTTATTACGGCGAATAAATAATAATACATAATAGAAAAACATTATACATAAGGACGAATAATATTGGTATTTCAATTTTTTTCAAGTGTTTGTGAACTTTTAGGACAACCTTGTATTACAGGACAGGTTTTTTAATATCCTGTTCCAAAATAAGTTTATTAGGTACCGCTCAAAAATTGAAACCTATCTTATGTTATTTACAATGAAATAATTATATACAGTTAAACCTGTCTATAGGGCCTCCTCTAAATAGCGCCTTCCTCTCTATAGCGCCCGATTATAAATACGTAGTACGATGCGATTTACATTAGAAGTGACCTGTCTATAGCACACCCTCTCTATAGCACTCTATTTGGGTGAGTCCCAAGAGGGGGCGCTATAGACAGGTTTAACTGTATATAATAAATAATTCTTGACATATAAAAAAAGTGTCCAATGCGGGATTTGATCCCGGTTTTTGGCTGTCGGAAACCAATGGTTTACTAACTCGTCCACCGACTTCTTGGTTTTAAGTATACTATTAACAATTAAGATATAACGGTGAATTCGAAAGACTAGTAGTTAAAGATGTCGCATGTAGTACATGAGAATTAGAGTAAAAAAAAAACTAAATTTGAGAAATAATCAATAAATTCAGATTTTATTAAAAATAATTAAAAACAAGATATTTGCACGCCATCTGTATCTAATAAATGAAATCATTTGACGTTTAAGGAAATTATTTTATTAGATAAAGAAAAAAATGGCGTTAATGAATTCTTTAATGGAGATATACAAATTATATTTAATATATTTTGACCACCCATTGTGTTGTTAAAATACATCCTATTTTGCATGCCTGTCACCAATCATTCAATTGTTCGCGTGCTTGTTAATTTGCAATCATTGTTGTAGCGATTGTTTTAAATTGAATTTGGAATGAAAGTCTATTCTTTATGCCTTTCCATTATCTTTTTATCTATAGATATACACTCATAGACAAAACCTAAGGAAGTGTAAAATCTTTGATTAGGCCTATTTTATTTTTATTTTTTTAAGTAAAGAGGCAATTTTGTTCATGTTTGGTTATCTCGTGTGTCTTCAATAAAGGTCACTGTGTATCAAATATATTTCAGTTATTGTCTGAAATTCGATAAACAGGCTAAATAGTACAAATTCCTTAAGTTTTGTCCATGAGTGTTTAACAATTCCTTTTTCTGTAAGATATTTCTGCTTGAAAGAATTGATAACATTTCGTATTGCAAGTTAAATTGGTTCTTATATTGATTTTTAAAGATAAACGTTTAATTGATATTTTTTAAGCCAACAATTCCTACGAATACCAGGATATCTAGCTAGAAGATGTAACTCATCATTGTAAAGACCTTTCAGCGTATAGTATTCTAAAGCTCTAGGAGCGTATGTTCATAAATTCTCTAAATACTGAATAACTCCATAGATTGTTCGTGAAAAGACTTGAAAGCCATATAAACATAATTGTTCTGACAATAGAGCAATCCATATTTGAATATTTAGGTAATAAAAGTACATATATTGGATTGAATAAAATATTTATTTGCCAATATTTTTCGGTTGGATGAACGCCAACCTTTGTAAATGCATTACAACGTAATATTTTGTATAAACAAAAACTCAACTCGTACAAAATAATACGTTATAATGCATTGACAAAGAATGGCGTTTAGCCAACCGAAATATTAGCAAAAGGTAATTTTATTCAATCCAATATGCCTTTTTATTATGTAAATAGAGGAGAATTATGTTCCAAGTTTGATGGAAGGATTGAGGAACACAATAGAATCTGTCATCCGTTGACCTTGTTGGACGGGAGCCGCCCGGACCATGTTAAGTACCGGATCAGGTGGTCCGTGTGTTGAGCCAAGGACGGACGTCCTGTGGTATGTCATCTGCCATCTGGACGCCATCTCTTCACTTCGCATTGGTTAAATGAAACATCATCACATATACGGTGTACCCCACAGTGCTAGTGTCTGAAGCCAACTTGTTGTTTGTCATTTCTAGCTGCCTTCAGCCCATCTGGTTGATTCTCAAACCTTCCATACCTCACATATGTCACAACTAGAAGATGTAATTGTCACATATGCGAGGAATTGGGTCCGCGGTGCTAGTGTCTAAACCGGCCTGCTGTTTTCCATCTCTTTCTGCCTACAGCCCATCTGGTTGATTCTCAAACCTTCATACCTCACATATGTCAACTAGAAGATGTAATTGTCACATATGCGAGGGATTGGGTCCGCGGTGCTAGTGTCTAAACCGGCTTGCTGTTTTCCATCTCTCTCTGCCTACAGCCCATCTGGTTGATTCTCAAACCTTCATACCTCACATATGTCAACTAGAAGATGTAATTGTCACATATGCGAGGGATTGGGTCCGCGGTGCTAGTGTCTAAACCGGCTTGCTGTTTTCCATCTCTCTCTGCCTACAGCCCATCTGGTTGATTCTCAAACCTTCATACCTCACATATGTCAACTAGAAGATGTAATTGTCACATATGCGAGGGATTGGGTCCGCGGTGCTAGTGTCTAAACCGGCTTGCTGTTTTCCATCTCTCTCTGCCTACAGCCCATCTGGTTGATTCTCAAACCTTCATACCTCACATATGTCAACTAGAAGATGTAATTGTCACATATGCGAGGGATTGGGTCCGCGGTGCTAGTTTATGAAGCCGGCCTGCTGTTTTCCATCTCTCTCTGCCTACCCATCTGACAGATTCTACAACCTTCCACACCTCACATATGTCAACTAGAAGATCTAATTGTCACATATGTGAGGGATTGGGTCCGCAGTGTTAGTGTCTAAAGCCGACCTGTTGTTTGTCATTTATCGTTGCTTACAAGACATCTGGATAATTCCCAAACCTCCCACACCTCACATAGGTAAACAATAAGATGTAATTGTCACACATGTGGCGGATCAAGGTAGTAAGGTTACCAAAAACGACTTGCAGTACGTCACCTCGATATCTCTAACTTCCACAAGCAAGTTGTCCAACTACCCAGCCTTCTACACTTCACATATGTCAACTAGAAGATTTAATTGTCACACATGCGAGGGATCCGGTTCGCGGGGCTAGTGTCTAAGGACGGCCTGTTGTTTGTCATTTCTAGTTGCCTTCAGCCCATCTGGTTGATTCTCAAACCTTCCACACCTCACATATGTCAACTAGAAGATGTAATTGTCACATATGCGAGGGATTGGGTCCGCAGTGCTAGTATCTGGAACCAACTTGTTGTTTGTCATTTCTAGCTGCCTTCAGCCCATCTGGTTGATTCTCAAACCTTCATACCTCACATATGTCAACTAGAAGATGTAATTGTCACATATGCGAGGGATTGGGTCCGCGGTGCTAGTATCTGGAACCAACTTGTTGTTTGTCATTTCTAGCTACCTTCAGCCCATCTGGTTGATTCTCAAACCTTCCACACCTCATATATGTCAACTAGAAGATCTAATTGTCACACATGCGAAAGATCGGGTCCGCGGTTCTAGTGTCTAAGGACGGCCTGTTGTTTGTCATTTCTAGCTGCCTTCAGCCCATCTGACTGATTCTACAACCTTCCACACCTCACATATGTCAACTATAATATCTGATTGTCACACCTGTGAGTGATCAGGTCCGAAGTGCTAGTGTCTAAGGATAGCCTGCTGTTTGTCACCTCTCGCTGCCTACAAGATATCTGGTTGATTCTACAACCTTCCTCACCTCATATATGCCAACAATAGGATCTGATTGTCACACCTGTGAGTGATCAGGTCCGAGGTGCTAGTGTCTAAGGATAGCCTGTTGTTTGTCACCTCTCGCTGCCTACAAGATATCTGGTTGATTCTACAACCTTCCACACCTCATATATGCCAACAATAGGATCTGATTTCACACCTGTGAGTGATCAGGTCCGAGGTGCTAGTGTCTAAGGATAGCCTGTTGTTTGTCATTTATCGTTGCTTACAAAACATCTGGCTAATTCTCAAACTTCCCACACCTCACATATGTAAACAATAAGATGTAATTGTCACACATGTGGCGGATCAAGGTAGTAAGGTTACCAAAAACGACCTGCCGTATGTCACCTCGATATCTCTAACTTCCACAAGCAAGTTGTCCAACTACCCAGCCTTCCACACTTCACATATGACAACTAGAATATTTAATTGTCACACATGCGAGGGATCGGGTCCGCAGTGTTAGTGTCTAAAGCCGACCTGTTGTTTGTCATTTTTCGCTGCCTACAGTCCAACTGGCTGTTTCTCAAACTTACCACACCTCACATATGTAAACTAGAAGATATAATTGTCATACATGCGAGAGATCGGGTCCGAGGTGCTAGTGTCTAAGGACGGCCTGCTGTTTGTCACCTCTCGCAGGCTACAGCCCATCTGGTTGATTATAAAACCTTCCACAGCCCACATATGTCAACTAGAAGCTCTAATTGTCATCAATGTGGTGGATCAGTACAGTATAGCTACTACAGACAAGCTGCAACACGTCACCTCTGTATCTCTGACAGTCCAACAGCTATTTGACCTACTGCCCAACCTTCCACAGCTAAAACGGTGAGAAATAACATCCCAATTAACACAATGATAATACTTGAGCTGAGAAATCTCTTTGATTATAATTATAGCCAGATCACATTGGGGAATTTTTGCCTTCTTAATCATGTTGAGATGCCAAGAGCATCAATATTTTGAAGGCATTACTTTTGTAGATGCTTTTTGACCACGAATAGCATCAATGTAATATCTGCTGAGAATATAAATGATAGATCAGAATTTGATGGATTTGAAGGTACAAGCGTCACTCAAAAAGTTTTTGAAATCACTTATTTTTTTATTAAAACTTCAACTTTCAAATTTTCAGATTTTCTCAAAGTATTCACTCTTAGCACCTATGCAAGATTTCATCCGTGAAAACCAATTATCGAAGCACTTACCTCAGTTATCTTCGGGGATGGAATTTACGGCATTGATAAAGGCTTGCAGTGTTTCATTATCAGTGTCAAATTTTATCCATTTCAACAATAACTTGACTTTTGAAAATAAAAAAGTCACAAGGTGCTAGTTCTGGTGAATATGGTGGATGAGTGACTAATTAGACAGTACTTCCATCAGCCAATTACTGACAGGTATCTACAGAAGCACACATGACAGAAAATTCTGAGAAAAACTCATTTTTCTACCAACTAGATCTTCAAAGATTTTTATAATCAAATATCGCTTTCCCCAATTTTGTCATCATATTTACAAAATAAATTATGATGTGATTATACAATTCTATACATACTTTAGCCACGTTTTAAAAGTTAAAAGAGAAAACGAAAATATAACGTGGTGAGTTTCTTTTTATTGAAAATACAAGCTTTCAAGCAAAACGCTTTTCTTCAGGTAATCCAAGAAAATGTGCGGAGAGGTATATACACCCAACTAAGTAAGATTTGAATATTTAAGCGGAATTGCCACGAACAAGCACGTATCAACACACCTAGAGGAGCGAGCGAGAAATCCAGTTTAAAATAAGTTTAAAATAAATAAAATATATACATAAATGGGGAAAACACTTGAGGTTAAAATTCCTTATGCGGGATCCATGCTATTACCAAAAGCTATGTACTGTGGGGGTATCCCGCATAAGGAATTTTAACCTCAAGTGTTTTCCCGATTTATGTATATATTTTATTTATTTTAAACTTATTTTAAACTGGATTTCTCGCTCGCTCTCTAGGTGTGTTGATACGTGCTTGTTCGTGGCAATTCCGCTTCAATATTCAAATCTTACTTAGTTGGGTGTATATACCTCTCCGCACATTTTCTTGGATTACCTGAAGAAAAGCGTTTTGCTTGAAAGCTTGTATTTTCAATAAAAAGAAACTCACCATGTTATATTTTCGATTTATCTTTTAACAATTCTATACATTTCAGGAGATTTGATTGTCAGGAATGAATCAACAATAACTTTTAGAAATAAAAAAATATATTTTTAAAATATTTTAATTATATAATATTGATTGTAAAGACTTTTAGAATGACCTTTATAGTATTTTCTGATTATATTTGTTCAAATAAAATATTGCCTTCATCATAACATTTCGAAGGTATAACGAAGGAATTTAGACAAAAAGGAATCAAGGGAAACATTCCAGGCGTCCAATAGATACAACTAAGCCCTGTGTGGGGGAGGTTGAAGCGTGCATGTAGGGTCCTCTAGGTCAGGTTCGGGAGAATTTGATCCATGCGCTCCAAATAGACCCGGACGTCGTGCGTGCGAGACTTTTACATAATGACCCGGCTTTGTTACAGAAGATGTATGACGTGGCATGTACCATTACTGTAGACTTGCCTTAAGCAATCTGAAGATAAAAAAATCTTGTTTGCATAAAAGTGCATTTTTCCTACTTCTTCACTGATGAATATCTTTATACAATCAACCCTTGATATCATGTTTAGTAGAAGATTATTAATGTTTTCAACTTTGAACTGGCCATTCACACACACAAAGCTTTTATTAAGACGTTAGTCTTATACAGATTCTCCGTACAAGGTGCAATATCAGGAAAAGAGCAGCACAGGAAACCAGTAGTTCCGCAACTATATACAATTATTAGTAATAAGGAAAAGTAAGATTTAATATGAAAGGTCGACGCCATCGCCCCAAGTCTTCAATTCCATAAGCGCGGAGCAGAAATAGGGACTAAGTTATTTAGTTCGCCATAAATATAGCATCCAGACACAAAAAGGAGGTTTACTCCAGTACAGCCATCCATATCACCAGCTCCGCAATCTCATCGTCGACCAACACGATGGCCCCTCGATGTTTCGTCGAACTGGCCATTCTGATGTCTGCCAAGACACACATCTATAAGTACTTCCTCGACGTGGAACTGAGGAGTGTTCAAGAAGACCTTGTCTGGAGGAGGACTCTCTCAAGGTGGGGAAACCTCTCTTACTGAAGAAATTTGTACATTTACAACTGAATATATTTCACTACATTTTGTCTACCATTTATATACTATTTTATTATATATTTTTCCACATTTGTAATAATTTTTAAGAAGAATCAATAAAATTGTTTGAATTGTCAATTGTCAAATTTGAATGCATTATTTCTTTAGACATCTAGAAAGCGTGATGAGTTTCTATCAATCTTTGTATTTAGGTTGTTTATATGCAAAATTTTCAGGACCCTCGCTATGGAAAATGAGAAATTCAAATATTATCCTAGATATAAAAGTGCATTCGAATATTCTAAACATTTCTTTAAATTATTAATCCTAGTACACGTTGTACAGGCCATAATATTCATGGTGGGTAGATAGCGACAACATGTTTAAACATGTGAAAAGCAGTTCGACTTACAAATGTACCAGAACCCCTTTTGGGTGCTTGTGCTCGCTGGTGGGGTTGGACTTTTGCAAGATTCGGTTGCCATCGGATCATTTTATTTTAATTATAGAAAAGTGTTCAGTGTTCAAGGATTCGATAACAGGTTGTAGCGGTCAAAACCCAATGGTTTAGGCCACACTTCTACCGACCCCCTAACAATTTTTATTATTTCTTTAACTGATATGAGCCGAATCATCTCTTTCAATAACTTTTATCATTGCACAGTAAGGTCTGTATACAGTAGATAATATTTGATATGTGAAAATGAACACATTCCCAAAAAAATATCGATAATTATTACCTAGAAATCAACAAGGAGAGCATAGCTAGAAACCAACGAGGAGAAAGTAGTTAAAGCCAACGAGGAGAACGTAGCTAGAAGCCAACGAGGAGAACGTAGCTAGAAGCCAAAAGGAGAACATAGCTAAAACCAACAAGATGAATGTAGCTACAAGCCAACGAGGAGAACATAGCTAGAAACCAACGAGGAGAAAGTAGTTAAAGCCAACGAGGAGAACGTAGCTAGAAGCCAACGAGGAGAACGTAGCTAGAAGCCAAAAGGAGAACATAGCTAAAACCAACAAGATGAATGTAGCTACAAATCTGTTTGCCAATATGAATTGGCAATATATGTAATTTTCATTATGCACACTTTATTTCCGCGACATAGATTCCAAAGGCAATACCTAAAGAGAAACATAATTGATCAATCACGATGTTTCAATCTTTCCAGTTAGAAATTTGAAGAGAATTTCGTGGTCTTACAGGAATGGACATGTCTAAGGATAGCAGGCAATCCACACAACTTACAAAGGAATACTTTACTCGGTTCATGAAATGAGATATTCTTGCAGATTGTATGGTGAAATCTTTAATAGGCACTCATGGACAAAACTTAAGAAAGTGGAACGACTTTAATGTCGCCAGTCATCTGCTTTTTTTAAAGAGACAGAGGAAATTTTGTTCACACATTGTTATCTGATGTGTATTCAATAAATATCACTTTGTATCAAATATATTTCAGAGTTATTATCTGAATCCTGAAATACATGCTAAAAGGTACAGCTTCCTTTAGTTTTATCCATGAATGTATTTTTAAGATTAGGTAATTATTTACACTCATTGACAAAATTGAAGGAATTTGTACCTTTTAGCATCTATATCGGGATTCAGATAAATAACTCTGAAATATATTTGATATACAGTGAGATTTATTGAAAACACATAACTAATTTTCCACATCAAAAAAGCAAACAACAACGACATAAATGAATTTCTACTTCTTCAACATTTGTCCATGAGTGTATTTTGATTTACACCTTTCCAATATTAAACATCAAAAGCTAGTCTAGAGTTTTATAATTTTAAATTTAATTTAATTATGATTTTAAATAGGTGTATTTTATATTTGTTCATATAAGAAGTTGTTTGGAAGTTGTCTTATGGACTCCCAAGAGTTATAAGAATTCATTTTAATAAATATAAATTTATATCTGTCCAACTTCATCGAGGTGTTCTCGGAGGTGTCAGTATCCACAGGACGTGCTCTCGGGGAGAGAAACCAAGTTAAGAAAGAAGATAATTTCAAAATATTATAAATTAACCGAATGGCCCGGGCAACACCCGGGTTTTACCCGATTAAATGCTTTTATTCAAATACTATTCGTTACAATTATAAATTGGCGCCGTGGATGTCATTCTTGTATAATATATAAATGAGTTTTAAAAATTGAAAAAAAAAAAAAGCATCGGCCGGGAATCGAACCCGGGCCGCCCGCGTGGCAGGCGAGTATTTTACCACTGAACTACCGATGCTTATAAGAAATGGCCATATTTGGGTATTTATTCCATTCACAAAAGCAAACGGTGACAGAATTGATTAAGAATTGTTGCTTGATGACTCTGATACTTGTATATTTTAATTATCTGCCCTTTATATAAAAATGATATTACGAAACGTTAAAGAGGAAGGTGAAGTTACACTAATGGACAACACTTAAGGAAGTTGTACGCTTTAGCATGTATATCTGGATTCAGACAATAAAGTGAATTTTTTAAAAAGACATTACTACCTCTGAAATTTTAAACGGCTTCAAATTATATATATGTGTGCTGAAAAAATAAAAAAAATCTTATGTTTAATTTAATTCGTTATTAATTAATATGCAACAATTAATTACAAGAACCTAAAAGTAAAAAAGATATTTTTTTTCATTAACAAGCATTAATTCATTGATAATGATTTATAGATATTCTTAAAGAATATTTGCATAATTGCAAGATATCGCCGTGCGAGGAGACTGGCTAAGAAAGAAGCATGGAGGGCAGCCTGCTCGCGTTGCGAAATCAGCCCTTGGGGTGGAATCTACAGTTTCATCAAGGGAAACTTTAAGCGCAAACCCCTCTCAGCTCTCCCAGTTGGTAGCGGCTTCACTGAAGGTCCGCGGGACACATTAAATCACGTATTAGATTACTATTTCGGCCGCGTCCCGCCCGATACCATGTTAGAACACAAAGATTTAAGCAAAGTCATCGCATCGTCATCTGATAACGACCCTTTGTTTACAGATAACGAGTTGTTGTTGACAGCGGATAAGGTAAACTTATCTTCTTCTCCTGGTAGTGATGGCATGCCACCTCTTCTTATCGTAAAACTAGTTAAACATTTTCGGACGTTTTTTCTAAGTATTTTCAACAAGTGTTTAACCACTGGCCACTTTCCATCTACATGGAAGCTGGGGGACGTCGTTCTCGTCCCCAAGCGAAGTGGGGAGGACTTTCTCGCATCACACCGTCCAATCACGATGCTGCCTGGTTTGGGCAAGATCCTTGAGCGTCTAATTCTTGCTAGGCTGTCGTGGATGGCCGATAGGATGTGTAAAGCGCCTCCAAACCAGTTCGGATTTAAGCCTTGTAGATCTACTACAGCCGCACTCTTAAATCTAAAATCTACTATAACCCGGACGATTAAAAATAGGAAATCTTGTCTTCTTCTTTCTTTTGATGTTAAAGGCGCTTTTGACAACGTGCTCCACTCCAGTATCTTGAGAGCGTTGCACAAAAGCGTCTGTCCCAGAAACATTTATCACCTGATAAACTCGTTTCTATGTAACCGTGTTGTGAGACTATCTATGAATGGTTGTACTGTGTCGAGACGAATTTCCAAAGGATGTCCCCAGGGTTCAGTTCTCGGCCCATTCCTTTGGAATATTGTCTTTGACGGACTCCTCACGCTGGACTACAGGAATAATGTTTTCCCGCAAGCCTACGCGGATGATCTGGTCGTGGTGGTCTCGGGATGCCGACCTAGTCAACTTCCCGCGGCCCAACACACCATAGATATGATCGCTAGGTGGTGCAGTTTGCATAAACTGGAACTCAGCGTGGGGAAGTGCCAGGCTATGGTTCTCCTCAGACCACACGGGAGATTGCCTGAACCGCGCCGGGATCTGGTTATCCACGGACGGCCAATCCAATGGTGCGACTCAATTAAGGTGCTGGGAGTGAGATTTGATCAACGTCTATCTTTCTACCAGCACGTAGTTGAAGTCTGCGCCAAGGTCCGCGGCATGTTGCCGCGTTTGACCGCAGCCGCTAATCTCAACTTTGGTTTTGGTTACCGCGCCTTGAGAACTCTGTATCTGCAAGTGGTTGTTCCGGCCATTGCCTATGCCTCGGCGGTATGGTTTCCGAATCTTTCTCAACGCTCCTTGAATGTTCTACTGAGTGCTCAAAGGCCTTTCCTAGTGAGAGCTTGTAGAGCTTTCAGATCAACCAGCAACGCTGCTCTAATCTCCCTCTCTAGAGTCCTTCCTCTCGATCTGGAAATCTTGGCTAAAACTGAGCTATACCTTAAAAAGTATGGATTGGTTGACGCTGAAATTCCACTCGAGCCTCCTCCCTTTCCACATCCTCTCCCCTACCCCCCCTATTACTCCGCTCCCAGTAATATTCCTGCTCTTTTCTTCCACGTGGCATACTATACAGATGGTTCCAAAACCAGAGATGGAGTTGGCGCCGGCGTGTACAGGTTCTCTTGTCTCGATTGTGCACCTGAAATACGTGAATCTCATGTTCTGTCCCCTCATTGTTCTGTCTTTCAGGCCGAAGCCCTTGGATTGGTTAAGGCTCTTGAAAACGCAACCACTTTACCAAATCATCTAACCTTAGGATTCTTCCTGGACAACCTCTCAGTCGTGAAGTCAGTTCTGAACTCTAAGACTGGTAATTACCTTATCGACAGAGCTCTGCTACTGATTTCGCGATTGAATCGCAATGGGAACAGATGCACTATACAATGGATCAAGGGCCACAGTGGGAACGTGGGTAATGACATTGCGGACACACTCGCAAAGCGGGGTGCTGAGTCTGCTGACCCAAGCTGTTACAAACTCGCTCCTTTATCGTTTGTAAAATCGGCAATCTACGGCCGGGCGCGTGAAGCATGGGAAAGCAGATTCCTCTCTCTAGCTCCTTCTATCCACACCCGCTTTGGCCTTACTCCAATGAGTCTTTTAGACAAAAGGTATGCGTACATCGTCCCTAGCGAGCACATTGTGGTAGGCCTGCTAACGGGACACACGTGGACGGACAGTTTCGCCCACAGGATAGGCGTCATCGACGATCCTTCCTGCCCTTACTGCGACGCCGACAGGGAAGAAACTCTGTCTCACATCGTGCTTGAGTGCAGCAGCCTTGATGCCCTTAGATTCCCCCTTCTTTCCACCTGTGCAGAAGAATTAGGGTACACTCCGCGGTCACTCAAAGACTTTATTTTCAACAGGAGCACTTGGCGAGCCTGCCTGGAGTTCCTAAAGGCCTCTGATAGACTTAAGCCACGCGTCCGCGCGGAGGATTCCGATCACTTGAGTGACTCGGACTCCTCACCTCATGGTTAACACCGGTCATTGGCGGCTGCTCGTAGACGTAACTTTGGCCTGTGCCGCTGTTTAAGATCGGTTTCGCGACCTGCCCTGCGTATGTGATCGCCCCTGACGCTGTCTCTGTAACCCAAGGACAGAGGGCAAATGGTTTGGCGATCCGACGGCGCGGGCTGCTCGAGAAATCGACTTACGCAGCGACCCATTTGAACGCGCTATGCAATCTATGGTGTACTTTTCTGGTTGGTCGTCTTAGCACTGGTACCCTCACCAGTAATCTTTTCTAAATCTTTAATATATTCATTTTTACAAAAAAAAAAAAAAAATAAATAAATAAAAATAAATAATAATAATAAATAAAAAAAAAAATTAAAAAAATAATCTATATTTTCCCATCAGTTGCTGAATCATTCTCGCTTTATCTAATATTCTTATTTGAACAACAGCTGTCTTTCTTTTATTTTCCCTGGCCTGGGGAATCTAACCTTTTTGAACAGCCTTGGTTGCGTGCAGCACCTTGACACTTTGACATTGTGCATTGCGGCTTGTCTGCCTGCTGCACCTTTTGTGCTTAAAAATCATATACTTTAATCATTGCGGTCTGTCTGCTCTCCACGGTCACCCCTGGGCTCAACACCATTGAACCCGTCTCTGCCACCCCCTGAACTCCGCGGATCACCACCCTGCTCCCCCCCCCCCGGTCCTCCTCTACATCCCGGCTCTCCTGGCCTCACCTGGCGATGACCCCTGGCCACCCATCCCCAGGCCCCTCCAACTATGATTTGTATATATTCCGCTTTATGCGTCCATCGGGGCTCAAAAATCATTCATTTTGGTTAGCAGCCCCGTAAAATAAAGATATTTTCTCTATCTCAATGGCCGGCTCAAAACTTTTGTACATTATGTAAATAAGCTTTTCATTTTTTTTATACTCGCCTTAAGCCAGGCAGTATACTTTTATCAAATTATGTTCTTTTATATATTCATTTAGTTCAATTAAATTACTGATCAAAATTATTTTTATTATCTTACTTTCAAGATTTAACCACGACTGCATCACCATTGCCATAATACTCAACATGATTCTAAAAAATACAACAGAAATCTCATTCATCTTTATTTATAATATACATACATTGTTGAAATCTCTCAACACATTTGACAATGGCATCAAGTGTTTATAGATAACTTGTATAATCTTTGTTATCTTTGACAACGTATTCTGAAATGGTCCTCAATAGATACAATGGTATCCAATAATCCAGATAGATAAAAAGAGAAACTCCTAAAAGAGAATAAAACAGAAAGCTTGTAGTTGTCATGAAGGGACTCGTCAATGGGTATTATGGAGACAAACGCCAGAAAAAACAAAGAAGGTGACATTAATGTGTCACACCAGCTGGACACAAGCTGAGCCTTTGTGTGGCGACCAAGGACAATGACAGGCCCATGATACTGCCGTGTCCTATGTCATTAAAATGATAATAATCATGGGCCAAAGAAGAGATAGAAACGATTTTCCGATTGGTTCAGTCAAGGATATACCTTGTAAGATACAAAGAGAAATACCTCGATAAGTTTGATAGGTACTGTTCTTCAAAGTTGGAATTTCTTTTTTCTCTTATTCTATTCTATAATTTATGAATGCCCTTCTTCTCAGCCTCAATAGTGGGATTCTAATATTCAAAACGTCTTTCCTTTGTTTCGTTTTTATAGTGAGAAATGTTTCGCTTGAAAATAAGATTACAACAAAGAGACCTTTATAGGTGGAGTTTTCCATATTTGAATTTGAGTTTATTATCGTTGTTATTGTTAGATGGATCGCAATTATCACTCTCTTCTATATATTAAATATTCTTTATTGAAGGTAGAAACTAAATAATTCAAATGAACATAAATTTCTATATATACACTTATGTTAGCCTTCAACTGGGAAAACCTACGTCTCTCTAACAGCATATCTATTACCTAAATCACACCTCCCACCGCCCTATATATTAGCTTATATGAAGTATATATATTAAAAATGGCATCTCCTGACCACGAGCACATCTGCTTTACAGAAGGCAGAGCGCCATCTGGTGGAACAAAAATAAACTAAACGTTTATTTAGCTTGCTCCGTGATATGTGGCCAACCTAATTTCTTGATAAATCAAGAAAAGCCATCCACGAACGCGTTTCTCGCTCTTGGCGCTCGTCAGCGTGAAGTAGGCTGTAACCACTGCGACCAAAAATATTTTTTTTGGTCCCAATGGCTTCTTGAGAAATCAAGAAATGGGTATTTAAGGCCAAATTTGCGTAAAGACGCTTTACATATGAAAAAATAAAAGATCTAAAAAAGCATCTAAAAAGCACATGTGCTCGTGGTCAGGAGATGCCTTCTTTATTTTTAATATCAACACCTGACCCACTTATCTTTTATTTTTTTCTATTGTTTTTTTCATACAAGTATATAGGTGATGAATAATAGAAAAATAGTTTTCTATTATTTTATCACATGTTAAGCGTATTTACGCAAGTTTGGCCTTAAATATCCATTTCTGGGTTTCTCAGGAAGCCTTTGGGACCTAAAATATTCTTGTTCGTAATTGGTACAGGCCGTTCCACGCTGACGAGCGCCAACAGCACGAAACGCGTTCGTGGATGACTTTTCTTAATTTATCAAGAAATTGGGTTGGCCAAATATCAGGGAACAGGCTAAATCAATGTTTAGTTTTCTGTTCCACCAGATGGCGCTCTGCCATCTAAAAAGCACATGTCTCCTGTTCAGGAAATTCCTTCTTTATATATATATATATATACCTTACACCACAGATTATAAAGTTACAGATTAATATAATAATAGAATAAAAATTAATATTTTAACTATATAACATCCACTAGTTAAGACTTTTACAACCATTTGAATTCCACTGCTTATAATAAATATGAAAAATATTTTAATATTATTAAAAGAATATTGTTTAGACAAAATTGTTGAATATTAGGGTCGCATTGTTCTTTTTATAAAGATTAGTTGTAATGATTCAATTAATATGTCATCACTGTCTTTTTTGCTCCAAAATATGAAAAATTTGTTTGCTATTGGGTAATTTTCAGATGCTCTGAATATTAGATTATAGGTAAACGAATCCAAAATTTAGAAAATACAGACTCATAGAAAAAACTTGAGGAAATGGAAAGTATTTTTGTTGTTAACGGTCGTTGGTTGTTTATTTTTTTTTTTTTCGAAGGGGGTAGATAGAAGCAATTTTGTTCCCACTAATCATTGGACAATCATAAGATTACTTTTTTTTAATTTATTCATCTGAAATCACAGTACAATTTTTTTTTTCACATATTTGAAAATAACCTACAGCAGAGGGTTGGTGGAAGGATGGTCTAAACAGTTGGTTTTTCGAACGCTAAGACCCTGGTTCAATTCCCGCATTGGGCACTTTTTTCTGATTTAAAAAAAAAAGACTTTAATGGTCCCCGATTCTTGCAAAATTCCAACCCCACCAGCGAGTGCAAGTAACCAAACAAGGCTCTGGCACATTTGTAAGTGCAAAGTCGAACTGCTTTTCACATGTGTAGATATGTGGTGCACTTACAGTATGAGCAGTCGCCTTCTTCTACCCACCATGATTATCATGGCCTGTACCACGTGTACTAGAGATAAGCAACCTACAGCAGGTTATTTTTTTAATTTTAATCAATATTTATATACTTCTAATTTTATATAGGGGAATAGATTAGATAAAATATTATTCTTTTAAATGATTCTTTTAATGAAATAATTACTCTATATATAATACTATATTGACACAATAGGAAATAGTGACCATAAAACCAACTCACACTTTAGTAAATAAAGGCATTGATTTGAGATATCAAAATAGAAATAGAAAAATATTCTTAGTATTGCGTGTAATTTAATATACAAGGAAAAATAAAATGAAAACTTCATGTATGTTTTGAAAATACGCTATTAAGATGAATAGTGTTAAAAATGGCATTTAAGATACAAAAGAAGAGCTTAAAAGAAGATGCGAATTCTTGAATAGAATTAATGGACTTTGAATGGTAAAATGTTAAACTTCCCTATGGAGTCTAATTAAAGAAAAATATTATAAAGGCCTCATACACCCCACAGTCACGAATCCCGTGCTCTATGGAATACGGTCAATGGGTCAAATTTTAACATATTTTAATCTGAGACTATATATTACTACATTTAAGAATTTAACCTACTATATTATTCTTATATATTTAAAAAACGTATTTTATAACATTCACATTTATTGAATAGAAGTTCATAGGTGTCGCTCACTTGAGAATATATTGTAAATTATAAAAAAAATAGGTTCAATTTATAATTTAAAACGAATGAAGTATTTAGAAGAGTTTAAAATGGTATAAATTGAAATAGCCAAATATTGAACTGACTTGATTATTTTGAGATAGGAAAATGTAATGTCAAAATTGCTACATGATGTTGGAGTTAATGTATTCTTATTATACTATTAGAACATATTAGCCCTTTCTACCAACAGATATGCATTTTTATATAGAAAATTATAATAATACATTAATGATTTTTATAACATTACTACTCTTTACTACTATTAAAGATAACAGAATACTAATATATTGTTATTTATGTTGGAATATTACACAGAATAACAATGGCTATAGATGAGCTCGGGTTTGAAAAGGAACTTGTATATAAAATATATTGTTTTTGTTGCTTCCGCGTAAAATTACCAAGATTTGTTGTGTATAATTGCTATTAATAATAAATAATATGTAAAGTTAAATTGGTTACGGATTTATTCTTCTTACTTACTTTAATGACATAACAATTTATACATTATTTATGGGAAAAACCTTCAATAGAGTGAAAACTGGGTCATTCGAATAGTTTTAATATATTTATAACTAGAATGTGCGCAGTATAATGCAATGGAAAGATCACAGATATTATTACACATGGTATGTTTGAAATATATACAGTTGTAATCATCTAACCATCATGATTGAAACAATAAATCGAACGATGGAAGTTTTAAAATTTCATTTAGAGAGGAATAGGGAGTTAACAACTAACAAAAAACTTGAGAGAAAGGCTAATGTGAAGTATGAAAATGCTGCGTAATGAGAGAGAATAGGGAGTACACAACTAACATAAAACTTGAGAGAAAGTCTAATGTGAAGTATGAAAATGCTGCGTAATGAGAGAGAATAGGGAGTACACAACTAACATAAAACTTGAGAGAAAGGCTAATGTGAAGTATGAAAATGCTGCGTAATGAGAGAGAATAGGGAGTACACAACTAACATAAAACTTGAGAGAAAGTCTAATGTGAAGTATGAAAATGCTGCGTAATGAGAGAGAATAGGGAGTACACAACTAACATAAAACTTGAGAGAAAGTCTAATGTGAAGTATGAAAATGCTGCGTAATGAGAGAGAATAGGGAGTACATAACTAACATAAAACTTGAGAGAAAGTCTAATGTGAAGTATGAAAATGCTGCGTAATGAGAGAGAATAGGGAGTACACAACTAACATAAAACTTGAGAGAAAGGCTAATGTGAAGTATGAAAATGCTGCGTAATGAGAGAGAATAGGGAGTACACAACTAACATAAAACTTGAGAGAAAGTCTAATGTGAAGTATGAAAATGCTGCGTAATGAGAGAGAATAGGGAGTACATAACTAACATAAAACTTGAGAGAAAGTCTAATGTGAAGTATGAAAATGCTGCGTAATGAGAGAGAATAGGGAGTACACAACTAACATAAAACTTGAGAGAAAGTCTAATGTGAAGTATGAAAATGCTGCGTAATGAGAGAGAATAGGGAGTACATAACTAACATAAAACTTGAGAGAAAGGCTAATGTGAAGTATGAAAATGCTGCGTAATGAGAGAGAATAGGGAGTACACAACTAACATAAAACTTGAGAGAAAGTCTAATGTGAAGTATGAAAATGCTGCGTAATGAGAGAGAATAGGGAGTACATAACTAACATAAAACTTGAGAGAAAGGCTAATGTGAAGTATGAAAATGCTGCGTAATGAGAGAGAATAGGGAGTACACAACTAACATAAAACTTGAGAGAAAGTCTAATGTGAAGTATGAAAATGCTGCGTAATGAGAGAGAATAGGGAGTACATAACTAACATAAAACTTGAGAGAAAGTCTAATGTGAAGTATGAAAATTCTGCGTAATGAGAGAGAATAGGGAGTACACAACTAACATAAAACTTGAGAGAAAGGCTAATGTGAAGTATGAAAATGCTGCGTAATGAGAGAGAATAGGGAGTCCATAACTAACATAAAACTTGAGAGAAAGGCTAATGTGAAGTATGAAAATGCTGCGTAATATGAAGTATCCATCAAACAGTAGAACGATTGACAGCATGGAGAAACAATGGGACAATATATTGTTAGGGCGTTGTTATCATTGAGCTAAATGGATGAAGACACGCAAGGTGTTCAGTGCCGTTTAGTCTTGCCGTGCAACGCCTTCCAATATTTCACAAAACTTCTTATCTTTCGAATCTCTTAGTGCTTCGTTAATTTATATTCTCTTTCGTTATATCTTCACTAAATATTAGTCCATTTGCTTTGTGTGTTTTGCTTTGTTGTTTTTATTTCTCTTTGGACAATTTTCTTTAGTTAATTATGTAAAATAATGAATTGAACAGGATTGTATATAGCCGATTTGTTGTGATGTAGAGAGAGGTATTGACGCAAATATCCTTGAGTTTGGGATATCGCGTTTCATGATGTTAATACAACAACAACAACAAAAAGCCTTTATTCAGGGTCACTGACCCTATACAGGATTCACCAGAGGTATGCAAGGAACAAAGCAGTGAGACAAAGGAAATAACGATATATACAGAAGAAAAAAAAACAAGAAAGATAAAGAGGGAAGCAAGAAAAACAACACAAAAAGAGTAGCAGTAAGAAAGTGAGGAGTGAGTGTCACTTGGCCTTCTTCTGAGATATGGACTTGTGGAAACCATATAACGCCGTAGCAATATACTTATTCTGGGTCATATTGTCAATTATTGATGGAAGTGAAGCACAGTCATGATGTTAATAAAGGTTAAATATTAGTCCATAGTTCACGCGTGTGCAGGTAAATATATGAATTTTACATGATATATATCTCCTCATATATAGTTTAATAAACTAGTAGAATAACGCCTTCGCTCGAAAACTCGCATATTTATACACACAAAACATATTGTTAATTTTTTTTTGTATTTCTATATTAGGACAACGATAATCTCACTATTCTATATACAGTTACGAGCGTCATTCTTCGTCGCCTCTGTCACGGTTTGCGTTTTTTTGGAATGGCGCCCTCCTATTGGTCGCCTACGATCACGCCACCTTTGCCCCCCCCCCCCCCCCCCCCATTTTTGTAACTATTGTGTTGGAGCGGGTCGCTCCTTAAATAAATGCATATATTAGTTAATAACCAAATGGAATCCTCTCTTTCTTTTTCCCAGTAAGAAAGGCCTACGGAAGCCAACAGTACATAGACAGATAAAGCACATAGGCTATAGTTATTAACTAACATATGCATTTATTTAAGGCGCCAATTTATAATTGTAACAAATTGTATTTGAATCAAAACATTCAATCGGGTAAATCACGGGCGTTGCCCGGGTCATTCGGCTAGTTTTCTATAGAATGAGAAACACAAGTCGGGGTGAAGAACTTCTTTTTATAAGACTACGACACCGTAGAAGCTTTCAGGTTAGACGCCTTTCTATGGCTACCCGTAGAAGCTTTCAGGTTAGACGCCTTACTATGGCTACCCGTAGAAGCTTTCAGGTTAGACGCCTTACTATGGCTACCCGTAGAAGCTTTCAGGTTAGACGCCTTACTATGGCTACCCGTAGAAGCTTTCAGGTTAGACGCCTTACTATGGCTACCCGTAGAAGCTTTCAGGTTAGACGCCTTACTATGGCTACCCGTAGAAGCTTTCAGGTTAGACGCCTTTCTATGGCTACCCGTAGAAGCTTTCAGGTTAGACGCCTTACTATGGCTACCCGTAGAAGCTTTCAGGTTAGAAGCCTTACTATGGCTACCCGTAGAAGCTTTCAGGTTAGACGCCTTACTATGGCTACCCGTAGAAGCTTTCAGGTTAGACGCCTTTCTATGGCTACCCGTAGAAGCTTTCAGGTTAGACGCCTTACTATGGCTACCCGTAGAAGCTTTCAGGTTAGACGCCTTACTATGGCTACCCGTAGAAGCTTTCAGGTTAGACGCCTTACTATGGCTACCCGTAGAAGCTTTCAGGTTAGACTCCTTACTATGGCTACCCGTAGAAGCTTTCAGGTTAGACGCCTTACTATGGCTACCCGTAGAAGTTTTCAGGTTAGACGCCTTACTATGGCTACCCGTAGAAGCTTTCAGGTTAGACGCCTTACTATGGCTACCCGTAGAAGCTTTCAGGTTAGACGCCTTTCTATGGCTACCCGTAGAAGCTTTCAGGTTAGACGCCTTACTATGGCTACCCGTAGAAGCTTTCAGGTTAGACGCCTTACTATGGCTACCCGTAGAAGCTTTCAGGTTAGACGCCTTACTATGGCTACCCGTAGAAGCTTTCAGGTTAGACGCCTTAACACGGCTACCCGTACAAGGACGTCTTGCACGAAACTTGTACAAAGAATTGTACTTATATAAAGAAGCTCTTCTTCACGACTTTTGTTTCTTATTATAATTAATATATACAGTTATCAGCGTCATAATCAATTATTTCTTAATCAATTCTGTCACCGTTTGCTTTTGTGAAATGGAATAAATACCCAAATATGGTCATTTCTCATAACCATCGGTGGTTTAGTGGTAGAATGCTCGCCTGCCACGCGTGCAACCCGGGTTCGATTCCCGGCCGATCCATTTTTTTTTTACAATTTTAAAACTCATTTATATATTATACAAGAATGACATCCTAGGCGCCAATTTATAATTGTAACGAATAGTATTTGAATAAAAGCATTTAATCGGGTAAAACCCGGGCGTTGCCCGGGTCATTCGGCTAGTTTCTATATAATCAATAATCATATTTTTCATAAAAATTCGAAACTATTATAGACGTGTATGATTCTTTCTATAATTAAACAATTTCTACTGCCATCACTGTAATGGAAAAATGAATGGAAGGGCCTGGTTTATCAGTGGTGAACCCTCCCGGCAGTTTCGCCAGTTTAATATATGTCGTATTTTATTTTTGAATACTCTGTGTGAAAGCTAGATTTTGAATAGGAACTAACCTGTAGGTGGTTCCAGATTGATTAACCTAAAAAAAAAACGTTTTGTTTGGCATTCCTAGTTTTTCTTTTCCTGCTAAATGCAATGAATAATTCTTTTGTTGCTTTAAAGAGAGTTGTAATTATTTAAAATACTACAATATACCATACCGCTGTTTTATATTGCATTTTTCAATTTTCTTTTTATAGTGATACTGATGCTAGACTTTTGGAATGGGTATTTTAGATGAACTATAGACATAAGCTTTGAGGACAGTAGAAATACAGTAGAAGGCGCTCTAATGTATCATAATAATATTTTTATTGACATATTTCAAAAACGTAAAATAGTTTTAAAATATTTAAAGTATGGACGTCCACCTTTCTACAGAAAGACTACACGGAGGAAAGAGGTCGGTAGGAGATAAAGCAGAAGGTGCCGCTCGTGACCGCCGTCCGACAATGTCGGCCTGACCTCTTGACCCTGTGGACATTGCTAGTTCCCCGCTACCGCGCATAAACACAGAACCCCGTCCACGAAGCCATAACTCATTTATTACCTGCTTGGATCCGTAAGTGGCTAAACAAAAATTAGCAAGTTTGTGGAGATTACAGTTTTGAGGAAAATGTACCCTGTACTCAGCAGTTTCAACTGATGGTTGCCGAGATTCCTTTCAAAGCTGACTGACTGACTTCAACATCTTCTATTTAAATAAATTTAACATAACTTAGAAACGTGGAGATATTCATCCAAAATCTGTAGAGCAATGAACAAAACAAGAAACCATTCTTTTATATATAAGTAATTATTAGGTAATCTATAAATTACACTTTTTTAAATTATTTATTTCAATTCAAAACGCTATGGACACCTAGGGACACTTGCGCTAAATGTACATACAAATATAACAAAGAAAATAATCATCATGGAAAGATACACAGAAAGTAACTCAGAAAGATTCATAAATATTATTTACATATAGAGATATTCTTTGAATTTTATTTACAGTTACATCATTAAATTTAAAATATATACATATATACACACATATACACGCATACACCTATATATTATAATAACGGATAGAATCAAAAAGGATAAGTTTCTTTATTTGTAAAATCAATTCGAGCTTTCGGACGTAAGCAGCCCTTCTACAGGAATATTGGAAACAATTTCAAGTAAAGAAATTCAAGTAAAATAAAGAAACTTATCCTTTTTGATTCTATCCGTTATTATAATATATTGAAAGGATTACTCGTCTTACACCTATATATTGTTTACAGACAAATAATATGTCCAATATTTCCTTGAGAATCTTTAAATGTAAATACTTACTTTACAAATAAATAAAACATACTACCTACTGTCCATACTGCGATGATAAAAAATATTGATAGGGCCTGACTCCTCAGTGTTGGATCCTCCAAGTCGTTTAGCCAGTTTAATCTACCAGACTACTCTAATATTGTATTTGGCTGTATTGTTTACATATCCGACAATTATTTGAGAAGTTCTTGGCGATGTTGTTCAAAGAACTAAGAGCATAAATTTTGAAAACAGTGTTGAAATTTATATAAATTTACCTTTTAAGGTTTTCGTACAATAAATCGATAAGGAAAAATCCTTCGAATTATATGTCTGAAAAAAATTATAAGACACAATTTGAATTATATGGTAATAAGACTAACTCCAAATAAATAGTGTGCGACGTTTCGATAACAGCGTTGTTACACGCTATATATTTATTTGGATTTAGTCGTATTTCCTTATGATTGAAACAAGTATCCTTGACATAATCAGGTACGTACATTGATATATACAGTTATCAGCGTCATAATCAATTCTTTCTTAATCAATTCTGTCACCGTTTGCTTTGTGAATGGAATAAATACCCAAATATGGCCATTTCCCAAAACCATCGGTGGTTCAGTGGTTGAATGCTCGCCTGCCACGCGGTCGGCCCGGGTTCAAATCCCGGCCGATGCATTTTTTTTTTTTTTTTACAATTTTTAAAACTCATTTATATATTATACAAGAATGACATCCACGGCGCCAATTTATGATTATAACGAATATTATTTGAATAAAAGCATTTAATCGGGTAAAACCCGGGCGTTGCCCGGGTCATTCAGCTAGTTTTTATATAAAGTGAAATATTTCCATTATATAGCGAGAATTGACTTTTGGTATTCTCCATAGTTATACGTAGTAAGGGCCCTGATAATTATAGTGAGTGGTAGCGTCTGCTTTATACGATAAAAAAAAACATGGCGAAGGAAGACGAGTTTCTTTTATTGATGCATTAGAGCAAGCTTTCGGGTAAAAGCCCTTCAACAGGCAAGATAAAAACGACACTATGAACGATACCAATGGCTGTAGTGAATATATACATACACATATTAATTTACATAAATATAGAAAAAATCATGCAAATGAGCAATTTTAACTATTTGTGAAAAATAAAAATCATAGAGGATAATACAAGAGATGCAAAACCATTGCTGAAGGAAAGAAATATTAATGAAGCATAAAATATGTCTGAAATGGAGTATTAAGTATATAAAAGAGAAAATATTTTACATAAAGGCCAGGAGAGCTTGATATATGCATCATATGCTTACACATGTAAAAATTAATTCGACTTTTGCACTTACAAATGTGTCAATACTACGTTTTGTAACTTGTACTAACTGGTTTGGTCGGAATTTTTCTAGAAGAGTGGGCCATTGAAGCAATTCTACCTTCAGAAAAAAAAGTCTAAATGCGGGATTCAAATCTGGGTTTTGTAGCTGTCGGAACTCTACAATTTAAACTACTCCTTTACCATCCTCCCGAAGTCTTAACATTAATTCGATTTTCCACTTTTATATTAATAATTCATTGTTTAAACATCACACTATAAAATTAAAAATGTGAAAAATATTTAATTTTTTAAATAAGTGATAAAACACCTTTTGAATACGAATACATGATAAAGTGAAAAAAAAAAACTTTTTAATTTGTTTTCCTACTTTTCCAAAGATATAATAGTTTACTTTGATAATTTGACTAATTAAAACATGTTTCAAATAATGATTGATAGTTTAATTTCCACACAAGTTACATGAAACTTTCTATAACTCGTTTCTATAAATTATTTTAATTGTGAAATAACTTTGAAACGTGTTTTACAAAAAAGAACATTTTAATTATATATCAATTTTTTGAAAACAAGGGTGGAACAAGACAGTGATAAAATGGAATTGAGAATGGAGATATTTAGAGTTTGATTCTCTTTAAGTGTATTATAAGATTATAAACTTAAAAGGAGTTTATTCTATAGAACATCTTCATTTCGCTAGCTTTTGAACGAAATATAGTTACTTATTTGTATATATCTTGGCTCTCAATGTACGTCTATATAATTGCACACATCTCACATCACACCTTGTCTTTACACCCGTTAAAGAACGATGTCGTTCGAAACCTAGCGAAATAAACATGTTCTATAGAAGAAGCTCTCTTCTTTTGAGTTTATAATCTTATAATATAGTTATGGTAATGTTGATGTCTACATTCTCTCTCTCTTTAAGTATATATAGCTAAAGTACATTCTGTGTAATATTGAATTTATCCTGGAATTTCCACACTACATAAAACAAGGTAATAAGACCAAATCCAAATAAATAAATAGTGTGTGACGTTTCGGTAACAGCGTTGCTACCATCTTCAGACAAAAGTACTGAATGAGAAATTTATCACAGCATGTTTTAAATAGCTACTGTTATCAAGTGTGTAAACAAGATACCAGATAAGAAGAAGATATTTATCTGAGAAACACAGAATTTTTTTTTTCAAGTATAATTAAAAGCATATTTATAAATATCATTTATATTTCCTCTTTCTTCCATTCTGTTAATTGTAGCACATTTCTTTTGAATGAAAAATGCTTCTTTAAATTGTCTCTTAAAATAATATTTCTCATAATCTAGTATCTTTGTTTCTTTTAGGTTAAAATTATTATGCCCTGTGATTTTTCTATGTTCTACTAGTGCAGAATTATCAATTTTATCCCATTTCAGAGCATATTCATGGTTTTTCATTTTCTTTTAAAGTTCAGGATGTTTGTCCTACATAGCATTGGTCACATTTTTTCACATTTCACTTCATAAATGCTATGTAGGACAAACATCCTGAACTTTAAAAGAAAGAATGAAAAAACATGAATATGCTCTAAAATGGGATAAAATTGAGAATTCTGCACTTGTAGAACATAGAAAAATCACAGTGCATAATAATTTTAACCTAAAGGAAACAAAGATACTAGATTATGAGAAAAATTATTTTAAGAGACAATTTAAAGAAGCATTTTTCATTCAAAAGAAATGTGCTACAATTAACAGAATGGAAGAACAAAGAAATATAAATAATATTTAGAGATATGCTTTTGATTATATTTGAAAAAAGAATATTCTGTGTTTCTTAGATAAATATCTTCTTCTTATCTGTTATCATGTTTACACACTTGATAACCGTAGATATTTAAAACATGCTGTGATAAATTTCTCATTCAGTACTTTTGTCTGAAGATGGTAACAACGCTGTTACCGAAACGTCACACACTATTTATTTATTTGGATTTGGTCTTATTACCTTGTTTTATAATCTATAATCCAAATTGTGCCTTATCCACACTACATGTGTTACTGTCCGGCTTTGGAGGATGAGAGCGTAATTCT
Organism: Cordylochernes scorpioides; assembly: GCA_030710605.1. Taxonomy (NCBI): domain Eukaryota; kingdom Metazoa; phylum Arthropoda; class Arachnida; order Pseudoscorpiones; family Chernetidae; genus Cordylochernes; species Cordylochernes scorpioides. The sequence goes on along the minus strand of CP092883.1, from coordinate 25,992,514 downwards.
CTCTCTCTCGCGAGGAGGTGCGAGGATGCACGGGCGCGCGCTCCTGCCCCAACCTTTCCTGGCTTGAATTTTCATCCGCCTCCGGAAAGAATTTTTATATTTTATGGGGATTCCACACCCCAAGAATCTCCAATGGCATTGGCTGTGAGCCTATTGCCTTTTACTACTGCTGATGCAATCAGCGCCCCTCAGGCCTCTGATGGGGAAACAGCAACCCGGGCCTGGAACAGGCAAACCTTCAAACAACTGGGCCGAGCTCGTCGACCAGAAAAAACAACTCCCAATGGAGGAAGACATCAATGGCTTCACCACGGTCGGCGCAGGCCGGAAAAGACCTTCCGACTCTGAAGCTGTGGGCCGGAAGAACAAGAGGGGCTGTGTCCAGACATCGGCTCCGAACCCTTATGGTGGGAAACCTCTCTATTTTATTTTATAAAGTATGTTTAACCGTCTCTCTCTCTCCCCGCCAAAAGACGCTTATGAAAACAGTTCGTCATATGTGTTTGTGTTTTATTTACAAAAATAGTTCAAATCAAGACCAATGAATTGACTTTTCACAAATTCTGGAGAACAGCACAGTCAAAAGGTGTAACACAGAAAAGGGATCGCACTTGAAAAAAAGATTGAAGTTGTTCTCCACGTTCTGTAGATACATATTGCTAGTGTTTACCCATCTAGAAGAATCCTGTATAGAACGAATGACCATAATAAAGGATTTTGTTGTTGTTGTATATAAAGGAAAATTTTAAAAAATAGAAAAATGAAGTTCAAAAATATTTTTAGGACAATTCAGCTCGTTAGTGCTGAACAATTCCAGCGTAGTATTCAATTTAGCTATGCAAATTCCGTGTCCGAGAAGCAATAATATTTGTGAATTTCTACAATTATATAAATTTCTTTCGATAGTTAAGTTATTAACTATCATCAAGGGGGTCGGTGGAAGGATGGTCTAAACCATTGGTTTTCGACCGCTACGACCCGGGTTCGATTCCCGCATTGGGCACTTTTTTATGTTTAAAAAAAAAATGCTTCAATGGCTCCCGATTCTTGCAAAATTCCAACCCCACCAGCGAGTGCAAGTAACCAAACGGGACCCTGGCACATTTGTAAGTGCAAAGTCGAACTGCTTTTCACTTGTGTAGACATGTGGTGCACTTACAGTAAAAGCAGTCGCCTACTTTACCCACCATGATTATTATGGCCTGTACCACGTGTACTAGGGATAAGCCAAAAAAAAATAATAATAATAGACTCAAGCGGTTCAGATATATCCTGTTCTTGTCTGGAGGAGGACTCTCTCAAGGTAGCGGAACCTCCCTTCCTGAGAACAGCTGTATTAAATTTATCACTTAATTGTAAATAATCACCTTTATCTTTGTTCAATTATTCTTCAATTTTTGTAACAATTGACTAAGTGTGATTCAAAAAGCAATCCATTGAATTCATTATTATCATTTATTATTTTTATCCAATGACAAAGTTGCTTCTATGTGATCTACAAAAAATTGTAAATTAAGTTTATTGTGCAATACATTGATTAAAAAGGAAGCAATATCTCTGTAATATGTTTTGTTTATACTTATTATTGATGAAAGATTTAAAATATATTTTTAAAAGACTTATTTTATTTATCTTAAGTGAACAAAGTGCAACATACTAATAATGTAAATTTAGAGAAAATATCTTTATTTACGGGCTACTAACCAAAAGTTATGATTTTTGAGCCCAAAATCGATGTCAGGTGGCAAGGGACCCTAGGATGTGGAAGCAGGAGATGTCTCGCAGGGGTGGTGGAAACGTTGGGCAAGCAGGGGAATAGCGCCAGGGTGCAGTGAGGCGGGTGCGTTGTATAGGCCAGGAATCCAGGAGAAGTGGCAGATGGAAATGGAGGCAGAAGGTCTTTGAAGCCTAGAACTTGAGGGCCCTAGACTTCAGGATGGGGCAGCTTGAGGCTCTCGCCTCGTGCTTGTCAGGAAGGCCCTGGGAGCAGCAGTTGGCACATTTGGAGGTGCGCTGGTCAGCAATGGATGGGCAGGTTCGGCCTTCATGGCCGTCTTCACCGCAGTGGAAGCACTTGGGAGCTCTGGTGCATTGGGCAGAGTTGTGGCCGAAGCCACAACAGCGGAAGCAGACGCGGGCGCGGATGGACTCCTCGAAGTTGAGGATTACTCCATCCACCACGATCCTCCCGCGAACGCCCAGGGCTCTAAAGGTCTTGAGGTCCACCTCGATGAAGGCGGTGCAGGTCCCGTTTCTGGGTGCAGAACGGTGCGCCACGCGCACCACCTTGTCCCCAGGAAGTTTTCTAACAGCAGCGGTTTCCAGGAAGGTCTCCTCAATTGTGGAGTTGGATGTCTCCTCATCCACTTTGAAGAGGCAGATCCGTGGCAGGATCTCCTTCTGCTGGCGGACCTTCATTCCATTCAACTTGCTGGCCAGGGAGGTTGTAACCTCAGGGATGGTGTCAGGATTGCTGGAATGGAGGACCAGCTTCCCCTTGGTGCGCAGGGAGGCCCAAACGCCTTGGGGGAGAGTGTGAGCAGCGCGGACTGTTTTCAGCATCTCCCTTGGGTCAGCCTGTGGGTCATCTGAGATGACCACTGTGTGGGCCGCCGATTTTTCTCCATGAAGGATCACTTGGGCGGCCGCAGGCTTGGAGACGTGGGAAGGCACAGGTTTTGAAGGACCATTCAGGTTTGTCCTCTTTGCAGGCGGGTTGGGAGCTTCAGACTGCTTCCTTTTGGTTGGAGCAGGAGCAGGCAGGGAGGAGGCAGGCTTCTTGGCAGGGAGAGCAGCAGGAGCAGGAGTGGCGGGCTTGATTGGGTCAGTCTGGGAGCTGGTTTCATTGCAGGAAGGAGCAGGGCAGGTTTGAGTGCCGCGGCAAGCAGTCTTGGGCTTGTTGGCCTCCTCAATTTCGTCCAACTCTGCGAAGGACTCGAGGGTGTCAGTGAGGTTCTCTACATTGGTAGCGAGGGCCTTGATCATTTCAGTCCGCGAGGCGATGTAGCGGATCAGGTCCTCATGCAGGGATTTCAGGGCAGGATGGCCAATGGAGCTCAGGATGCTGCAGTTGCGTGAGATCACCATCTCATCTTCCCTCTCCAGGTCGGCGACGTTCACGATGCGGGTTGTAGGCTTGTAGGCCTTCTTTTTCTTCTTGGCAGGATTCATGTCAAGAGCGATGTGAATAATTGTTGTTGTTTAAATAATTTAGATATAAATTAAAACCCATACAATTGGAACTTTTTTTTTAGAATAAAAATGTAAGTGTTATCAGGGATCGTAATGTAAATTTAGATGTATTTTACATATTTATAAAAAACAACAATATTGGTCGATGGTCAAATATATTTAAACATATTATATTATATTACACTCTCGAAATTCTAATAGAAAAAAATTGTTTTAGTTCTTGTGTTTTTCCCGCTATTCCTCTTATTGTATTGTTTGCCTATTAGAAATGTCATGACAAATACTGTCGAACTGCTTTTCACATGTGTAGACATGTGGTGCACTTACAGTAAAAAGCAGTCGTCTACCTCTACCCAACATGATTGTCATGGCCTGTACCATGTGTACTAGGGAAAAGTAAAAAAAAAAGACAAATATTCGATTTGGAAAATAAGTTTAACATCAATTACCATAAATAAAACTCTATGACATAGAATAATATGAAAAAGATTTACTTTTTATCAATAATATGTTTCGAATTTAGTTATCTGATAAAAGATCTGTTTGAGAATAATTTCCGAATTGTCCCTGGAAGTAATTATTATAATCAATGATCATTAAAATGAAAGTTCTCTATATTTTCAGATTCAATTTGCATCGAAACTTCATTTTGAAACGATTATTTATTACTTAAAAAGTCAAATAATATTCATAATAAAATACATTCATAGAGAGAGAGAGAAAAAGAGAGACAAAACTTAAGGAAATTGTACCTTTTAGCTATATATCAGGATTCAGACAATAACTCTGAAAGCTATTTAATACACGTAACCTTTATTGAAGACACACGAGATAACCAAATGTGAACAATTTCCAGGCAAGATACCAAATCCTTCATTTTATCAACACATGCAGAGCACAGGCCACACTTTCAACATCAAAAACCCCACCATACATTACAGGCACATACATATCTTATACCAAAGACTTATACTTGAATCTATAGTATCCCACAAACTGAACAGCATCAATAGAAAAATAGAGCTTCCAGAAGCTTATCATCCTCTCTTGTCCTTTATTTAACTAAGATTAACATATATAAATAGTTTATAATAGATATAAATTTAACATATTTAATTAAGATTTACATATATTAATAGTTTTAAAACTTTCCTCTTTGTATATATATATAATCCTTCTTACTATTTGTACCATAGTTCTTATAAGTCGCGCTCGCCTGTTGAAGGGTTTTTACCCGAAAGCTTGCACCTATTCGTCAATAAAAGAAACCCGTTTTCCTTCACCATGTTTTTCGTCTAATTTCAATCCAGGAAGAATTCTTTATTTATATTACCTCTGCCTCCTTAAAAGAAAACAGACGACTGAAAACATCAAATTATGATATTTTCTCAAGTTTTGACCACGAGTGTATTTCTAATACTCAAATTTCATTCCCAGATAATGCTCAAGGTAAACTGATGGCTAACAACTCTAATTGTTGGTTACTTGGCGAGGTAGAACAATCACTTTATGAATAATATTCGTAAATATTTATGGAGAGACTGAATGACTAATGTCTATAATTTTGTTTAACCTTCTCCGAAAATCCCCTAAAATTTTCCTGTTACATATGATATCTGTGTAACTAGACATACAATAGTAGGAAACTGGTAAAACTTCTCCTAGTTTCCATTACTATATAATCACCTGGTTAATTTAGTTAAAAAATTTATGTTTATATAAAGGTTTAATATAATTTTTCTATGATTGTGTAAATATTCATTGAATTTATCATCATCACCTTTTTTTGTTTACAAAAATGTTATATGAAAAATAAAGTAATGTAATTGAACGAAGTGGTTGCCCTCATGTTTACTGATCCAATGTTTTAATAATCTAAAGTTTATGTTGTAAGAAAATTATACATCACGCTTACTCTATCCTATCTAGATATATACTGACCAAAGTATATCTTTAATTTTAAGAAATATATCATTTCTATTGAGATAAAATCTATCACAAATTATTAAATAAACCAACATTGATAATTAATTTCATGTTCATAGATAAGTATACGAATTTGAATTATTTTTTTAACTTCCTATACTAATGAATACTTCTTTAAAATAGAGGTTCTGACTGAAATGTCTCTTTTTAAAAATAAAAATAAATATTTCGGTTTAATATTGTCTTAATAAATATATAAAGAAGCATTGGGCGCCTCTCCCATCAAAATAAACGTCAAAAACTGACGCCATCCATTGACCGTCGCCGCACCTAGCGGCCTCGGGTCGGTGACAAAGCCACAACACCAACTTTGGCAAACTGATAAGCGTCCACCTAGAGACCATGGTTTCGGGCTAATGGCCCTCGTCAGTCTAGGGCGGACTTTATTCCATGATACCCACACGGGATCTAATGGAATCTTCACAATCTACCAAAGAGGTGTTTTGCTGGCAATGTGGCTGGGCCAAATCTATGGCAAGAACATAGATGGAAAACCTGCAGGGAGGAAATTAATCCATAGAAGCATTGGGCGCCTCTCCCGTCAAAATAAACGTCAAAAACTGACGCCATCCATTGACCGTCGCCGCAACTAGCGGCCTCGGGTCGGTGACAAAGCCATAACACCAGCTTTGGCAAACTGAGAAGCGTCCACCTAGAGACCATGGTTTCGGGCTAATGTGTGTTTATATTCAAATTATATTTATTTTTGAACACGAACAAATTTTAAAAAATTACTATCAAATCCCACATTTTTTTGGATCTAGTTGAACGTAATTTACATTTTTTACTTTCCTGATTGTCTTTATTTTGTTTGATTACTTTGCGTTTTGAAACAACATATAAATATACCTTTTTATCTTCTATATATATTATTGTATGTAAATATTTTATCAATATAAATTTATATATATATGTTATAATAAATATTATTTTGGGATAGAAATTAATTGCTGGTTCTTTTGAGTACATGAGTACTTAATGGTATCGTTTGCAGTCGTGTCATCTTGAAAGAAAAGCAGAAGTATAATTATTTCTATCAAGTAGTTTTTATTTTAAATTACTTCAAGAAAATTATAATAAGACATTTTTCACAGTTATATAGAATTTATGAAATGAATTCTATATTAGTGAATTTCAAAAATAGGTTAGATAACTACATATTTACAACAAGTATATAAAATTCGGCGTATTCTAAAACTATGGTCAAAAAACAAGTAGAACTATCAATTAATGAAAATAAAATATATATTTTAAATTATAGAATATTTTTATATTTAGATTATTTTTTATATATATATAGGAATATTTGAATTTTGGAGTAACCAAAATTGTATATATTTGAATTAGGTTTAATGTATATTTTAAAATTTCATTATTTACCAATTCAGTATGACTGAAGAAATAATGCTCAATAACTTGTATTAATATTAGTTAATAAACGTATAACAATTCATAGTTTTAATAGCAAAATCTATAGAAAAATATCTTAGATGAATAATACACCAAAGTGAGTAATTAGGTCTGTATACAGGATAGGAAGTAAGGAGATGGACATGCGAAGGTACTGGCACTCAACTAGAGCTCCAGTTCACGCTTTATAGCTACCTGCTGAAGTGATTGCAACACGCGAACACGCCACCTTCTACACACTGCCTGGCCACTCACTTAATTCCTAACTCCGCCTTTGCTGGTCCCAAGCCCGGATGAAAAAGGAGGAGGGTGAGCAGTAACAAGCTCGCAAAAAACCTGGGCTCATCTGGCCCGGCTAATAGTACCCTGTAAGGGCTCCTAATCCAGGGATACAGGATCAGCAGCGTTTGAACTCCATGTTAGGAGCGGCTGCACATGGTGTCTGTTCCTCATGTCAGAGGCGGCCATTTCTTTTGGAGCTAAGTCGGCCTGCCACTGAGTAGTGCTCCCAGTCTTAATAACAAAGGCAGACGCATTCTACTTCACCCAAAGATAAAAAAAGAAGAAGACTTAATTCCTACACTGTCGTGTAGATGTTTTAATACCATCTAATTCTTACATATACAACACATCGTACAGGTCATGAATAGAAGGACTGTTGGTTCAATTGTGGGAAAAAAGAATGATTATAATTTAAATTAATTATAGTTTGAAAATATTGTGACACTTTTCAAAATATATATTCTTCGATATCTAAGTTATTGTATGTTTAGATTCTTTAAAGTTTTAATCACTTATTGAAAACATCAGAATACCTATAATATAGTAAAATTCATAATTTTCGATCTGTTGGTGCAATGGTTAGTAATAGTATGGATTAAAATGCTTCGTATAGTTTGAAAGTATTGTGACACTACAAAACTTTATTATGTTATATCCAAGTTCGCATATTATCAGATTCTTTAAAGTGTTAATTACGTATTGAAAACATCACAGAAGACCTATAATAGAGTTATAGGTATAACTTTGAGATCTGTTGGTACGATGGTTAGGAATGATTAGAATTTAAATGTATTATACTTTGAAAATATTGCGACACTCTTCGAACTCTTATTCTACTATATCCAAATTGTACATATTTAGATTCTTTAAAGTGTGAATTTCTTGAATATTTGTTGGTTGTGGAAGTTGGTTTGCAAAAAGAACACAGCCACACAACCAATAATTTATTTAAACGACGTTTCGATGTCACTTTCTTCAGAGTGAGTAGCGAGTGACAACGAGTCAGTGTAAAGCCGGAATTTAAAATGTTATTTAGATTTTTTATTGAAAACATAATAAAAGACCAATAGCATAGTAGAGATTATAATCCTAGAACTGTTAGTACATGCTTAGTAATTGTTATAACATAAATGCATTGTGAAAAAATAGTACAAATGTAACATTGTACTAGGATAAGGTGCATAAATTAAGAAAAAGGCATCTCCTTATCGAGCAACTGAAAGTTGCTGATGGCTGGCGCCATCTATCGGAATAAATATCAACTATTCTCGTTGATTTTTAATTATTCCAGAATTGGCCAAATACCCATTCTTGATTAATCAAGAAAAGCTAACCACGGACGCGTTTCAGGCTGTTAACCCTCATCAGCGTGGTACAAGCTGTACCTCAACGACCAAAATTCATTCAGGCATCCTGAAAAATCATGAAATGGGTAGATAAGACCAGAATTGCGTCCGTGGTTAGCTTTTCTTGATTAATCAACAATGTGTATTTGGCCAATTCTGGAATAATTAAAAATAAACGAATGATATTTATTCCAATAGATGATGCAAGCCATCAGAAACTTTCAGTTGCACGATAAGGAGATGCCTTTTTTTATAATTTATGCACCTTATCCTAGTAAAATATCACATTTGTACTATTTTTTCACATTTTAATAGGTTAGAATAATTCAGGATTATTGAATCCATATGAATATATTCACATATAACAACTATATATTGTTGATAAGGTTATTCTGGAACATCTTTGTTTTTATCGCTGAAATCCTTTACTGCGGTGGCTGAATTGAACCTACAATGTTATTTCAAGAAAGAAAAAACCTAACAATTAACCAAGTGAATCCCTCTAGGCAGTGACGTGAACAATGAGGCTGCTGTATCAAATTTTACCTACTCTTTCTATAAAACTTTGTGTTTAGCGTTCTTTTGATTCAATTTTTACTATAAAATCAACATATTTTCAAATTAAAGTACGTCATCATATAAAACCCACACTGATAAATTAGCGTTATTTTCAAGGTTAATCAAAACATGACTAGACGTTAACCAATTCTAACATGATAACGATTGCTAGCAGCAGAACACAAATGAAGCTTTATTAAAGATATTAATTGTTAACGTGAGATAAAAAAAAACAAAGCCTATATAAACCAAAGATGTAATTCTATATTCTAACTAATAGCATGTAGCAAGACCATTTAGAAACCAATGTGGCAACATAGGAAAGAGACTTTAGGTGAAGCGTGCGAACAATACCTCATAACTTTCTACAAATTGCACTTGCCATGAAAGGTCCTTCTTTTAAATGGCCATCTTTGGTTACAGAGTAGAATGTGAAACAAAAACCTTTACGCTTTGTTCAAATCCTTTTATTGTGATAAAGAATTCTACAAAATTTAAACCCTACTTTTTATACATACAACTAAGGAAGTGGTAAGTTTTTATTGTCGCAAGGCGTCTGTTTTTTTTTAAGTAGACAGAGGCAATTTTGTTCACACTTGGTTATCTCGTGTGTCTTCAATAAATGCCACTGTAATATCTTTCAGAGTTATTGTCTGAATCCCGATATTAATGCTAGAATATGCAACCTCCTTAAGTTTTATCCATGAGAGTATTTATTTATAAGTGTATGTATTTGAAAAGGTAGCGTTCAAAATCGTTACAATTTTCAGCAATAGAAGACGCAAAGAAGATGATCCTTTTATTATAGTTATTGATTCTATTAAAGATAACAGATATTTTACGTCCATTATTCAACATTTAAAATATCATATAATTTTGATATAATATAAATATGATATAATATTTTTACAATTTTTCGCTGCCCTAGACATATTTGACAGTATTGATAGCTAAACAAATGACTAGCAACGATGCAGTTTCTTTGAAAGAACAGTTTTTGTGAGATAATTTAATTGTAATCTCTTCAAATCATCTGAAGTAACAACTTGAATCTATCCTTCACTCCATGCCAATTCTTGTAGATTCTTCTATTGAGAATTGACTGCTTCTAAAATAACCATCTTTGATTTTTAAAATTAATTGTACCTGGTTAGAATTACTCTAGTAGATATACAATAAGGTATTTATTATAAAATTATTTAGGATTGTTATTAGACAATTCGACAATTCAATATATTTTATTGACACTCTAAGTCAATTGTTATAATAATCAATGAGAAATTAAACAAATATAATTGTGATTGTTATTAGAGCTATTTATAATTGTCTTAAATGCCATAGTAGTCAATAATAACGGACTATCATATTTCGATTTGTTTTTATTTGTTAGATATTAATACCTAGGCTGAAAGAAATTTTCGTTATTATATATAGATGGCGCAATTGCTTCGTGTTAAATATATTAGTACTAGCTAAATGACCCGGGCAACGCCCAGGTTTTACCTGATTAAATGCTTTTATTAAAATACTATTCGTTACAATTATAAATTGGCGCCGTGGATATAATTCTTGTATAATATATAAATGAGTTTTAAAAATTGTAAAAAAAAAAAATGCATCGGCCGTGAATCGAACCAGGACCGCCCGCGTAGCAGGCGAGCATTCTACCACTGCACCACCGATGGTTATGAGAAATGGCCATATTTGGGTATTTATTCCATTCACAAAAGCAAACGGTGACAGAATTAAGAATTGTTGCTTGATTATGACGCTGTGATATTTGTATATATTAATTTATCGTATCTGTCTTATATTAATTTATCTCTTTTTTTTGTAGTTTTAAGTGTATATATTATAATTTGTAATATAAATCTAATAAATAACTTTATACTTTAATTCATTGCTCATAATGTAAAACGTATGTTTTCGTTTATTCGATGATATCTTTGTAATTCTGCATTCAAATAACTGTTCAAATAACATCCATAGCTTTTTATTTGATTCTAACATTATTCTATTGGCGATTTATTGTAAATATTTTCTTTTGTAGGAGGACCTTTTAGCCTGAAAGCTTGAGAGATTTGTAAATAAAAAAAAAACTTTTTAAAAAAGAAACTTTTCCCTGGAGACCTAATTTATTTTTTAAATGTTGATAGCTTTGTACTCGTAAATTGCCCGATGTTTTAGAGCCATTTGTAAGTAGAATATTAAAGTTGTTACATATATAAATGTAACATTGTTTATTTCTATCCTTAGGGATGAAGTATGAAAGGATGAATTGTGAAGAGTAATGATGAACGGAAAAATAAAAGTGTCCAAGGATGGAATGGGTTTCGTTCAAAAGAAACATTTGCGGTGAAACTTGTCAAGCGTCTACAATCATAAGCCGCATTATATTGTATTATAACATTGTCTCTTCCTGAATATTGGTTATTCCCAGCGCATGATCTCACGCAATGACAAAAGAAAGCAAATGAACTGCGCATGCGTGATTAAATAACTCTAAGGAGCAGAGAACTAATCATCAGTCAAATAAAATGGGCAAAATATAATCCGATTATGATGTACAGTATATCGAATTCTTAAATTATGTTTTATAGCTTTCAATATATTATAATCCTTCATATTGATGTGATTTTCTGTTTATGTAATAAAACCTTATAACTTTTCAACTCTAATATATAGAAATAGATGTCAATATCAGTATTATTCACAAATTTTATTTTTGATGTGTATGCTCTCTCTGTATGTAATATGCAATACGTATGATGTAGTTAATACGTAATAGGTGTATGTTATTTGATAAATATGACAAATACATCTTAATGATAATTTAAGGAATACGAAATAGAATATTTTCTTAGCTGCTAGTTTTCATTTTTATGGCGAAGGCTGAACCTGGAAGAACCACCAAGTTAATCATGAGGTATGTTAATAGATGATGAAAACTTCATGCTATAGTTCTGGAATCATTTCTTGGCAAGAAATATATCACCCAATTCTCTGTATTTGATAACTGGGATTATGCTAGACGGTTTCCAACAAATTCCTTGTATACTAAACCTTGGACCAACATCCAGTCGAGTAATTTCAGCGAAATATTTATATTCAAAATCTGTGACAATCACCAGGCAAGCAATAACGGCAAAGTATTTATATTATAAACCTGGAACCAATTCCAGGAAAATAATATAAGTCAAATCTTTATTTTATGAACCTGGAACTATCTCCAGGAAAGTAATATTGGCTAAACCTTTATATTCTAAACCTATGACCATTTCAAGGCAAGATATATCAGCGAAACTTTATACCTTAAACTTAGGAGCATCTTCAGGTAAGTAATATTTAAGTGAAATCTTTATATTCTAAACCTAGGACCATCTACATGCAAACAATATCGGCGAAACCTTTATATTCTAATCCTATGACCATTTCCAGGTAAGATATATCAGCGATATATTTATATCTTAAGTCTAGGAGCATCTTCAGGTAAGTAATATTTCAGTGAAATCTTCATATTCTAAACCTGGGACCATCTCCAGGCAAATAATATCGGCAAGATCTTTATATCCCATACCTGAAAACTTCTCTAGACAAACAATATCAGGAAAATCTTTATATTTTTTAAACACCAGATGTGTTCAACATAAGAGATAATATAATACCAAGAAAATAGAAGCTGTAGACAATTGTATTTGTAGACGCTTGAGTACAACAATGAAATCGACTGATCTTTGTATTGATGCTGACATCTGGGTTGAATTGCCGACGTAGCCGCAATGTTTTGGCGGGCGGAGTCACCGAGTGGTCTTGCCGCCGTGGTGGTAACTACATACTCTGGTGTTGACCTGCGGTGCAATATACCATGGCTACCTCGACACGTTTAACTACAATATTGGTACACATTCTACACTCTTTAGACATAAATATCTTTGTAGAATTACACAGGGATATATTATATGTATGAACAAATAGTACTGGGTTGATATTGTATTTAGATTAGGTGGATAAAATAAGATAAAGGAATCATCAAAAAGGCGAAACCCATCAGCAACTTTCAGTTAATTGATCAGGTGATGTCTTTTTATCAATATAATAATATCATCTTATTCGCGATTGAACGTTGTGGCCCACTGTATGTATTACATCCCAAACACGATGCGACACCAGCCATCTCTGTCTTGAGCTCATTGTACCATCTCGGTGACCGTTAAGCCAGTGAGTTCCTTTAATTGGTCCACAAAGCATGTCGGCAGGAATCCAGGTATGTGTCGCCCAGACGTCTTACTGGTCAGTATGGTGTACTCCATTCGCCTGCGTCGCTCGATGTGATCGAAGAATCTCAAACAATTCCGTTGTACATGTCTCATAAGTCGGTTATCTTCCGAAATCGATAGTTTTGATAGTATCGATGCTTTTCTTAATATAATAACTTGGTGTCAGTATAATTATACCTTCGTACTTTTTACCTATAATTTTCCCATATACTATTGATTACTATAGCATTAGCAAGATATATAAGAAGTCGTTTAACCATGGTGTACAATTAATATTATTTTAAAATTCTATTACAAAAGTTAAAATGGCACTTCCTATTTTAGCATTAGCAAGGAGCCTTAGAGTTAATGGTCTGCATCAAACAGCGAAGCCTTTTCTATTAAGAAGAGAAATTTTGCTTGCACACGTTTGAATTTAAAATCTTATTTTTCTACAAACGTCAACAACAGTGCAGATATAACACCTGAAGCTTCAAATATAAATTAGAACATGATGTACAATGTTATTTTCTCTATATAACAACACTCATCATTTCAGAGACTGTAACATTAGCATGCTATAGGTGAATATTCTCAAACAGAATCTACAAACTATATTAACTAATATAACCACGAATGTATATTCCAAATGAAAATTCTCTTGTCCATACTGTAATGTAAACATCTTGGAAGATGCACAAGAGCTATCATCTTGTAAATCATTCCTATTGATGATCTTTATTCATTGTGGCACCTCCACTGTTCCATGAGGTTATAAAGACAATGTTGAGGTACATCATTCCTGACAAAGAATTCTCCATAAAGATATAGAATTGTATAATTACAATATGATTTATTTTGTAAATATGATTATAAAATTCGAAATTCATATTTGTTTATTAAAAATAGAAAAGGCATATCCTGATCAGAAGCACATGTGCTTTTTAGATGGCAGAGCGCCATCTAGTGGAACAGAAATCAACTAAACATTTAGACTGTTCCTTGATATTTGGCCAACCCAATTGTTTAGTTAATTTCTGTTCTACTAGATGAGGCTCTGCCATCTAAAAAGCACATGTGCTTCTTGTCAGGATATGCCTTTTCTATTTTTAATATCTCAACACCTGATCTTTTTATTTTTTTCTATCATTTTTTCATATTTGATTATAAAAAATCTTTGAAGATCTAGTTGATAGAATGTATGTTCCTTTAGAATTTTCTGTCATGCATACTTCTGTGAATAACTATCAATAATTGGCTGATGAAGTACTGTCTGATTAGTCACTCATCCACCATATTCACCAGACCTAGGATCTTGTGCCTTTTCAATTCCAAAAATTGAGTTTTTGTTGAAAGTGATAAAATTTGACACTGATGATGAAGCACTGCAAGCCTTTATCAATGCTATAAATTCCATCCTCGAAGATAGACTGGTGTAAGTGCTTCGATAATTGGTTTTCACGGATGAAATCTTGCATAGGTGCTAAGGGTGAAAACTTTGAGAAACTCTGAAAATTTGAAAGTTGCAGCTTCAATAAAAATAAGAGATTGCAAATACTTTTGGAGTGACCCTTTTATAATGACACTTAGGATGGTTGATCTTCCTCTTTTTCTTATGTCATTAGTAGGGCAGTAGATGACATGACATTGGGAGTAGTGTGAAAATTACCAAAACACTCTAATTGTAGATTATTACCTTATCTATTAGTGTTTACCTATTTCTTACAACTCAAATAGTATCATTTGAGTGACCATGCCATTATGTGGCGCTGAGTTTGTTGTTGACACACTAATGATGTAATATATTGAAAAAGGTTGGCGTTCAGCCAACTGAATTATTATTAAGATAAATTATATTTTGATCCAATATATGCCTTTTTAATAAAAAATTAATAGATGTTCTTGAAAACCCTTAAATGTGATTCAAAGAGGCAACAACTTTAAATATATAAGCTAGAGAGTAAAACTATGTTATATATTGTATAGCTAACTAGATATAGAACCATTTTGAAGAGAAAATGGCAAATGTGTGTAATTGAATAACACCTGGGTTAATTTAGTAACTTTCTATTTTGTTACCATCAACCAACACTTCTACATCCTGCATATGGTGTTTCAAGGTTTCTATTATTTGAATATGCAATCCATGTTTTTTTTTATCATATTAAGCAAATATATTTATATATTGAGATGCTGTCAAGACGTCCTATAAACTGGGTTCGTCTTTAGTCTATAATATCAAATAAAGACAAAAATATTGATTTTTAAAAACGCAAGGTAACGTTTTTGTATATACTTTATAGGAATAAAGTTAAAGAAGATCGTTGAGATATCTAACAACCTAACGTGAAATTTCTTCAATTTATGACTATGAAAATCTATTTTTTAATAATGAATACCAAAATAGTTTCCTTCTATATTTGCCGAAGAGAAAAATATTTCCGTAAGAAATAATTGAATATATAAATGCTATTTTAAGTCAAAAGAACATTTTTTGAAATGTTCTTATCTATATTAAATTAAATTTCGTGACCTTTTTGTGAACTTTCTATATCTGGTTTACGTAAAAAAAAATTATTATTACTCATTTATCAAATTTAAAAAAGGCATCTCCTTATAATGCAACTAAAAGTTGCTAATGGCTTGCGCCATCTATCTTCATAAATATAAACTATTCTCGTTGATTTTTAAAATATTCCAGAATTGGGCCAAATACCCATTCTTGATTAATCAAGAAAAGCTAACCACGGACGCGTTTCAGGCTGTTGGCCCTCATCAGCGTGGTACAAGCTGTACCTCAACGACCAAAATATTGGTCATTAAGGCATCCTGAAAAATCATGAAACGGGTAGTTTAGGCCAGAATCTTGATTATTCAAGAATGGTTACTTGGCTAATTCTGGAATAATTAAAAATCAACGAGAATAGTTGTTATTTATACCGATATATGGCGCAAGCCATTAACAACTTTCAGTTGCACGATAAGGAGATGCCTTTTTTTAATTTATGCGCCTTATCCCAGTACAATATCACATTTGTACTATTTTTTCTCATATATCAAAGTTTAAAATCTACTATATCGACTTTAGGTACCTTGAACCTGGTAACGAATACGAAAAGAACAGCTGAACAAAAGGATCGAGATAAAAACAAGCCAGAATTAAACAAATAAACTAAAAGACAATATTATAGCTTTCTAAACGATAGGTTAATGTTAATTCAAACAAAGCTATTATAGATTATATAAAAGGGCGTACCTGGATCTGTAAAGAAAAAAAAACAATTTTTTTCTTAAAATATTTCGAGAGATTGCTCCCTCTTTATCAATTTATTGCACGGTTAACATTTGAAGCTAATATAGTTCTTGTGACTATCCTTTGGTGCATTATGTTGGAAATAATTATGGAAAACAGCACAGATTATAAGCGTACACAGATGATGGATCTAACTTTATCTTAATTTCTACTTTCTGTAGATAACTTCCATGTTTACTTCTGTTTACTTATCATGGGGAATCTTGTATGGGACGTCTGTTCTTAATAAAGGCTTGGGATTAGGAAAAACAAGGGAAATCGCTACCAAATCCTAAAAATATTGACCACAGATTCCATCTTTAGATATAGGAAAATTGCGATTTGCCATTATATAATAACAAAATCCTTTCGCAATATATTTCCTTTCTTATAAAAGAAACTTATTAAGAAAGGGTTTTGATATTTTATAATAGTGTCCATCACAGAATTGGTTGAAATTCCTCAATATATGAACTATATATAGAATTAGTTGTAAAATGAGAGAATTTGACTGCACGCCTGAACCATGTCATCTTCTAAAGAAGACGGAAATTTCTCTTCAATTCACCAATTGAGAAGATTTGAATATTGAAGTATGTGAAACAATAGTACGAAAGGTAAAATCGTACTGGGATCAGATCGATAAATTAAGAAATTATAATCTTCTCTAATCCTAAATTTGAAGGTTTCTGAAGGCTTGTACGATCTGTTCTAATTAGTAGAACTAGTCGATCTGGAATAATTTTAAATTCAACGATTGATTGATATTTATTCCGAAAGATGGCAGAAGCTATCATAAACTTTCGTTGAACGATGAAGATATACTTTTTGTTAAATCAACGTTTGTGTTAGATCAATTAATATTTTATCTGCTGTTCTTGTAATGTATATATCGCGGAAATAAAGCATAAAATAACTACTATATTAAGCCAATTTTATCATGCATCTAAAGATGTTAGTACAAAGAAGCCTAAACTCAGCTAACAATGATAATAAGAACCTAATATATATATATAAAGCTTTCTTAATCTAGGCCTTTTCTATTTTTGTAATTGTATCTCCCAATTCCGATCTATTAGAATAGACCATATTTATCTAAACTTTGCCAAATGTCTTTTTTCCTTCCTCGAATATATAAAAAATACAAAACCGAATTTAGTAACCATTTAAAATAAGATTTACATAGTCTTGTATAGTGATAAGATGTTTTTACATGGAGACACATAGAAGGAAGGTGGTCTACCTATCAATCAACAAGGGTAGTGAATGATAAACATGATATGGTAATAGAGCGGGTGGGTCACCAAAATGACCCGAATGGACAATTCTGACCCGCCTTGTCCTCTGGCGATATATATCCTACTTATTTCATTTCTTTGTTGGGCGCTCTTTCCCTCCCTGTTTAACCCACATCTGGGCAGCAGCCCTGACCTCGACACTTTTCCTCTTTCTCTTCTTACTTACACTCATGGACAAAACTTAAGGAAGTTGTACCTTTTAGCATGTATATTCTGATTCAGATTATAACTCTGAAAGATACACTCATGAACAAGACTTAAGGAAGTTGTACCTTTTTAACATGTATATTATAATTCAGACTAACTCTGAAAGATACACTCATTGACAAATCTTAAGGAGGTTGTACCTTTTAACATGTATATTATAATTCAGACTAACTCTGAAAGATACACTCATGGACAAAACTTGAGGAAGTTGTACCTTTTAGCATGTATATCGGGATTCAGACTAACTCTGAAAGATACACTCATGTACAAAACTTGAGGAAGTTGTACCTTTTAGCATGTATATCGGGATTGAGACAATAACTCTGAAAGATACACTCATGTACAAAACTTGAGGAAGTTGTACCTTTTAGCATGTATATCGGGATTCAGACAATAACTCTGAAAGATACACTCATCGACAAAACTTAAGGAAGATGTACCTTTTTTAACATGTATATTCTAATTCAGACTATAACTCTGAAAGATACATTCATGAACAAAACTCAAGGAAGTTGTACCTTTTAGCATGTATATCGGGATTCAGACAATAACTCTGAAAGATATACTCATGGACAAAACTTAAGGAGATTGTACCTTTTAGCATGTATATTCTGATTCAGACTATAACTCTGAAAGATACACACATAGACAAAACTTAAGGAAGTTGTACCTTTTAACATGTATATTCTAATTCAGACTAACTCTGAAAGATACACTCATAGACAAAACTTAAGGAAGTTTTACCTTTCAGCATGTATATCGGGAATCAGACATTAACTCTGAAAGAAATTTGATACACAGTGATCTTTATTATAATGTATTAGTACGTCATATGTTATGAATATTTGAAACTATTATAGACGCGTATGATTCTTTTAATAATTAAACAATTTCTACTGCCCTTACTGCGATGGAAAATGCCCTCATATTAATTTTTCTACTGCAGTAGAAATTGATTAATTTTAAAAGAATCCTACACGTCTATAATAGTTTCCAAATTTCATAGTGATCTTTATTGAAGACACACGAGATAACTAAGTATGAACAATAGACGAAAGGTGTTATTAAAGAATCCCATTGCCTTAAGGTTTTGTCCATGAATGTATATCCCATCTACATACGTGGTTGTATATAATTGAAATTACTCAGTGCATTTTACGAATAAAACATCTTTCTACTATCCTTACCGCGATGAAAAATAGTTGGAGAGCTTTATCTACATAACATACCAAGTGTTAGATGATTTTTCGAGCCTGAATTCGAGCAGTTACTATGTACTTGGAATGTATTGATAAGTTGCTTCCAATATATAACAGTAAAAATCAGGTTATTAAGCTATTTATCTTACATTAACTTGTCCTAGAAAGGAAACGAAGAAAATAATGTTTGAATATATCAATATGGAAATAGACAAAGAGCTATTATACAGTCTTGGTATAGAGGCAGTCACTTTATGTCTTCTAATCATCTAAATTTTCAATATTTAGTCATATTCTCACATTTAGATACTTTAATATCTCTTTATAATACTGTATAACTGGTACTACAAGCAGGCATAGTTCTCATTGGTCACTGAATAAGAAAAAATCTGTAAGACAATAACGCGCAATATATACAAAATTTTATACATATAACAAACTTCTACTATCCTTTCGCCATTGGTGAAACCACTGGGAGGGTTAACCACTGATAAGACAATCCCTTTCAATAATTTTTCATCGCCGTTAGAATTAATTTTGTTTGATGTGTAAAATAAACATTTGTGCTTTAATGTTTTGATTTTTTAAATCTTTGAATCATTATTGTGATAGTGTAATATGAGGCTGCTAATGCTATCTATCTGAAGTAGGCAACAAAGAAGAATCAAATAGTAGCATATAAATTAACAATTTAGAGCGTTTTTTTCTTTTTCAAATAAAAAATCTTCCTACTATTCTTTTTTCGATCAAAATATTGAGAGAAATACAAATCCCAAGTGTCTAATAACTGATTTCTTTAAATCTGTTTTGAGCAGTTACTCGATACTTTGAAAGTGCGAAGAAGGATTTATGATTATTTTTTTCTTCGTAGCAAAGACATTGTGATAAGACTTGAAAAGATTCTTATGTTCGAAGTTAACCATTTTAATATAGACAAGTAACACCTTACAATCTGAATTTTATTATTATTTTTATTGAACACTCTATTAAGATCCTACAATACCAAACTGTAGGCAGAAAAAGAGAGGACCTAAAATAGATTATAGAGAAAGATGAAGAAGAAAATTAAGAACTTGATTTGAAGTTAAAAAAAAATAATAATAATAGAAAGACCCAATTTTTTTAAAATAAATATCGATAAAATAAAAATCTTTGAAATTCCTCAAGAAAATATTGATATAGTTTATCACTTCATATTCTTAGGATCCAGGATAGATAAGATGGGAGGTTTCTCAGAAGAAATAAAAAGAAGAATAGCACTAGGAAGGGAGGCAATGATGAAATTGACAAGATTATAAAAGATAAAGGCATTTCATTCAATACAAAGAAGATAATTTTTGAGGCATTGGTATTCCCTATGGTCAGTTATGAATGTGAGAGCTGAACTCTTAGAAAAGAAGAACGAAAAAGAATTGAAGTCTTTGAAATTTTGACATAGAGAAAGCTACTCGGAATGCCATGGACCGATAAAAGGTCAATGTTTCAATCTTAAATGGAATTAATCCTGTTATATCCCTAGAATCCCAAATATATAAACAAAGACAGACATATAATGAAAGCAAATTGTTTAGTAAAAAAAAAAAACGCTAATGTTGGGAAAAAATGAAGGAAGAAGAAAGAGAAGAAGATCTGCAATGAACTGGTTAGAAGGGGTCAAGAACGTTACCGGAAAGTAACTATTGATTATCTGAGAGTGATGGTCACTAAAAGATTAAATTATAGATTATTTGTCCATAGTGTCACCAAAGAACTGAATCAAACAACAAACAACAAAAAGCCTTTTTTGAGGACCTCTCGTCCTATATAGGATTCGCCAGTTTACAGAGTAATTGAAGAGAAGATAACTAAGAATACAGAGAGAAACCTATATGTAGTAGGTATAGTATAGTATTTTCTACACTGTGACTATATACAACAGCACCAACAAGCCTTTTACTGGAATCAAAGTCCCATACAGGATTCGTCATTCTAATCCTGACATAGATTATTTGCATATAATTATTTACATCAATTAGATTATGTAAATAGCCTCCTCTTCTCTTCAGCCGTCTTCCAGAATTTGAACAACGCAAAAGCTCCAGCTCTGTTTCTCACCACCTCATTCAACAGGACCTCCAAAGAGAGTCCATCAAGGCCTATTTCACTGAGGAGCACTTCTCGTTCGTCAAAGAACTAAATCGACTTGATGGACACTGACAAATTTGTTGAGGTAACCTCATGATAAGAAAGAATTACGACAAGTCTGAATGTGGAGTGTTCGTAAGACTTAAGAGTTTTCTACACGTAACAGCAATAAGCAAAATAACCTAACGGAATTAGGTGAGAGAATGAAAATACAAAAAAGAATTAAAATCTTTGATAAATCATCTCTAAGAAGGTATATAATTTGAACCATCCTCGTAAAACAATTTGTCATGTAAACATATGTATTATCTGACCTTTAAAAAAATTAGAATTCTTAGCGATATCTTGTGTTAATAGGTGAGAGAGAGTTTATCATCAAGTTGTGGGGAGAGAAGTGAAAGTAGGTGGCTGGATTACTACCTTATTTAGGTTGGGAAACAA
Organism: Cordylochernes scorpioides; assembly: GCA_030710605.1. NCBI lineage: Eukaryota > Metazoa > Arthropoda > Arachnida > Pseudoscorpiones > Chernetidae > Cordylochernes > Cordylochernes scorpioides. The sequence goes on along the minus strand of CP092883.1, from coordinate 25,970,923 downwards.
TTATAGCTACGGGGAGAGACAAAGGAAGCGAACGTAACAATAGCCAGATCAGATGGCCTCGCCTTTCATTGTTGAGCACGTGCTGGCATTGCAAGGTCACCACCACGCTAGTTGCTATCACGACACAAACCTCACTAACAAATCTATATACCTCTTATATCATATTCAAACGGGAAGTTGATGGAAGGATGGTCTAAACCATTGGTTGTTGACCGCTACGACCCGGGTTCGATTCCCGCATTGAGAACTTTTTTCTAATAAAAAAAAATGCTCCAATGGCCCCCGATTCTTGCAAAAGTCCAACTCCACAAGCGAGTTCAAGTAACCAAACGGGGCTCTGGCACATTTGTAAGTGCAAAGTCGAACTGCTTTTCACATTTGTAGACATGTGTTGTACTTGAAGTAAAACGGGCAGTTGGTGGAAGGATGGTCTAAATCGTTTGTTTTCGACCGCTACGACCCGGGTTCGATTCCCGCATTGAGAACTTTTTTCTGCTTTAAAAAAATGTATATATTAATGAGTATCATTATTGCAGTCTATTGCTTATGTTCAATTAGAAACATCAATCTACAATATGTTTTCAACCGCTACGACCCGGGTTCAATTCCCGCATTGGACATTTTTTTTCTGATTAAAAAAAAATGCTCCAATAGCCCCCGATTCTTGAAAAAATCCAACCCCTCAAGCGAGTGAAAGTATAAGTAAACGGGCTCTGGCACATTATAAAGTGTAAAGTCGAACTGCTTTTCACATGTGAAGACATGTGGTACACTTACAGTAAAAGCAGCCATCAACCTCTGTCAACGCCTTCATAGTCAAACATACCTTATACCAATCATTCAATACCTTTACTAAGACAACTTCAGTCTTTTATACAAATTGTCAAGAGAAAATCAGAATAGAAAGGTCAAAAAAAAAAAGGCGAAAGAAATTCGAATTTACAAAGTTGATCAAATATATAGCTATAATTATTTTAATACAATAGAGTATATACATAGCAATTCGAAGTATAAACGTATCAGTTTTCATAACTTATTAGCTTATGTTCATGCGATCCTATATCGTTCTTTTCAGTCTTCCTGCAAATGTATGGCAGTGGGTCACTGGAATATCGGGTGCTACATATTGTAGATTGATGTCTCTAATTGAACATAAGCAAGAGACTGTAATAATGATACTCTTTATAATATACATAGGTTATAAGTTTATATTCACCTGCCCCTTCCCAACCTTTATATATATACTAGAAGAATGACCCGGCTTCGCCCGAGAAATCCCCCGAGTGAAGTATCCTTCATACTGGAAGTACATCAATAATAAATAGTAGAAGTGCCATAGAATAGCAATACAGAAGAAACACATAAACTACAGGAAAAAAAGTGTGTAATGGCAAAATTTGTATTATATTAGTGTTTAGGTATTCGATTTAATTATTTTTTGCAATCCATTTAGTTGTTTCAAAATTAATATAGTTTAAATAAATGAGTTTTGAAAATTGTAAAAAAATGCATCGGCCGGGAATCGAGCATTCTCGCCATTGAACTACCGATGCTTATAAGAAATGGCCATATTTGGGTATTTATTCCATTCACAAAAGCAAACGGTGACATAATTGATTAAGAATTGTTGCTTGATGACTCAGATACTTGTATATTTTAATATATATATTATATAATCTGACATCATATAGCCACGTTGTAAGATTCAAAAGGAAAAACAGGGTAACGTGGTAAGATTCTTTAATGGAACATGACGAGCTTTCAGGCAGCAACTGCCCTTCTTCAGGTCTTATACAAGTGTAGACAGAGAAGTGCCAACTCTGTCTACACTTGTATAAGACCTGAAGAAGGGCAGTTGCTGCCTGAAAGCTCGTCATGTTCCATTAAAGAATCTTACCACGTTACCCTGTTTTTCCTTTTGAATATTATATAATCTAAAAACTCAAATATTTATATATTTAAAAAATATATATTTTATTTTTATTCCTTGATATTTCTACTTTTTGGTTATCATCGTTTTTAGAATGACTTTGAGTTTTGTTGTAAATATGCGTAGTTAACATATCTATCTTTTTGAATCACTAATATAGGATTAACTTTATAAATTCTATACATTGTGAAAATAACTATTGTGAAAATTTTCCTCAAGTAATTTTGAAAATAAAAGCTACTTGATGGTAAATAATTATTTTTTTTATCACGACTGCACCTTCAACCCTTTATCTTATCAATCCTTTGTCTTATCAACCCTTCAGCTAACAACAAACAAATTATTCATAATATATATATATATATATATATATATATATATATATATATATACTAGCCGGGGTTTTACCCGATTAAATGCTTTTATTCAAATACTATTCGTTACAATTATAAATTGGCGCCGTGGATGTCATTCTTGTATAATATAAAATGAGTTTTAAAAATTGGAAAAAAAAAAACAATGGTTGCCTGTAAAGTCGGTTTTACGGGCGAAGATTTTACGTGACAACGGTAGAATATTTATTGATATGAATATAATTAAATTGCACAATAGGAACAAGGAATTGAATGAAAATAAGAATTGCACAAATTGCACAATTGCACAAATTTACTTATATTAGATGTTAAAATTCTTGCTCAACACAGTTTAAATAAAGTTTTCTTATATCTGCCACTTTTTCTTAATATTTGTAATTTTAAATAATCAATTCGAAAATCAAAACATTTATTCAGATCGAAGGTTCAAATTTTTGCTAAATAAATTTGAAACTATTTAAAATTTGTAAAATAATAATTAATTAATTAATTAATTTTAAACTAATAATTTACTTAACACTATCAACATTTATCAATAGTATGACATAACCTATAAACTCAGTTTCTCAACTTTTGTGTCAATCTAACAATTAATCAATCAATCATAGTTTACGATAATGAAATATCAGTGTACAATTATTTACCTTTATTGTTGTAGTTGTTGTAAATGACGAATCTAAGCACTCCACATTTTCACTACAGACACAGCTGACGATACTTTAACCACACGTGTGAACTTGTATTATGACGCTTTCTTGTTTTTCCAACGCCAAGAACGTTCGAGAAAGACAAAGACAGAGACAAGCATGCGCCGATTCAATGCGCCTAATTCTCTAGCGCTGCGCGCGCAGCTGCGCGCGCAGCACTCTCGTTCGGTGACTCATCGTAACGTTACCGGGCGTTACACTTTTTCATAAGTGACTCCCAGCCGCAACCTAATTTAAGACGTTGTCACGTCAAAATGCATCGGCCGGGAATCGAACACGGGGCGCCCGCCACTATAATATATAAATGAGTTTTAAAAATTGTAAAAAAAAAAAATGCATCGGCCGGGAATCGAACCAGGAGGGCGCCCGCGTGGCAGGCGAGCATTCTACCACTGAACCAAAAGCAAACGGTGACAGAATTAAGAACGCATGACGCTGATAACTGTATATATTAATTCCTTAAAAGTTATGGGAGAGGAAAGATAGAAGAATAGACTCAACAAAAGAGATAAATAAACTCATAGGCAAAACTAATGGAAGTTTCATATTTTAAGAATAAACCTCTTGCTTATATAACGGCGGGTTTCCCATACACGTAAATTTGAACGTTCTCCTTTAAAAAATAATAATATAATAATAAAATGAACAATATATATATGTTAAAAGTTACGACTTCCTTAAGTTTTGTCCATGGGTACATATAGATATATAGAGCCTATAAAGCTGTATACTTTTTTCAATTTTACTTTCTATGAATAATTCTATATACAGTTACGAGCGTCATTCTTCGTCGCCTCTGTCACGGTTTGCTTTTTTTTTTGGAATGGCGCCCTCCTATTGGTCGGCTACGATCACGCCACCTTTGCCCCCCCCCCCCCCCCCCCCCCCCCATTTTTGTAACTATTGTGTTGGAGCGGATCGCTCCTTAAATAAATGCATATATTAGTTGAATAACCAAATGGAATCCTCTCTTTCTTTTTCCCAGTAAGAGACGCCTACGGAAGCCAACAGTACATAGACAGATAAAGCACATAGGCTATAGTTATTAACTAACATATGCATTTATTTAAGGCGCCAGTTTATAATTGTAACAAATAGTATTTGAATCAAAACATTCAATCGGGTAAAACACGGGCGTTGCCCGGGTCATTCGACTAGTAGTATATATCCACTAAATTTATGTTCTTATAATTTGCATATTAATAAAAATTATAACATACCTTTTACTATAGATACGAAACCAATATGTCAAAAGATTATAAGTGTGTCACAAAATATATGCAAGAAATAATTTTGATATAATAAAACACAGGTGTCTAATTTACAAATTGTAATTTTTGTATTGAGATTCATAAAGTATATAGTTAAAGGGTTATGTATGGAATAACATGACTTCCTGGGCAGCTCAAGAAACATTTCAATTAAAGAATAAGTTATTTCCTGGAAGTGTAAAATCCCATTTTTAAAGAGGTAGAACTTTTTTTAAGTCAAAAGCTTATTTATTGAAAATAAAGATACTTCGGCCAGTAAATCTTTTTATTACCTCGACGTTTCGAAAAAAAAAAGCTTTTGTCCTCTTCAGGAGCAAACAAAAATTAAAACATTTGGCAAGGCTTATGCCGAAATGCCAAGGTCACCAACGCCCTGTAAGAAATTGAGCGCTGTATCAACGAAGTTAAGCCATATTTATTCCAAAACTGTCATGGATAATATAGCATGGTTTTGAGATAAGGCTCTCATTAATATATGTATAGTTACTGTTCTACCGCGTTAGGGTAAAGGTTCGAGCTGCAGTGAGAACTATAAATTAATAATTTATATTTTAATAAGTGTCCAAAAATTACATACAATTATAAGAGGCAGGTGGAGTACAGTTTTTACTCCACCAGCGCCTAGAGTATTATATAATGGAAGGAACCGCCGCAGGTTGTAGCGACGCGCGGTAAACAGCCGGCGACATCAGGCGGTGTTCGAAAAGTGCGCGCGCAGCCCCCGGTGCGCGCGCAGGCCGGCTGGCCAGCCGCCGCTTCTCGCAGAATTCCCAGCGTCCCAGGCCAGCGTCGCCCGCTGGCATCCTCTTATCTCATGCCCCCCCTGGAGATTGGGACTTGGGACCGATCCAACGTAGTTGCTATAACGCGGGTTCGGTTCTCGGGTTCGAGGGGATAAGGTCTGCTGATGTTGAGCTGAGTTGGGTGGGGTGGTGTACGGTGGAGGCACGAAAGGTCGTAAGAATCTGCGATTACGGCGAAGAAGGCGTCCGGCGTCGGTCCGGATGAGGTAGCTGCGACCGCGTGGAAGTTGTTCGAGAACCTCAGCAAGGAGGGTCCAATGTTTTGTGCGGTGATCCTGGACAAGGACTATTGCTCCCACTTCCAATTGTGAGAGTGGCTTGGCGTTGCGATTGTATCGCTTGAGGGCTTTCTGCCTTAAGTTCTGGGCTCGTTGATCGCATTCTGAAATCCTTGTTCTCCATTCCTTGACAAACTGACTACGGTGAAGCGGTAGCTTGGTACGTGTCGGGGCACCAAACACAATCTGCGCTGGACTTCGTCCCTCTGCTTTGGGCGTGTTTCGGAACTCCAACAAACTTTCTAAAAATGTGTCGGACTTGAGATTCCCATTGGTGGTGGTCTTGCTGATTAGGTACTTTATCGCTTTTACGGCCGCTTCGGCAAGTCCATTTGATTGAGGAAAGTGTGGAGATGAGGTGGAGTGCTCGATGTTCCAACGCTTTGTCCAACTCCGAAACTCTTGAGAGGAGAATTGGGGACCATTGTCGGATGTGAGTATCTCTGGGATGCCGTAATCTGCCATCCACTTTTGAAGGTGACGGATGACCGTGGTGGACGTGGGTGCTCTGCCACATTGCGTCACGTTGATCCAACCTGAAAAGCGGTCGACCATAACGAGATATTGGTATCCAGCGTGCGAAAAAAGGTCGCAGGAAACATGTTGAAATGGGTAGCTAGGCGGCGGGTCGGAATAGAGTGGTTCTTTCTGTTGCGAGGGTAGATAGGCTGAACACTCGGCACACGTTTTTACTACGTTCCGGATGTCATTAGTGATGCTCGGCCAAAAGACAGATTGGCCAGCGCGTCGAAGAGTCCGGTCTTGGCCTTGATGCGAAGCATGGAGTATTTTTAGCACTTCTGAGCGTAATGGTGTTGGGATGAGTAGGCGAGAGCCTAAGAAAACGAGTTCTTCGCGTACGCTTAGTTGGTGCAATACTCTCCAGTAGGGGCGAAGATCTTCGTCGAGGTCTTCTTTACGTTGAATCTTTTGAGGGATGATATTGCGTATACGTTTGTACTCTCCATCATGCTCTGCGGCTGCTCTGATTTGTCGTATTAACGAATCCTCCATAACCCTGGATCCGTCGACCGGGTCTACTACTGCAGCGGCAATGAGAGGTGCGGGATCAGAATCAGGATGATCATCGGTATCGTAAACGTCGGGAACTGGGGATGGGTGGCGAGAGAGCACGTCGACAACGGTATGTTTCTTTCCCGGACGCCAAACTGCCGTAATGAGGTACGGAGTCAGCTTTTCCTTTAGCCGGAGGAGCCTTGGGTTTTCTATCTCGTCCAGAGTTTTGGAGTTCAGTATGGGAATAAGGGGACTGTGGTCGACTATAAGTTCGAAATGAGATCCCATAAGAAATAACTTGCATTTCTTGGCTGCCCACACGACAGCTAATAACTCAATTTCCGTGGCGCTATACCGGGACTCTGCAGGAGTCACATTGCGGGATCCTACCTGGAGAAGTCTCCATTGACTATCAGGTTGTTGTTGATAAAGGGCATATCCTAGTCCCTGGGTCTGTGCTGCGTCCGTTTCTAGGCGGAGGGGTTGTCCTGGGGAGAACTGTGCTAGGATGCGTGAGCTGCAGAGTTCTTGAATGACTGCGTCAAAAGCTCGCTGGTGGGGGTTCTCCCAAACGAAGGCGGCTTTGGCTGACAAAAGTGATCGGATTGGCGCGGATAGCTCGGTTAGATGATGGGAAAAGACCTCAAACTGTTGAACAAGGCCGTTAAAGGAACGCACGTCGGTCTTGTTGGTTGGTATCGGGAAATTCTTTAGAGCGGAGTACAAATGTGGAGAAGGTGTGTAACCGGAAGAATTTATACGGAAGCCGCACCAGTCGACTTCTGGCTGAGCGAATACGAACTTCTTCTGGTTGAGGGTGATTCAATGTTCCTGACACCGGGAAATGACCTGTCGAACACGTTGGACGTGTGTTTTGTAGTCTGAATCGAAGATAATGATGTCCTCTACCACTTTTTCTACGTTCTGTATTCCAAATAGGGCTTCGTCTCCACGACGGTTGTGCTCGTCTCCGGCGGAACACAATCCCATCACGTTGCGACAATAGCGGTAACTTCCCCATGGTGTGATGAAGGTGGTTAGTTTTTTACTCTTTTCATCGAGGGGGACTTGCCAATAACCGTGACGGGCATCTAGCGTGCTGAAAAACTGCATGCCTGGTGGGATGCGAGCAACAACCTCGCGGGGTACCCTGACTGGATAGGCGGGTCGTCGGACATATTTGTTCAGTCCGGTGAGGTCCACGGTTACGCGCGGTTCTGATGAGCCTTTTTTCGGGACGACTACCATAGGATGGCACCAATCGATGGCTTCGCCGACGGGTACCTGTTCGATTATCCCTTTCGCCAACATGGTATCGAGTTGAGTTTTGACGGGGTCTCTCCAGTGAAAGGGAACGTTGTATGCCCGGTAGCGTTTGCAAGGAACGGCATCTTTAACTAGTTCGATAGACATGGGGGGTCCTTGCATGGGTTTTAACACTGTGTCGTCGAACGCTCTAGCATAATGGGTAAGGATAGACTGCTTATCGATCTCATTGGCTCTCACCGGGGTCGGCGGGAACGTTAGAACTTGTCCGTTGGTTATGGCATTGACGATCATTGAATGGGGCCAGTTAACCGGCAGAAGTCCTAAGGCTTTGCATCCGCTCTTGCTCAAGAGAGGGGCGTTCAGGTGCTTGCAGACTCCAACGGTAGTACTGTATGTTTTCCCGTTGAGATGCAGTGCCGCGACGAACGATCCACAAGGACTTAAGCTGATGCCGTTGGCTCCTACGCAAGGGACGTTCTTCGGGTTGAGTGCTGATCGGGTCTGCTCATCCAGTAACAGGAATTCTGATTCTGGGATTAGATCCAGATCTGACCCCGGGTCCGCCAGCCAACGGATTTGGTGTAACTTATGGTTGATATCGGTCGTAATGGTTATGAGTTCGTTGCGTACTCCAGCTGCAACAACTGTGTTTGAGGGTCCTGGTTGGGACTGATTGTTTCTGGTTGCGGGTGGCGGGATATTAGGTTTGGTTGTGGGTTTCCGTTTCAGTTGTCGGCAAACCCTTCCGTAATGCCCGGTGATGCCGCATTTGTTACACTCTATGTCTTTTGCTGGGCACTGGTCACGGCGGTGTCTTGGGTTCGCCCCACATCCGGAGCAGGGGTCGTTAGGATCATAGGGTTTCTGAAAGAAACGGTTGGCCTTAGGTGAGGTTTCAGACGAGCTGGCTTGTTGATGCTTGTAGGTTGATGGTGCACGTCTGGTTGCAATGAAGGCTTCGGGGGAGGTGGTTGGGGAGGGTGAAAGAGTCGCGCCCACGGCGGTAGCACTCTCATGTGCGATGCAAATTGAGAGGACTCGGTCCAGGGAGAGGTCGGAATTGTACTGCTCCGCCAGTACTTTTCGTTGGAGGTCTTTATCAAACAGGCCACATATTAACCTGTCACGGATACGGAGTTGCTGTTGATAACCAGCAAGGGCAAACGTTTTCCCACAAGCTCTTTTTGTGCATATTGTAATACACGGGTCGCCGCATGTGCTGCACTTAAAATCCAGCTCATGTGCACACGAGTCATCAAGAGCTTTAAGGGCTGCGAAGTAGCGATCCACCGATTCTCCGGTTTGTTGGTCCCTACGATGAAAATCTTGCCGATCCAGGAGGGGGTTTCGCTTCTTGCGTAGGTAGGCCTCGAGAGCATTCACGGCTTCATCGAGGGTGGTGGTGGTAGAAATATGAAGGCGGCCTGATTGCCAAAGGATGGTCCATTCGGAATGGAGGGCGGCACGCAAAGTCACTTGCTGTGTGGATAGCGGGAAGGTGGCTACTTGTTGGGCGTCCACGTAGTCGTTCCAACGTTGTTTCCGATCGCGGAAAAAAGACATCGTTAACTCCTCCGGGGAAGCCAGTTTAGGAAGCTGGTTGATTTTTGTGGCGTGGTGAGGAGGAGCTCCTAATGGGACTGTCGGTGTCGGATTCCGAGTAGCCATCTGCTGCAACAGTGCGGCTATGGACCTGAGGATGTCGGTGCTGGTCGGCGAGGCAGGGTTCTCTGGAGGGGTTTGGGATGGTCGGCGATTCCTTCTTGAGGGCATCTTGATTACTAATTGTCACTGAGCTGTCACTTAAAAAACGGCTATAATTAACCGAATGTCGACTGCGCCATGTTCTACCGCGTTAGGGTAAAGGTTCGAGCTGCAGTGAGAACTATAAATTAATAATTTATATTTTAATAAGTGTCCAAAAATTACATACAATTATAAGAGGCAGGTGGAGTACAGTTTTTACTCCACCAGCGCCTAGAGTATTATATAATGGAAGGAACCGCCGCAGGTTGTAGCGACGCGCGGTAAACAGCCAGCGACATCAGGCGGTGTTCGAAAAGTGCGCGCGCAGCCCCCGGTGCGCGCGCAGGCCGGCTGGCCAGCCGCCGCTTCTCGCAGAATTCCCAGCGTCCCAGGCCAGCGTCGCCCGCTGGCATCCTCTTATCTCAGTTACCTCTTTGTAATTTCCTATGGGGCAATTCATGGAAACCTTTGAATTTAACAAATAGATGTTTAAACTGATTGATGTTGATATCCATGTGATAAATTATGATATTTTTCTGGCAAAGGAAATTATGAATTTAATCTTTTATACCCGTTGTGTTCGCGTTAACTACCGAGCTCAAATTCTATGAGCTAAGGTACTGCGATGAATAATTTGAATTGATTCTGTAGAATTGAGTAAAGGAAACTCCACGCAAATTGATCAAGGAACCTTTGAATTTAATGGTCTTTGAATGAGCTACATGAATTTTATGGCTGATTTAAACTAGACTGATTGACGAGTAAACAAACAATATGTCGACAACACACTGTTGCCGAATCAATGAAAATATATACAGATTAAAATAAAACAATAAAGAATTAATTATGTAAAACAATGGATTATATAAATTAACAATAAAGAATAGAATAACATCATGAATATTATTTAACAACAATTTATTCAATAATTAACAATTAATAACAAATAAGAATAAAACATACATTTTTAACCAAACACCCGTGAATTTAATTATTGATGCGGTTTCTTCCACTAATGGCAAGCCAGGAAGACATTGTGTCTCAAATTACAAGACATTATCTGAACTTGGATAAGTTTGAATCGATAGCAAGAGATAAGGCCTTAACCTATTCGGATTAAAAACATCTTAATCTAAATTCATCTTACCATTTCCTGAATATATATCATTAGAACCTAAAAGGATATCGTAAGATAGAGGCTGCCTGGCCGGCTCTCATAGTCCTTCAAATTAAAGATTCTTCGGTCAGTAAATCTTTTATTTACTGGCTGAAGTATCTTTAAATTGAATAACTAAAGGGATGTCGTTAATACCTGAATGGGAACAATCAGAAAGTGGATGGACAACACAAGAACCCTATGTAAACATAAAAATAACCCTAATTGGTAATCAGATCATAGATGAACATTATCAGAACTTGAATTGACACAATCAAAATCTTCAAGTATATATCACTAACAATTGAATATGGAAGAACCCTATGTAAACATAATAAGAACTCTAATTGGTAATCAGATCATAGATGAACATTATCAGAACTTGAATTGAAACAATCAAAATCTTCAAGTATATATCACTAACAATTGAATATGGAAGAACCCTATGTAAACATAATAAGAACCCTAATTGGTAATCAGATCATAGATGAACATTATCAGAACTTGAATTGAAACAATCAAAATCTTCAAGTATATATCACTAACAATTGGATATGGAAGAACCATATGTAAACATAATAAGAACCTTAATTGGTAATCAGATCGTAGATGAACATTATCAGAACTTGAATTGAAACAATCAAAATCTTCAAGTATATATCACTAACAATTGAATATGGAAGAACCCTATGTAAACATAATAAGAACCCTAATTGGTAATCAGATCATAGATGAACATTAATAGAACTTGAATTGAAACAATCAAAATATTCAAGTATATATCACTAACAATTGAATATAGAAGAACCCTATGTAAACATGATAAGAACCCTAATTGGTAATCAGATCGTAGATGAACATTATCAGAACTTGAATTGGAACAATCAAAATATTCAAGTATATATCACTAACAATTGAATATGGAAGAACCCTATGTAAACATAATAAGAACCCTAATTGGTAATCAGATCGTAGATGAACATTATCAGAACTTGAATTGAAACAATCAAAATATTCAAGTATATATCACTAGCAATTGAATATGGAAGAACCCTATGTAAACATAATAAGAACCCTAATTGGTAATCAGATCGTAGATGAACATTATCAGAACTTGAATTGAAACAATCAAAATATTCAAGTATATATCACTAACAATTGAATATGGAAGAACCCTATGTAAACATAATAAGAACCCTAATTGGTAATCAGATCGTAGATGAACATTATCAGAACTTAAATTGAAACAATCAAAATCTTCAAGTATATATCACTAGCAATTGAATATGGAAGAACCCTATGTAAACATAATAAGAACCCTAATTGGTAATCAGATCGTAGATGAACATTATCAGAACTTGAATTGAAACAATCAAAATCTTCAAGTATATATCACTAACAATTGTATATGGAAGAACCCTATGTAAACATAATAAGAACCCTAATTGGTAATCAGATTATATATGAACATTATCAGAACTTGAATTGAAACAATCAAAATCTTCAAGTATATATCACTAACAATTGAATATGGAAGAACCCTATGTAAGCATAATAAAGACCCTAATTGGTAATCAGATCGTAGATGAACATTATCAGAACTTGAATTGAAACAATCAAAATCTTCAGGTATATATCACTAGCAATTGAATATGGAAGAACCCTATGTAAACATAATAAAGACCCTAATTGGTAATCAGATCGTAGATGAACATTATCAGAACTTGAATTGAAACAATCAAAATCTTCAAGTATATATCACTAACAATTGAATATGGAAGAACCCTATGTAAACATAATAAGAACCCTAATTGGTAATCAGATTATAGATGAACATTATCAGAACTTGAATTGAAACAATCAAAATCTTCAAGTATATAGCACTAACAATTGAATATGGAAGAACCCTATGTAAACATAATAAAGACCCTAATTGGTAATCAGAGCGTAGATGAACATTATCAGAACTTGAATTGAAACAATCAAAATCTTCAGGTTTATATCACTAGCAATTGAATATGGAAGAACCCTATGTAAACATAATAAGAACCCTAATTGGTAATCAGATCATAGATGAACATTATCAGAACTTGAATTGAAACAATCAAAATCTTCAAGTATATAGCACTAAAAATTGAATATGGAAGAACCCTATGTAAACATAATAAAGACCCTAATTGGTAATCAGATCGTAGATGAACATTATCAGAACTTGAATTGAAACAATCAAATTCTTCAAGTATATATCACTAAAAATTGAATATGGAAGAACCCTATGTAAACATATTAAGAACCCTAATTGGTAATCAGATCATAGATTAACATTATCAGAACTTGATTTGAAACAATCAAAATCTTCAAGTATATATTACTAACAATTGTATATGGAAGGATTCTATGTAAACATAATAAGAATCTAATTGGTAATCAGATCATAGATAAACATTATCAGAACTTGAATTGAAACAATCAAAATCTTCAAGTATATATCACTAACAATTGAATATGGAAGAACCCTATGTAAACATAATAAGAACACTAATTGGTAATCAGATCATAGATGAACATTATCAGAACTTGAATTGAAACAATCAAAATATTCAAGTATATATCAATAATAATTGAATATGAATATCATAAAATCCTGTATTAAATGTACCTGAGTTGTCATTATTAAAAGATGACCCTGCACACACACAAACAGAACCTGGAAGAAAGCGAGATCTCTTCTCATTTCACCCTATCCATAGCTCTTAAGACAAACATGAGAGTCAGGCCCTTTCAATGGAAACAAATGAAATTAATTATCTAAATAGATTCTATCAAAATATGTTTGGAATTTATCTATAGCAACATAAAACAAAGTAAAAATTACACAAAATATGGCGCAAAATGACAGCCAACATTTGAATATAAAATAATTACTTATAATAATAATAATAATGATGTTATATGAACTTGAACTGGTTTCGATTCATTCCCAATTTTGGTTCAATCGTTATTCGCACCATGTTGTTTGTTTTTGTAAAAATCAACAAAGAGGCTTTCGAATTATTAATAGATTAGGGTAGTTGAAATTTCTCAAAGTAGAGTTATAAATACAACACAAAATATGACAATGTGTCAATAATAAACTTTACACTCTCTTTCGAGGGAAACAGTGGGTTGCCGAAACGTCAATTAAACAAAAACCTTTATTAAAAAGTTGATGAAGTCGTCAACTTACACTCATGATGTCGCCGGTCTTCCTTTTTTTTCTTTTAAGGAGACAGAGATAATTTTGTTCACACTTGGTTATCTCGTGTGTCTTCAATAAAGGTCACTGTAATATCTTTCAGAGTTATTGTTTGAATCCTGATATACATACTGAAAGGTACAACTTCCTTAAGTTTGAGGATAAAATAGCTATTAGCTATTAAAATTATAAATTAAATATCATAACAATGTGTAACTCCATTGTTGATTTCTTGAAAATAAAGATACTTCGGCCAGTAAATCTTTTTATTACCTCGACGTTTCAACAAAAATCTTTTGTCCTCGTCAGGTGAAAACAAAATATTAAACATTTAGCAAGGCGTTAAAAATCTTTCAAAAGTTCCAAGGGCGTTCTCACGCGATATTTAAAATTTTTGTACAACATCTAAAGCACGAGTCAAAAATAAATATTTAACTCACAAAAGACTATGATCTTTGAAATAAATTATAATATACATATATATAATGAGAAATTATAAACAAAAATAAATATAAAAATAATAATAATATTCACAAAGATTTCCCAATAGTATATATAAATCGATATCTATTACTTACAATTTATACCAACCCTTTCCAACTACTTTTCAAATTCAAAAACGAATTGTATTGTAGTGGAATATCTTCAAATACATTTATACTTCTTGCCCCCATTTCCCGTGATACCCACCCCTCTAAAAATAATATTTCCTTTTCAAATTTTATATTCCTATGAAATATATCAATATCATTCCAATTTGGCCTATGTCCTGAATATAATGCATGTTCCCCAATTTTGCTTAACGCCCTTCTCCCCAATAAATCCTGTTGGTGTTCCTTAATTCTGGTCTCTAAATTAAGGCCGGTTTCTCCTACATATATTTTGTCACATTCTATGCATTTAATCCCATAAATTACATTACTTGGTTTTGATGTGCCTATGTTATCCATCAATATGCTATTTCTAGTTATAAATTCCCTTTTTGTCCCCGTACTATGCCATATATTATATTTAAATTTTCTCAAAATTCTAGATATTTCGTTATCTATATCTCTAAAATATGGAATAATTATATTATTGCAATCATCTTTATTCCTATTTGAATTTGGCCTATCTATTTCATATGTTCTAATCCATTTGTTTGTGAAACCAACTGGATAATCAGATTGTTCTAATTCTGCTCTAATTTTCATTATCTCTTTTTTATAAATATCTCGGTCTATGCATACCTGTTTGGCTCTTTGTACAAGAGATTTTATCACCTGTCTTTTATGTATCATAGGATTATTGGAGATAAAATTTAGATATATCCCACAGTCTGTTGGCTTTCTGAAAACGCTGGTTAAAATTGAACCATCTTCTTTGCGAGTTAGTCCTACATCTAAGAATGATAAAAATCCCTCCTTTTCTGTTTCAACCGTGAATTCTACACCTCTTTCTAAATTATTCAACTTTTGACCATCATTCCATCAAGAATTTCTTCGCGGATCACTGCGAAAACATCATCTATATAGCGTCCCCAGATTTTTATTCCCTCAATTAAGATTACCCTTTTATCTACCGATGCCATTACGATGTCAGCTATGATCATGCTTGTAGGGCAACCCATAGAAGTGCCGTCCTTTTGCCTGTAAAATTTATCCCCGTATCTGAAGTAAATATTATCTAAACATAACCTAAAACCTTCTATCATTTCATCGATTTCTAATCCCTTGTTTTCGCAATCTTGTCTTTTCACCTCGAAATATTCCCTTAGCTCTTTTAGAGCTAGAGTTCTATTGATATTGGTGAAAAGTGATTCGACATCAAAGGATACCATTATTTCATGGTCATTTAACCTTAAATTTTTAGTGATATCTAATAGCTCTTTCCTATTTCTTATCTCTAACCCAGAAATTTTTCTTGTACTCGGAAATTTGTTTTTAAGCCAGTCCGCCAAACCTCTGGTGGGGGCCTTGAATCCTGACACAATGAGCCGTAGGGGAACTCCTTCCTTGTGCATATTTTGGTAGTCCTATGAAGAGAGGTGCAGCGACATCTTCTAGCTTCATTCTTTGTTGTTGTTGATATTTAAAATTTTATTTAAATGATTTTAATTATTCTTATACATCGAATAAATATGATGCAGTAAGTTTTGTGCTGTGGAATATTAGAGAAAAACAGTATATTACTCTCTTCTTAATATCACAGTAAGATGGTACAGGCCGATTGATGGGACTAAAACGGACTAACAGACTAAATAAGAAAGATGATCCCAAAAATGATCGATAAAGAACATGGACTACAGTAGAAGATTGAGAGGAGGAGAACCAGCATGCTTGGAAATCTTGTCCGATACTCGGACTGGATAAAGGTAATGCTGAAGGGATGTATGAAGGAATGACCGGTAAAGAGAATTCCTAGAATAGATTTAATGAACGATTTAGAAGACCAAAGATACCAACACAAGACTATCCATAGAAAGGAAACTCTAAGAGAACAGGAATACTGCCAGCCACTAACCAATGGATGTTGAGAAGAAATATATAGATTAAAGATTATTCCCTACGTTTACACATTGACAAAATCTATATGAATCTAGGGCAAGGTTTCTTTTCCCCTAGATACCTTATTGACTTCATCAAAATATATTAAAATATTCATTTGAATATTTATAAAAATTGCTCGAACTTTGAGTTATTTCGAATTTGACAAAATCTGGTGATTTGCTGAAAAATAAAAGCATTTAATTAACCGTCGGCTCTATTGGTCATAGTAGATAATAAATGGTTAAAATAACAAACCCGGTTACTAAAATATATTCATAGACAAAACCTAATTGAAGCTATACCTTTCAATATGTATATCGGGATTCAAACAATGACTCTGAAATATATTTGATACACAGTGACCTTTATTAAAGACATGCGTGATAACCAAGTGTGAACAAATTTGTCTCTGTCTCCTTAAAAAAAAAAGGAAGAACAGACACGACTGGCAATATCAGACATTCCACTTCCTTAGGTTTTGACTATATGAGTGTATATCTAAAATAATTTTAAAATTTGGGTGGTTAAAATTAAAATATAGGATAGGATATTGTTTACAGCAATAGTTTACGGTTATATCTTGAAAAAAAAAGGTGAAATCGTTTGAAAGGATTAGCTTTCACTTTAGAGAAGAGTTTCTAAATATATTAAAATAAAGGTTCATATATATTTTCACAAACATTAGCGTAATAGAATTAAAATTTGATTCGTAAAAATGTTCAATTTAGGTAAGGAAGAATAAATCTAATATACTTATTCATTCTTCATTGGTGGAGATGCTGCCGAGAAGACTTTGAGGCCATGGATGCTGTAATCTACATTTTCTGAAACTGACTCCAGGATTCCACCGCCGTGTCAAAGCCAAGACTTCCCTCCAATATGATAATGTCCCTATTGACCATACAACGACAAATCCTTTTTTCATGCCACAAGAGAAAGGACTTAAAACTGCTAGGGACAATGTTACAAGACTCCGATAGAATCTATGGCAGAAGCACGTCAGATCCATGTCAGTATCTACATAATTTGTAAGCTATGGGTCACAGATCCCATAGGAAAGGAGCTATGTAACGAAATATTTATTATTTTATTAACAGAATATTATTTTTTATATTTATAACTTTCTACTCTGCAAACTTGCTTCTTTGTTTTCTTAGTATTTTATAAATTGTAATGTTTTCTTGCATTAAATAAATTGCTATGTCATTATATACGGTATAGTGGACATGGCATCTGCCCGGTAAGCGGAACATTGTGGGTTCGATTCCCATCCCTGGACACTTTTATTTTTCCGTTCGTCATTACTCTTCATAATTCACCCTTTCATACCTCATCCAAAAAGGATAGAAATGGTCGATATTTCACCTTGAAATAAAATTTTGATTTTTCGTTTAAAAGAAACTCATGCGGTGTAACTTCAAGTGTCGTTTTACAATCACAGGCCGAAGTATATTATACTATATGCTATTTTTGTATATTATAGTATATTATATTGTATTCTTGAATTTGCCTTTCCTAATTTTCCACGTGATATTTAGTAGAGTTCATATAGAATTTAAAACACAAATAAAAATATATTTGCATTTTGTAACAATTAAATAATTTATATGATTGCACCAAAAACGAAAGTATACATTCACCTATTCCGAATAATCTTTTATTAGCTTTAAAAAATTTCAGTTTCGCCTCAATAAATTTCATATCTTAAAACACTTAGACCTAAGACAATACAAATCCTTTTTTCCTATGCAAAATGTCGATTGCAAAAAATAAAGCATCTCAATTAAAATATACAGTTATCAGCGTCATAATCAAGCAACAATTCTTAATCAATTCTGTCACCGTTTGCTTTGTGAATGGAATAAATACCCAAATATGGCCATTTCTCATAACCATCGGTGGTTTAGTGGTAGAATGCTCGCCTTCAACGCGGGCAGCCCGGGTTCGATTCCCGGCCGATGCATTTTTTTTTTACAATTTTTGAAACTCATTAATATATATTATACAAGAATGACATCCACGGTGCCAATTTATAATTGTAACGAATAGTATTTGAATAAAAGCATTTAATCGGGTAAAACCCGGGCGTTGCCCGGGTCATTCGGATAGTTTAAAAATACAAATATTAGAATCAATTTGAAATATATTTAGCGTATTAAATGAATAATATATCTCCAGTCAGTGACAAACCCAGTTTCGGTCTAATGGCCCTCGTCAGTTAAGTGCTGTACTTGGTATCATAATATTCATCAGGAATTTATGTAACATCATAATTTTCCAAAGATAGGTTTAGTTAGTAAAATGGTGGCTTTGTCAACAACTCGAGCTCGCTGGTTTGTTGAGACGGTCAATAATTGACGCAAATAGATTTTGCTTTTATTTTGACAGAAATATGATTTTTCTTTTTATAGATCAATATCCCCCATTAAATTGTCAACTACAGGTGTCAACTACTAGTTAAATTACAGAGACATATATAAACTCATAGAGAAAACTTAAGGAAATAGAAAGTATTTTATGTCTTTGGTTGTCTGTTTATTTATTTTATTTTTTTAATGAAAGAAACAGAGGCAATTTTGTTTAAACTTGGTCATTTCGTGTGTCTTCAATAAAGGTCACTGTGTATCAAATATTTTACAGAGTTATTGTCTGAATCCCGATATACATACTAAAACGTACAACTTCCTAAAGTTTTGTCAATGAGTGTACCTTGTAGATAAAGTATATAATTTGTTGGTTTTATATTAAAGGTTTTCACATATTTCATATTTATGAATATTAAATACGAATTAAATATCTCTCCTTATCCCCTTTTGTCTATTTGTTGTTTCAAATTTAAAAAATGCCGACGTTACCTGTTTAAAAGGTAATAATTTCCCAGAAGAACAAACAATGGTAAAAACAGACGATCGTTTCAAGGAAGACGTTTCTTGTACCGGATAAGAGAATTGTTTTATTTCAAATAGAGAAACAATCCTCTCTTATTGTTCAGAATTACCTCAAGGTGAATTCAACACATAAGGGGATTTCTCAGATTCTTAAAAAATCCCCGAATGAGATTCTACCTAAACTCTTCTATTGTAATGTAAACTTCAGTGCGACATATAGCTGCAAAGAAAGATAACGCGTGTGGGCGGCATGGGCGTGTGGGCAGTCAGACAACAAATTATTTATCGTAAAATCAACTTCCAATTACATTTATTTAATACAAATTATCAGTAGGGTTCAAATTGTTGTATACTACATTTTGGTGTTCTTTTTTTTTTGTTGTTCTGTTTATGTAGTGGTCAAATATCATTTCTAGATTATAAAATGTTAGATATATGTGTTTGATATATTATAGTATGAATATTATATGATTTATATTTAGAATTATGTATAATTATTTTTATTATATTATTATGATAACAAATAATGTGATATTAATATTAATTTATATAATTTTTTAATAAAGTATATTTTATGAGCATTATATATTTATAAGATGATATTTTAATTTAATATTTGAATTAAATAATTGTTAAACAAATTAAAACTTATAATTAAAATATGAAAAGTTAATATTTGGGAGACGCTACACGCGAAATAATCTTTAACTTTTAATTTGATATAAGGTTCGTCCCCCAAAAGGTCGTAAAAACCTGCAACAAATTGCAAAAATATGCTAATTTTTTTTTTTTTCGCGTTTATATTGTCATAATGATCTTCATGTAATATGAAAATGATGTCTAAAATTTGGATAAAAAATATATATATCCATTCTCGATATATATGTAATAATTTGTATAATATCCAAGAGATGTATAATATATTTTCGCCAAAATAAGTATGTAAATATGTTAAACTTGTGTTAAAATGTAAATATGCTAATTCATCCATCTATAAAAAAACTGTACAAAAATAAACGCGGCAGACATCGCGGGCGAATGCTACGGCACGTCGCGGGTGCGCTGCTCACTTGGCTGGAACTAATTCTTGGGGATTGTAAGTATAACGGTTGGATCATTCCATTCGATCACGACATATATATATATTTAAAATATTTGCGAATGTTTCTATATTGTCGGCAATGATATGTCCACAATACTTAGGAATATCAAACCTAAAATTTATCCAAGTGTATTGTTTATATGTTAAATACAGCAAAATCTGATAGAATAGTGGTATGGTAGATAGAAACCTTTAAAAATTTACCTAAAAACAAAATGGCCCTTTTACTATATTTTCAATTTTTTCTGGTTGTGTTGAAATATGTTTTTAAGTAAAATTAAATAAACTGTGCTGAGATAATGATTACACTTACGACATTTTCGGAATAAGCCCCAGAGCAAAATAAACACAGTGTTGTAGAACGGCATTTGAAAATGATCCCGCATGTGTTTCTTTTTGAACGAAAAATCGAAATTTATTATAAGGAGAAATAACGATTTTTTCTAACCTTAGGGATGAAGTATGAAAGGATGAATTGTGAAGAGTAATGATAAACGGAAAAATAAAGTATCCAGGGATGGGGATCGAACCCAAAGTGTTCCGCTTACCGGGCAGATGTCGCAGTGTTGATTGGCTGATTGTAATCACGTGAGAGTGAAAAGCCAATCAGAAAGCGAATAAAACGCGGAAATATTAAATATAATCTTACCTCAAGATAACAACGACAACAAAATGCTTTATTAAGACCTTTTAGTCTTATACAGATTCTCCAAGCAGAAATGTAGGATACATGCAGGTAAAAAGTAATAATACCTTAATAGTAATATGATATTTATATACAGGAAAAAATATATAAAGACAATCAAGCTAATAGATTAGTCTGGGTAAATTGGAGGAAAATAAATTTATCATACCTCAAGATAAAGAAAGCTACGGTAAAAGGTTTCAGATAAGTTTCAGTTTCAAATTCCTATTACATCTAGAAAACGGAAGTTTAAAATATGGTATGGATAAAGTGGTGTATAGAGATTATCAAATACCTAAATCTTAACAAACCTAACAATAACTAATCGTTAAAATTCTAATTGTGTTACCTAATTCTCTTCTCTTTTGATTACATTACGATTGCATTTTCAAACCTAGATTTAATCATAAGTCATATGCTAATATGTGATTTCAATAATTTATATAATTAATTCTATTTGCACTTTATGATGTGTCCCTTCTTGATAATATTCATAGAATGAAAATAGAGTTTTGTAATATATTACCTATACAATCGCCTGAAACTGAACTCAAGCGATTAATATTCCAAGACTATAGACATAGTAATAATGCTATTTGTACTGATTCAAGAGGATTAATATATATAGCAAAGTCTTTTACGTAAAAATATAATGTCAAAATAATTAAAAAAATAGAAAAAAAAGGTCAGGCGCATTGATATTGAAAACAAAATTGACAAATCCTGACCGCTAACATGAAGGAATATTGACATATTAGGGAACAAGTTAAATCAACGTTTAGTTGATTTTTGTTCCACTAGATGGCGCTCTGCAATCTTAAAAAGCTCATGTGAGCATGTGTAAACACTTATGACACTTTTTAATTAATCGCTTAATTCGTTTCATTTTGGAAAAAAAATATTGAAATATCGCGTGAGAACGCCCTTGCAGCCTTAAGAATAATTTTTAACGCTTTGCCAAATATTTTAATTCTTGTTCGCTCCTGACGAGAACAAAATAATTTTGTCGAAACGTCAAGGTAATAAAAAGATTTACTGGCCGAAGTACCTTTAATTTGAAGAACTATGAATGCCGGCCAGACAGCCTCTATCTTTACGATAATCGTTTAATTGTTAAGTATAATCAATTGTATGCTATATGCTATATTTGTTTTCACTATTTTGATTCAAGTTTAAATATATTGCTTTATTTATTATAGTTCAAATTATTCAGGTAATTAATTATATATTAAATTATTATTCTATATACAGTTACGAGCGTCATTCTTCGTCGCCTCTGTCACGGTTTGCTTTTTTTTTTTTGGAATGGCGCCCTCCTATTGGTCGGCTACGATCACGCCACCTTTGCCCCCCCCCCCCCCCCCCATTTTTGTAACTATTGTGCTGGAGCGGGTCGCTCCTTAAATAAATGCATATATTAGTTAATAACCAAATGGAATCCTCTCTTTCTTTTTCCCAGTAAGAGACGCCTACGGAAGCCAACAGTACATAGACAGATAAAGCACATAGACTATAGTTATTAACTAACATATGCATTTATTTAAGGCGCCAAATTATAATTGTAACAAATAGTATTTGAATCAAAACATTCAATCGGGTAAAACACGGGCGTTGCCCGGGTCATTCGGCTAGTATATTAATAATGGACATGGCATCTGCCTAGTAAGCGGAACACTGTGGGTTTGATTCCCATCCCTTGACACTTTATTTTTTCGTTCATCATTACTCTTCACAATTTATCCTTTCATACTTCATCTCTAAGGAAAGAAATAATCGTTATTTCTCCCTATAATAAATTAAGATTTTCCGTTCAAAAAGAAAAAAACATTTGCGGTAAAACTTGCCAAAGGTTATATATTAATAAAATGATTATGCATATTAGAAACCTATTTAAAGCATAACGTAGTTTCCTGTATATACGTTTAGATATTTATGTGTATGAAAATATATTTTTCTTTTTTTTCCACCTATCTCTTTTTCCTTTTCATGGAGTGTTAGTGTCCATAGAGGGATATCACGCTTTGTTGTTGTTGTCGTTTCCAAAGAAGAGTCTCAGATGTCTCCATGCATCTCCATCACAGCAGCAGCAATATCCACTATCTTGGGTGTGTAAAGCTGCTGCTCTGGGTCTAAGTCAATATACGCTTTGTTATTATAGCTGAATAAAAATATTGATCATGTACCAAATTACCAAATTTTCTACAAGTAACTACGAGAGAAACTACAAATCTCTACAACAGTAGATACATCTAGATTTCTATATCTCTAGATAGAACAATATCCATCATTTCTGTAAATACAATTCACAGGAATCTCTAAATGGCTCTCTTTATAAATCGAACAGCATATTAGATTACTAAAGAACCGTTTAAAAAATTTCTGATAAATTGATAACCACAGATTTCTTTTAAAACAACATAAGTTGGCTTGAATACCATTACTAAGATATAAAATGAGAGGATTTAAGCACGAATGTTCCTTTTATTCACAATACAAACTTCTACTGTCCTTACTGAAATGAAAAAATATATTGGGAGGGCTTGACTCATCAGTGGTGAACCCTCCCAGCGGTTTCGCCAGAATTCCGTTAAAGAAAACAGTTTAATTACAATATTAGAGAGGTAATGTAGATTAATCAGGCGAAATCTCCGGGAGGGTTCGCTATTGATGAGTCAGGTCTTCCCAATATTTTGGTCATTGCATAAGATCAGTTGAAAATTGTTTCATTATAAAAAAAAGATAACATTTGTTCTATATAGTTTATCGCTTTTTTTTATCAAATATTTAACAAATATTGATAAATTCGAAAAGAATTTGGTAGATTTAACTGATGAAATTTTTGAGATGCTTAATCCTCTTGATGAACCACAATTTACCAATCTGACAATAAACAATAGAAAAATTCATAAAATGGCGCAAAAATGTTTTCATTTTAAACCATAGATGGCATGCTAATAGGTCATAATGTTTTGAGAAGAATGGATAAGACTGATTTGAGAGCTTACCAATAATGATTAAGGAACTTCTTGACTCTATATTTACAGTATCAACAATCTAAAAATTGATGTGAACAATAGTTATCATTTATGAGAGCCAACAATAGAAGATAATGATAATACAACAATGGTTTCTCTAGAGCAAGTCACCAGATATTTAGAGTAATACAAAGCAATAAAGCGTCATCTATATATAATGAATAAAAATATTAATACGTGAATGTTTTTTAATAAATAAATCAAACTTTTCTACTACCCTTACTACGATGAAAAAATAATTTGGAAGGGGCCTGGCTTATCAGTGGTAAACTCTCCCAAGGGTTTCGCTAATTTAATCCACCAGACCGCTTCTTTATAGTTCTAATACTGTATTGGATCATTCTTAAAGATTATGTAAGACTCTTGGTGACGTAATTGATCGAATTTAGAGATGGTAGGACAAGGAGTCACCTACCTGACCAGGCGGGCGGTCTGGAGGAGGAAGAATTAACAATGGGCACCGCGACGGGCCGTGAAAAGCGTGCGTTTGTTTTAGTGCTGCGGTCACATTGTTCTTCCTTCTAGTCGAGTTGTCCTTTCAGGAAAACTTTTCTTTTTTTGGACCTTGTTGGGAACACGGCCACGACGCCACTATGGCCACGCAAAAAAAATGGACGATAAAAAAAAAGATAAACATATTTGTTCTTTTCGGTTCCTATTGTTGAGCTTTTTTTGGATGATCAAATTATCGATTTGGTGTTCATTGAATCCTTTTTTTTTTTGTTGTTATTTTGGATTTTTCTGATGATTTTTGGAATTATCTGTTGATTAAAAATCTACTATAAAGAAGCCTAAATGAGATTTCTTTTGAAAATGTCTTTTCTTTGTATTGTTGGGTTATAAGTTTTTTGTGGGTTCTCTTCGCTCTGACCTTTGAGTTCATCCTTCTTGAGTTCACAGTAACATTAGAGGTAACGAAGTCTTTTCCTACTTTTCCCAATATTTCGTTATGTACAGATTATTTCTCTATTTTATCAATATTTCTCCCATGTTTACGATATGCGCTATATACAGTAAAGATCTTATTTTGTTCTACATACACTCATAAACAAAACTTAAGGAAGTTGCACCTCTCATCATGTATATATATGGATTCAGACAATAACTCTTTAGCTATTTGATACACAGTGACCTTTATTGAAGACTCACGAGAAAACCAAGTGTGAAAAACCTCTGTCTCCCTTAAAAAAAAAGCAGACGACCGATGACATTAAAATAGGAAACTTGTTAAGCTTTATCTATGTGTGTATATGGTTTCAAATAACATTATCATATTTTATTTTCTTAAGTTAAATCTATCTACTTGAAAAATTAACCAAAATCAAATACCACATTCATTTTATAGTTAACATTGTAATTTGGAAATGCTATGCTTACATGGATTTCTTATACTATATGAAAGCTAATATAAATAGTGAAGGTATTTTTTTTAAATAACCCTTGTCGAATACCGATATAAATATTTATATATTATATTATTTATATTATTTTTCACTTTTCACTATTATTTGCAAAAGTATTTCTAAATTTTTAACTAGTTTATTTATTTATTATCATTTACAAAGCACGCGATATCCGTCTTGGATATTTGCATTCATACACAAGTTTGGGAGCTTTTACAGTAATTATTAATTTAATTTTAGTTATTATAATATAAATTATTAACGTATTTGTCAGTTAGTTAGCGATTTAATTACCTTATGGTATTTAATTACCCTATGGTACCCTAGTTGTATCATACAAGATAATAGAAAATTCAAATCAATAATTAATTTCGTTATTTTTATTTTGATACACTGTAAAATTTTCTCGTTGCCTCTTTTCTTTTTACTTTAGTTTTACATTATATGAATTGCAGCGTAAATATATAATTCCCTCAAGCTTATTGATTTGAACATTATATTAAGGGATTAAAACCTATTAAATACAAGATATATATACCAGACATCCCAATTCAAAATGAAAATCGTAATCATATATTATTGTTGGATTAGATTGATATTTATTGATTTGTATCAAGGTCACAGAGTGATGTCGAATGTCCTATTCACACAAACAACATACAAACTGATATTCAATAAAGATTTAAGCCATATATTTTACTAGACTAGGTACTAGAGGTAAGTTATATATACTAAATATTATCAATAGTATTCATTCATGCGTTCTTTTTATAAATCTGAGAGTTGTCTTCAAAAACGATTAAACAACAGTACTAGTGTTGAAGTGTATCAAAAAATAAATGTTGAAATTTAAAAAAAAATTATAGAATAATATATAATCAGTTACAATATTGATAAATCGCGTTTGTTATATACTAGACGGGTGACCTGGGCTTCTTAATAATTCTTCATCTCTGTCACCGTTTGCTTTTTTTTTTTTGGAATGGAGCTCTCCTATTGGTTGGCTACGGTCACGCCACCTTTGCCCCCCCCCCCCCCATCATGCCCCCCCCCCCCCCCCCACTCGCTTTTTGGTTTTTGTAACTATTGTGTTGGAGCGGGTCGCTCCTTAAATAATCTATTGTTAACAATACCTCATTATAGGCCCGCAAATATCGAAAGTATAGGTATATAGCTTTTGTACGGGTAGATATGCACACGGGTCAATCCCGGGGCGAAGCCCAGGTCACCCGTCTAGTATATAACAAACGCGATTTATCAATATTGTAACTGATTATATATTATTCTATAATTTTTTTTTAAATTTCAACATTTATTTTTTGATACACTTTAACACTAGTACTGTTGTTTAATCGTTTTTGAAGACAACTCTCAGATTTATAAAATTAATTTATTAAACTTTAAACATTTTTAGATATAGAGAGAGAAACGAGTTAATTACCTCGTATTTAAGGCAACAAAAGAATCATCTAATTTACATACATCGTTCTAACCAGATTCAACTTGTGCAAAACAGACGACAAAGAAAACTAAACAAATTAATAATAGAGGGTAAGTTCCTATTTTTTACAAGCTTTCACACTCAAAGAATAATCATTTGCTTGCTTCAACAGTACTTAGTTATAATTTAGTTTTACATTATATAAATTGCAGCGTAAATATATAATTCTGAAGTGCGTCTTTCCTAATTTAATATGTTACAATAAAATAGTTTATAGGTTGAAGTCTTGCCATGAGGAACTTGATCTACAAAAGCATATGACGCCTCTCCCTTCAAAATAAACGTCAAAACTAGACGCCATCTATTGACCGTCGCCGCATATTAGCGTCTTCAGATCGATGACAAAGCTACAACACCAGCTTTGGCAAGCTGAGAAGCGTCTACCTATAGACCATGGTACTAGTTAATGGTCCTCATCAGTCTAGGGTAGAATTTATTCCATGAGATCTATATGAGATCTAATGGAATCTTCACAATCTGCCAAAGAGGTGTTTAGTTGTTAAAGTGGCTAGGCTAAATCTATGCAAATCTATGGCTAAAATATAAATTTGAAATTTTCTTGGGAGAGGAAATTGATGGAAATTGAGGGGGAAAATTAAAGCATTTGGCAAAAGACGTTATAAATTAATAATCTGTCTGAAGTTTCTATTATTTCTTAAAAACAAAATATTTGATTTAATCAGAAATTAGAAACGCTTTTATTTATTATAAATTATAACAAAGAATAGATGAAGTTAGGTGAAATATACGTTATTAACACTGAATATATACGTTTAAAATTATATTTAACTTGAAGCATATTTTAAAAATGAATATTCTATTTTAGATAAAAATTTAAATATTATTTTACAAGGATAAAGCTCCTACAATAGAATATTTTCAAAATGATTTTATTTTAATTGATAAATAGTTCAAATTTTTTTACACAAAGAATGACTTCATTTCGAAAGAATGATTTTTTTAAGAAAAAAAAAAAACAAATTGTTAATTTTACATTGTAAGTTTTATATTAAATATTATATTATATTTATTATATGGACATATTATATTCAATATCTTCTGTTTTCAATTATAATAGCGTCATATTTCTAATATATATATATAGATGTTATGAATATATAAAGAAAGAATAAATAAATTTAATATAGGGATGAGAGAGTTCATTTTACACCGAAGTAATATTGTATACCTTTTAAGGCGAAATTTCCCCCTCGCTGTGTTATATTAATTACAAAAGTTTTTGTTGACATTAGCCCCCATGTCTCAAACTACATTAAATGTGATTTTTGGAAGAGAGAATAACTTTTATCACAAAAGATACCGCATTATGAGCACCCAATCCATTAGCGTGAAAGATCTCGAAAGGATCGTCTGCTATCTAAAAGAATAAAAGAGCAGCAGACAATGTTCATCTCCAATTTCGACTTTCATCTACATGGAAATTACCTTTTAATTCTGTGTCATATATAACTATTGAATTTTTAAATTATTATTTTGTTTAAATATTATTTGATATATTAGAGTTGTGTGATAAATATTGTAGCAGTGAAAATAATAAGTTTCTACTAAAAGAAAGTTGAATTTTGAATTGAAAAAATCGTATTAGCATAAGATAATTATTAAAGAATGAATTAGATGAAAAAATAAATAAATTTGATATTTATTAATTAATAATTGATTATAATATATATTTATTTATTACCTATTGCAAATAAGACATGTTATATCCGATCTGGATAATTGCGCGTGAAACTATTTACAATAATTTATATTGTAGTAGAGTAGGTAACAGAATTATCAAAAACAAAAAAAAAAACTATTAAGAAGAAGAGCATTAAATAAACATATACAAATAAATTTAATTTACTTATATATATATTAGTTATGAAAAAACATATTTTGCGGAAGAGCTTTGCTCGATGCAATACCTTGAAATTATGTGTATGTACCTCTACAGACCTATAAGCTTATGTCCATAGTTCACTAAACACCATTTAGCTGCCTTCCATAGAAAATGCAGGGTATATAACAAAACCAGTCCAATACAATAGTAGAGCGGTCTAGAGATTAATTTGGCGAAACCGCTGAGAGGGTTCACTACTGATGATATACATTAAACAAATAAGCAACAGCATAAGAAGATAGAATAAAAAGATAATAAATATGAAATATTTTACAATTATATATAGAATTTAATATCTATAATCATTAAAGAATAAATAAAATAATAAAAAATAGCTATTAATATATACAGTTATCAGCGTCATAATCAATTCTTTCTTAATCAATTAAGTCACCGTTTGCTTTTGTGAATGGAATAAATACCCAAATATGGCCATTCCTCATAACCATCGGTGGGTCAGTGGTAGAAGGCTCGCCTGCCACGCGAGCGGCCCGGGTTCGATTCCCGGCCGATGCATTTTTTTTTTTTTTTACAATTTTAAAAGCTTATTTATATATACAAGAATGACATCCACGGCGCCAATTTATAATTGTAACGAATAGTATTTGAATAAAAGCATTTAATCGGGTAAAACCAGGGTGTTGCCCGGGTCATTCGGCTAGTACATATACAAATGGTAAATTCGACTAATTTCATTACCCCTTTCGTAGTATGTTATGAAATCGAATCTGTCCCTGTATTAATGAAGGCCATAGCCCGAACTATGGTATACAGGTCGTTGGCTTTTTATCTGAATTTTCCAAAATAATTTACTAGGGTGATAAATAGTGCATGATTCTGGTGTATAATTAAAAGGAGAGAAGAATTGAAGTACACCTATCCCCCGATTTACACGGTACTTGTTTTACACGGTTTTCCGAATAAGTTTTTTTTTTTGTTTTTATCGCATTATACTAAAATGCGATATTCTACTCTATACTACCTATGTTGAAAAGAATATTGGGAGGCTCTGATTCATGAGAGGGCGAACACCTATTCAGATTTGAAAGTTTAATATACACCTATCCCTCCATTTACACGTTTTATCTCAGGAACGTATCTACCGTGTAAATCGGGGGATAGGTATATATATTTCTCTGACCCTCCCCTACCTCTATAATTCAATGTCCATAGTTCGTCTGAAACACTCATTTGCTTTATATTGTAACAAAGTATTTATTATTTTATTAGCAGAGTATTATTTTTTATGAATATTCGAAATTATTATAGACGCGTATGATTCTTTTAAAAATTAACATTTTAACTGCCCTTACTGCAATGGAAAAATTATTTTAAAAATTTTCCATTGCAGTAAGGGCAGTAGAAATTGTTAAATTTTTAAAAGAATCATACGCGTCTATAATAGTTTCGATTTTTCATAACAGATGGCGCGCTGATGCATCATAATATAATTATTTTTATGTTTATATTTTGCTACTCTGTAAACTTCCCTCTTTTGCTTATCTTTTGTTTATCGTTCTTGTCTGAAATAAATTGTTGTCTCATCCAAAAGTTTGTCTTCGCTAATTTTCCACGTGGCATTTTGGTGGAGGTGCTGGGTAAATTAGGAGAAGACAAACTGAAGATCGCCGAAAAGACCTAGAGGCCATGGGTGCTGTGATCTACATTTTCAGAGACTGGCTCCAGGATTCCACCGCCGTATCAAAGCCAAGACTTCCTTCCAATAAATACTTTGTTACAATATAGTCTCTCTCTCTTGCACTTGAAATGATCTGTTTTTTTTTTTCTAATTTTGTTATATTCAATTCTTCACTTTCCTATATTTTCCGCTTATAAGTGTTGTTGTTGTTGCTTATTCCTCAAGTTGTTTAAACGATCTCCATTATATCCCATTGTCTCAGCTTTTCTATTATAGTCCTGGGGTTTTCCCAGAGGTATTATTTGGAGGATTTGATACAAAGGTGGGGAAAGAGAAATAAGGACACCACAAGTTGGAAAAGGAACCCAGGCAACCAGAGAGAGAGAGAGAGAGAGAGAGGGAGAGAGCCGGGCCCGGCAACAGTCGGGCGGCCGTTCGTTTCGCATACAATCCTCAATTGTCTTAATAGTCCCGAGAACTCACGGCCCCTCTGGTCGCCCCTTGGAATGTCGCTGGTGTCTTAAATGACCGGACTTTAGCTGCCCGTCTCTCTCTGGGTTGACTGTAGGTTTGCTTTATTATTCCAGGAAGAGTATATATTATGACATATATATAAATGTCACCTCTCCCGTCAAAATAGACGCTAAAACTAAGCGCTATCTCTTGACAGTCTCCGCAACTTAACAGATTCAGGTCGGTGACAAAGCGACAACACCAACATTGGTACACTGTGAAGCGTCCACCTGGAAACCATAGTTTCGGGCCAATGGCCCTCGTCAGTCTATAATTAATCAGTCATAGTTAGGCGCTTCTCAGTTTACCAAAGCTGGTGGCGTATCTTTGTCATCGACCTGAGTCCGCTAGTTTGTGAAGACGGTCAATAGATGGCACTTAGTTTTCTATTCTTCCGGGAGGGGCGACCTTTATTTTATAGATCAAATTCCTCCCTGAAAAATATCCATCTATATATTTCGTAAGATAGAATCCTCTGATGTATAGGTTGCAATAAAACATGAAAACTCCGAGGATAAGTTTCTTTATTTCATAAATGATATCTCGAGCTTTCGGGTATCGTAAACCCCTCGACAGGAGTGTATAAGACTCTTATACATCAGACCCTATAAGACTCTTATACATCAGACCCTATAAGACTCTTATACATCAGACCCTATGAGACCCTTATACATCAGACCCTATAAGACTCTTATACATCAGACCCTATAAGACTCTTATACATCAGACCCTATAAGACCCTTATACATCAGACCCTATAAGACTCTTATACATCAGACCCTATAAGACTCTTATACATCAGACCCTATAAGACTCTTATACATCAGACCCTATAAGACTCTTATACATCAGACCCTATAAGACTCTTATACATCAGACCCTATAAGACTCTTATACATCAGACCCTATAAGACCCTTATACATCAGACCCTATAAGACTCTTATACATCAGACCCTATAAGACTCTTATACATCAGACCCTATAAGACTCTTATACATCAGACCCTATAAGGGTCTTATACATCAGACCCTATAAGACTCTTATACATCAGACCCTATAAGACTCTTATACATCAGACCCTATAAGACTCTTATACATCAGACCCTATAAGACTCTTATACATCAGACCCTATAAGACTCTTATACATCAGACCCTATAAGACTCTTATACATCAGACCCTATAAGGGTCTTATACATCAGACCCTATAAGACTCTTATACATCAGACCCTATAAGACTCTTATACATCAGACCCTATAAGACTCTTATACATCAGACCCTATAAGGGTCTTATACATCAGACCCTATAAGACTCTTATACATCAGACCCTATAAGACTCTTATACATCAGACCCTATAAGGGTCTTATACATCAGACCCTATAAGACTCTTATACATCAGACCCTATAAGACTCATATACATCAGACCCTATAAGGGTCTTATACATCAGACCCTATAAGGGTCTTATACATCAGGCCCGATAAGGGTCTTATACATCAGACCCTATAAGACTCTTATACATCAGACCCTATAAGACTCTTATACATCAGACCCTATAAGACTCATATACATCAGACCCTATAAGGGTCTTATACATCAGACCCTATAAGGGTCTTATACATCAGGCCCGATAAGGGTCTTATACATCAGACCCTATAAGACTCTTATACATCAGACCCTATAAGACTCTTATACATCAGACCCTATAAGACTCATATACATCAGACCCTATAAGGGTCTTATACATCAGACCCTATAAGGGTCTTATACATCAGACCCTATAAGACTCTTATACATCAGACCCTATAAGGGTCTTATACATCAGACCCTATAAGACTCATATACATCAGACCCTATAAGGGTCTTATACATCAGACCCTATAAGACTCATATACATCAGACCCTATAAGACTCTTATACATCAGACCCTATAAGACCCTTATACATCAGACCCTATAAGACTCTTATACATCAGACCCTATAAGACTCTTATACATCAGACCCTATAAGACTCTTATACATCAGACCCTATAAGACTCTTATACATCAGACCCTATAAGGGTCTTATACATCAAACACTATAAGGGTCTTATACATCAAACACTATAAGGGTCTTATACATCAGACCCTATAAGACTCATATACATCAGACCCTATAAGACTCTTATACATCAGACCCTATAAGACTCTTATACATCAGACCCTATAAGGGTCTTATACATCAGACCCTATAAGGGTCTTATACATCAAACACTATAAGGGTCTTATACACTCCTGTCTAAGGGTTTACGATACCCGAAAGCTCGAGATATCATTTATGAAATAAAGAAACTTATCCTCGGAGTTTTCATGTGTTATTGCAATCTATATATTTAACACAGAATTACGGAAGGATGGTATTCATGCGCTAAAAAAGGCACCTCTCCCTTTAAATGAGCATCAGAACGATGCACCCCTTTCGTAGGAAGTTATGAAATCGAAGCCGCCCCTGTACTGATTAGAGTCAAAGCACGAAACCATGGTATACAGGTTTAACTTTTGTCTGAATTTTCCAAAACTAGCGTTGTGGCTCATTCTTTTACATTACTAGTTTACTAGGATGATGCAGTAGTGCCATCGTTCTGATGCGCATTTAAAGGGAGAGGCGCCTCTTTTGGTACATATATATATGTACTAGCCGAATGACCCGGGCAACGCCCGTGTTTTACCCGATTAAATGCTTTTATTCAAATACTATTCGTTACAATTATAAATTGGAGCCGTGGATGTCATTCTTGTATAATATATAAATGAGTTTCAAAAATTGTAAAAAAAAAATGCATCGGCCGGGAATCGAACCCGGGCCGCCCGCGTGGCAGGCGAGCATTCTCGACATTGAACTACCGATGCTTATAAGAAATGGCCATATTTGGGTATTTATTCCATTCACAAAAGTAAACGGTGACAGAATTGATTAAGAATTGTTGCTTGATGACTCTGATACTTGTATATTTTAATATTATAGAAAAAAAGAGATTTTCTGTTGATTTTGATTATCTTGAAGATTATACCATGGAATTATTTGCTGGTTATTTCTAGTACTACATGACATTGGCAATGCAGTCGTGGTTAAAAATCTTGAAAGTATGATAAAAGAATTTTGATCAGATATTGATTTAATTGAACTTATGGAATATATAAAAAAACATAATTCGATAAAAGTAATGCCTGGCTTAAGGCGTAAGAGTCTAAAAAATGAAAAACTTATTTACATAATGTGCAAAAGGTTTGAGCCGGCCATCGAGAAACAACAACAATGAGTTTTTATAGGGGAAGCGTGACCACTGGCGGTCGATTTAACAGAGTATTTGAATCTATGAAATATAACCCTAAATAAAATAATATTTTGATATAACATTATATACAACAACAACAAACAACAACAAAAGCCTTTGTTTTGTTGTTGTTGTCTGTTGTTTGTTGTTTGTTGTTGTTAAACATTATATATATAAAAAAATGAATAATCATATTCTGAACGTGCTCACATGAGAATTTTTAGATGGCGCTCTGCCACGATCAGAATATGCTTTTTTTTATTTTTATATCAACACCTGAACTTTTTTATATATTTTTACATATATATAAAGAAAATTAGCGTTGAAAATAGTTTTGAATTATAAAAACTATATATAAAAGGTTGAGTTTTAAAATAATTATTAGGCCAATATTTCGAGGGTAAACATGCTTCTGTGGGTTGAATTACGTGCAGGTAACTATTCTCGCTTTGTACCATTAACGGGTATAAGTTCCTTATTTTTCAAATAAATTAAAATACAGCTAAATATGATGATATCAGTTGTTGTTGTAGTGTCCAATGAAGAGTCTCAGATGTCCCCATGCATCTCTATTCCACAGTGTGTAAAGCTGCTGTTCTGGGTCCATGTCAATTTTCTGTTGTTGTCGAGTCCAATGAAGAGCCTCAGATGTCTCCATACATCTCTATCACAGCAGCAGCAATATCCTCTATTTTAGGTGTGTAAAGCTGCTGCTCTGGGTCCATGTCAATTTTTTTTAAGGCTGCGGCTATTGCTGGGCATGAGAATATGTGGGTAGTGTTGGCAATGATATCAGTGGTCAATTATTCAGAGTAAATATCTAAAGAGGTACCCGGTTTTCAATCTTGTACAGCTCTGAAATATTCCTATAGTCTTTATAAATCCACAAAAAAAACCTTTGTTATTATAAACGCTATTTATTTTTGTTCATATAACCTTATAGTAAAATTTACATCATATACGTTGTCACAGACATTTTATCAATATGGTTATCATGACCTATTTTATATCGATGTTTTAAGACGATGTATATATTATTTGTAATGTCACCAAAAACGGTTGTGAAAAAGTTATCAAATACGAAAGCTTGCCTTTTATTTTTTGTTTTTAAAAGGATATAGGTTTCGGCAGATGCGTTGAATATCTTAAGGTCTTACATGGTCTTACATGCAAGAACTTTTAAAATGTGTGTGATAGAGAAGGATAACAATTTCAGCTCGTCCTATAAGTTGATGGAACATATCCAGAAACTTGTAAGGACATCCACGAGAACGAGGAAGACAACTCCAGAGGTGCCAATCGTCACCCAAATGACCTGTTCGGACCATTAGAGACCTGGCCTCAATTTGTTTTTAATTGTGTGGAACCTTTAACTTGAGGCAAAAACACGGCGAACAGTAATTTGCTAGAATAAAATATGCAAGGAGTGTGTGTGGTCAATTCCTTATTGTCTCCTGGTACAAAGACCAATATCTTGTGGTCCAAAGATAACGAAATATTATGGCATTTCGCGAATACATTTCTATTTGCGAGGGGTTCGGTGGTAAAATTATCTAAACCGTTGGTTTTCGATCGCTACGACCCGTGTTCGATTCCCGCATTAGGCACTTTTTTTTATGATTAAAAAAAAACTCTAATGGCCCTTGATTATTGCAAAAGTCCAACCCCACCGGCGAGTGCAAGTAACCAAACGGGGAACTGGCACATTTGTAAGTAAAAAATCGAACTGCTTTCACATGTGTAGACATGTGGTGAACTTACAGTAAAAGCAGTCGCCTACTCTACCTACCATGATTATCATGGCCTGTACCACGTGTACTAGGAATAAAAAAAATGTATATTTACTACTATAAAAGTTGATTTCGTCCGGATTGAAATGATGACCGAAGACCAGTTTGATACGTGCACTCACAACTAGAGTTAGACTTATTCGTAAATAGAGCGGTGGCCTGAAAACCTTTTCTTTTTTTACAAATTTTCTTCTAGGATGAGTTAGGAAATATCTACTTCAAACTACAATCTAGATCAACTTCACTCATCGAATTTTGAAATGACAAATCACACATAAAATACAGTTAAACCTGTATATAGCGCCCACTTTAAATAGCGCCTTCCTCTCTATAGCGCCCGATTTTAAATACGTAGTACGATGCGATTTACATTAAAAGTGACCTGTCTATAAGCACCCCCTCTCTATAGCACCCTATTTTAGTGAGTCCCAAGAGGGGGCGCTATAGACAGGTTTAACTGTATATACATACAAATATGATAAGATATAAGATTATTTGACAATAACATATATTAATATATTTGATTATTTTTGATACACTTACTTGCTAGGGGCTCGATGTAAACTCAAATCTAGTAATAATTTAATTTTCATACTTGAAATAATATTTCCGTGCATTTATACACTGCGCGACATTGAAAATCGAACACAAAGAAAGATTGGCGAGAAAACTATGCAAATTTCAGGGTAGACGCGCCTCATAGAGTTATGCAAATAATATGAGGTGCGTAGCTCTCGTGCGCACGTGAAGCAAGATATAAGGGAAGGAACTTGCAGAAAGGACAGTATTCATGCCGTTATTTCTTCAAGGAAAATCATCTTAAAAATTTTGTTCTTGTTTCAAAAGACACGTGTAATTGCAGATACTACAATAAAACGCAGTCTCCAAGGATAAATTTCTCATTTTATTAAGATTCTCTTAAACTTTCGGGTACTGTGAACCCCTCTACAGGAGCATTAAAAATCTAATCATGACTATTGTGCTCTAAATCATAAATTAAAATAAATCACT
Source organism: Cordylochernes scorpioides (assembly GCA_030710605.1). Taxonomy (NCBI): domain Eukaryota; kingdom Metazoa; phylum Arthropoda; class Arachnida; order Pseudoscorpiones; family Chernetidae; genus Cordylochernes; species Cordylochernes scorpioides. The sequence goes on along the minus strand of CP092883.1, from coordinate 25,933,823 downwards.
ATATCAAATAAATCACTAAATCAATGAAATCACTGAATCTACAGGAGCATAAAAACGAAATGAATCGAAATTTTTGGAAATATTATTTATATGAAAAAATAGTACAAATGTGACATTGTACTGGGATAAGATACATAAATTAAGAAAAAGGCATCTACTTATCGTTAAACTGAGGGTTTGTACTATTTTTTAAACATTGGTTCGCGGTCTCACCCAATTCTGGCCTTAACTACCCGTTTCATGATTTTTCAGAATGCAAGCATGAATGACCATTTTATTTGGTCGTTGAGGTACAGCTTGCACCACGCTGACGAGGGCCAACTACCCGAAACATTTACATGGTTAGCTTTTCTTGATTAATCAAGAATGGGTATTTGGCAAATTCTGGAATAATTAAAAATCAATGAATAGTTGATATTTATTCCGATAGATGGCGCAAGCCATCACCAACTTTCAGTTGCACGATAAGGAGAGGTCTTTTTCTTATTATTTATATCTTATAATATATTTACATATTTAAGAAGTGATATGAAAACTAATGTAAATCTATATATATATATATATATAAATGAATGTATGTGTGTGTGTGTCCTTTATGCCTGACCAAACCACTCATTGCAACGCCATGAAACTTTGGGAAGTTATTTAGTATAGTACTAGGAAAGGTTCTAGCAAATAAAATTTTTGAAATAACTTTTCGCCTAAAAATAATCAAGATAAATATTCTAATTTATCTGTTATAATTCAACAATCAGCTCTAAATATTATCATGATGATACGATGATTTTGTAATGTAGAAAATTAGGAAAGACAAAATTCAGGATGACACGGCAATTTATTTGAGACAAGAATAATGATACAATTCCAAGGCAAGATACTATTCCTTTAACTTCCAATTACCGAGGGAACCAATTAATATTGATTTTATTCAACTTATCGAGTATTTTTCAAGGGACCGGGAAAAATGTTCACTTTATCGAGAGATTCGTTAGACAAACCTTTACTCGGGTAAAACCCGGGCGAAGCCGGGTACATCCGCTAGTATATTATAATCTTTAAATAATAGTTCACAAAAAAAATTTGATTCATTACGTTTGTATGTTCCTGTAGAAGGGTTCGCAGTATATATATATACTAGCCGAGTGACCCGGGCAACGCCCCGGGTTTACCCGAAGGACCCGCAGGTGAGAAACTATAGAAGAAAAATTTTAACAAATCCGAAAATGAAATTGCAAACAACAGAACTACACTTCTTTAAGGACATGAGAGCACATGCACTGTATCACCATACGTGTACCATTTTCAAAGACCCTGCTTAAGATTAAAACTTCTCAGAAGCATAACAATAGTACCAACCTAGAGGTTAACTGGTGTGGATGCATTCCTCTCGGAGTAAGACTATTGAGAAATTCAGTAGGGAGTTATTTTGCTTCTCCGCATTCTAACACTCCAACTGTTAACACTGTGGAAACACTGACTCATGTTTGGTAAGCAATTTCAGGGAAGAAACTATAGACATTGGATTAAATAAATTATTAATCAAATTGCATTAAATAAAAATTATTAGATTTAAATAAATATTATTAGAGTGAAAAAAAAAAGAAAAAATTAACAAATTAGAAAATAAAATTTCGAAAAATACAACTATATTGCAGATAAGATAAGAGGACCTTATTAAAAAATAAATAAACAAACTGTAATTCGACACTCGATAATTCGACACTTTCGATAATTCGACCATTTTAAAAATCAAATTTACAAGGTTGATTGTTGTTTAAATACAACTTTGATTTTGCATGCATAAACACAGGCTCTTGTAGCAAGAACCCAAATATTATTTATAGTCATAGCAAAAGCAAACTTTAGTGAAAACTGATGCCTCTTCAGAATGAATGGAAGACTGAAATCTGAAGGAGCAGAAGATATGGGTCATCTTTACATGTATGCTATCCAATGTTCGCACACTTGAAAAAGCCACATATAAAGTTGTCCGTGCGTAAACACAGGCTCTTGTAGCCAAGGTTTGGCCTTGAGCCTTATTTATAGTCATAGCAAAAGCCAACCTTAGTGAAAACTAACGCCTCTCTAGAATGAAGCGAAGGTTGGTATCCGAAGGGGCCAAAGATATTTCAGACACTATACAGTGTGTTCAACTTTGGGCACTGTCAGTATATGTGCTTCAAGGACATGAGAGCACATGCGCTGAAACACCATACGTGTGCCATCGCAAAGATCCTAAAGGCATTGGTGAAAGTATAAATAAATATTTTGGAAATGAAAAAAAAATACATATATATATAAGAAAATAAATTGGAATAAAAATTTACAAACTATATTTCAGAGTGGATACATATTTGAAAGGAAAAAAAAAAGAAAATTGCAAACAACAAAACTATATTACAAATATGACATGAAAACTAACGCCTCTCTAGAATGAAGCGAAGGTTGGTATCCGAAGGAGCCAAAGATATTTCAGACACTATACAGTGTGTTCAACTTTTGGCACTGTCAGTATATGTGCTTCAAGGACATGAGAGCACATGCGCTGAAACACCATACGCGTTCCATCGCAAAGATCCTAAAGGCATTGGTGAAAGTATAAATGACCCATATCTTCTGCTCCTTCAGATTTCAGTCTTCCATTCATTCTGAAGAGGCATCAGTTTTCACTTAGTTGGCTTTTGCTATGACTATAAATAATATTTGGGTTCTTGCTACAAGAGCCTGTGTTTATGCATGCAAAAGCAAAGTTGTATTTAAACAACAATCAACCTTGTAAATTTGATTTTTAAAATGGTCGAATTATCGAAAGTGTCGAATTATCGAGTGTCGAATTACAGTTTGTTTATTTATTTTTTAATAAGGTCCTCTTATCTTATCTGCAATATAGTTGTATTTTTCGAAATTTTATTTTCTAATTTGTTAATTTTTTCTTTTTTTTTTCACTCTAATAATATTTATTTAAATCTAATAATTTTTATTTAATGCAATTTGATTAATAATTTATTTAATCCAATGTCTATAGTTTCTTCCCTGAAATTGCTTACCAAACATGAGTCAGTGTTTCCACAGTGTTAACAGTTGGAGTGTTAGAATGCGGAGAAGCAAAATAACTCCCTACTGAATTTCTCAATAGTCTCACTCCCAGAGGAATGCATCCACACCAGTTAACCTCTAGGTTGGTACTATTGTTATTGTCTGAGAAGTTTTAATCCTAAGCAGGGTCTTTGAAAATGGTACACGTATGGTGATACAGTGCATGTGCTCTCATGTCCTTAAAGTAGTGTAGTTCTGTTGTTAGTATGTATATAAAAAAGCAAAGCCCAATTCTAAACCCAAATATTTTTTTTTATGAGAAGAACATCAACATATTGCATGATTACGGCAGTCCATAGCTTCCCTGATAAAAATTCACCAAGAAAGTTAAATATTCCAAAACTTTTCTGTGTGTAAATTGCTAAATATGTAAAAAACATGTATACAAAAAAGCAAAGCCCAATTCGAAACCCAAATATTTTTTTTATGAGAAGAACATCAACATAATGCATGATTACGGCAGTTCATAGCTTCCCTGACAAAAATTCACCAAAAAAGTTAAATATTCCAAAAATATTTCTGTGTATATATTGCTAAATGTGTAAATAACATGTATATAAAAAAGCAAAGCTTAATTTTAAATTTCATTATCCTTTCCACAGGAAAAGCATCAAAATACTGCATAAGTACGGCACTTTTGCAGCCGCATGATTACGGCAGTCCATAGCTTCCCTGACAAAAATTCACCAAGAAAGTTAAATATTCCAAAATTTTTCTGTGTGTAAATTGCTAAATATGTAAAAAACATGTATACAAAAAAGCAAAGCCCAATTCCAAACCCAAATATTTTTTTTATGAGAAGAACATCAACATAATGCATGATTACGGCAGTCCATAGCTTCCCTGACAAAAATTCACCAAAAAAGTTAAATATTCCAAAAATATTTCTGTGTATATATTGCTAAATGTGTAAATAACATGTATATAAAAAAGCAAAGCTTAATTTTAAATTTCATTATCCTTTCCACAGGAAAAGCATCAAAATACTGCATAAGTACGGCACTTTTGCAGCCGCATGATTACGGCAGTCCATAGCTTCCCTGACAAAAATTCACCAAGAAAGTTAAATATTCCAAAATTTTTCTGTGTGTAAATTGCTAAATATGTAAAAAACATGTATACAAAAAAGCAAAGCCCAATTCCAAACCCAAATATTTTTTTTATGAGAAGAACATCAACATAATGCATGATTACGGCAGTCCATAGCTTCCCTGACAAAAATTCACCAAAAAAGTTAAATATTCCAAAAATATTTCTGTGTATATATTGCTAAATGTGTAAATAACATGTATATAAAAAAGCAAAGCTTAATTTTAAATTTCATTATCCTTTCCACAGGAAAAGCATCAAAATACTGCATAAGTACGGCACTTTTGCAGCCGCATGATTACGGCAGTCCATAGCTTCCCTGACAAAAATTCACCAAGAAAGTTAAATATTCCAAAATTTTTCTGTGTGTAAATTGCTAAATATGTAAAAAACATGTATACAAAAAAGCAAAGCCCAATTCCAAACCCAAATATTTTTTTTATGAGAAGAACATCAACATAATGCATGATTACGGCAGTCCATAGCTTCCCTGACAAAAATTCACCAAAAAAGTTAAATATTCCAAAAATATTTCTGTGTATATATTGCTAAATGTGTAAATAACATGTATATAAAAAAGCAAAGCTTAATTTTAAATTTCATTATTCTTTCCACCGGAAAAGCATCAAAATACTGCATAAGTACGGCACTTTTGCAGCCGCATGATTACGGCAGTCCATAGCTTCCCTGACAAAAATTCACCAAGAAAGTTAAATATTCCAAAATTTTTCTGTGTGTAAATTGCTAAATATGTAAAAAACATGTATACAAAAAAGCAAAGCCCAATTCCAAACCCAAATATTTTTTTTATGAGAAGAACATCAACATAATGCATGATTACGGCAGTCCATAGCTTCCCTGACAAAAATTCACCAAAAAAGTTAAATATTCCAAAAATATTTCTGTGTATATATTGCTAAATGTGTAAATAACATGTATATAAAAAAGCAAAGCTTAATTTTAAATTTCATTATCCTTTCCACAGGAAAAGCATCAAAATACTGCATAAGTACGGCACTTTTGCAGCCGCATGATTACGGCAGTCCATAGCTTCCCTGACAAAAATTCACCAAGAAAGTTAAATATTCCAAAATTTTTCTGTGTGTAAATTGCTAAATATGTAAAAAACATGTATACAAAAAAGCAAAGCCCAATTCCAAACCCAAATATTTTTTTTATGAGAAGAACATCAACATAATGCATGATTACGGCAGTCCATAGCTTCCCTGACAAAAATTCACCAAAAAAGTTAAATATTCCAAAAATATTTCTGTGTATATATTGCTAAATGTGTAAATAACATGTATATAAAAAAGCAAAGCTTAATTTTAAATTTCATTATCCTTTCCACAGGAAAAGCATCAAAATACTGCATAAGTACGGCACTTTTGCAGCCGCATGATTACGGCAGTCCATAGCTTCCCTGACAAAAATTCACCAAGAAAGTTAAATATTCAAAAAATTTTCTGTGTGTAAATTGCTAAATATGTAAAAAACATGTATACAAAAAAGCAAAGCCCAATTCCAAACCCAAATATTTTTTTTATGAGAAGAACATCAACATAATGCATGATTACGGCAGTCCATAGCTTCCCTGACAAAAATTCACCAAAAAAGTTAAATATTCCAAAAATATTTCTGTGTATATATTGCTAAATGTGTAAATAACATGTATATAAAAAAGCAAAGCTTAATTTTAAATTTCATTATCCTTTCCACAGGAAAAGCATCAAAATACTGCATAAGTACGGCACTTTTGCAGCCGCATGATTACGGCAGTCCATAGCTTCCCTGACAAAAATTCACCAAGAAAGTTAAATATTCCAAAATTTTTCTGTGTGTAAATTGCTAAATATGTAAAAAACATGTATACAAAAAAGCAAAGCCCAATTCGAAACCCAAATATTTTTTTTATGAGAAGAACATCAACATAATGCATGATTACGGCAGTCCATAGCTTCCCTGACAAAAATTCACCAAAAAAGTTAAATATTCCAAAAATATTTCTGTGTATATATTGCTAAATGTGTAAATAACATGTATATAAAAAAGCAAAGCTTAATTTTAAATTTCATTATCCTTTCCACAGGAAAAGCATCAAAATACTGCATAAGTACGGCACTTTTGCAGCCGCATGATTACGGCAGTCCATAGCTTCCCTGACAAAAATTCACCAAGAAAGTTAAATATTCCAAAATTTTTCTGTGTGTAAATTGCTAAATATGTAAAAAACATGTATACAAAAAAGCAAAGCCCAATTCCAAACCCAAATATTTTTTTTATGAGAAGAACATCAACATAATGCATGATTACGGCAGTCCATAGCTTCCCTGACAAAAATTCACCAAAAAAGTTAAATATTCCAAAAATATTTCTGTGTATATATTGCTAAATGTGTAAATAACATGTATATAAAAAAGCAAAGCTTAATTTTAAATTTCATTATCCTTTCCACAGGAAAAGCATCAAAATACTGCATAAGTACGGCACTTTTGCAGCCGCATGATTACGGCATCCATAGCTTCCCTGACAAAAATTCACCAAGAAAGTTAAATATTCCAAAATTTTTCTGTGTTTAAATTGCTAAATATGTGAAAAACATGTATACAAAAAAGCAAAGCCCAATTCCAAACCCAAATATTTTTTTTATGAGAAGAACATCAACATAATGCATGATTACGGCAGTCCATAGCTTCCCTGACAAAAATTCACCAAAAAAGTTAAATATTCCAAAAATATTTCTGTGTATATATTGCTAAATGTGTAAATAACATGTATATAAAAAAGCAAAGCTTAATTTTAAATTTCATTATCCTTTCCACAGGAAAAGCATCAAAATACTGCATAAGTACGGCACTTTTGCAGCCGCATGATTACGGCAGTCCATAGCTTCCCTGACAAAAATTCACCAAGAAAGTTAAATATTCCAAAATTTTTCTGTGTGTAAATTGCTAAATATGTAAAAAACATGTATACAAAAAAGCAAAGCCCAATTCCAAACCCAAATATTTTTTTTATGAGAAGAACATCAACATAATGCATGATTACGGCAGTCCATAGCTTCCCTGACAAAAATTCACCAAAAAAGTTAAATATTCCAAAAATATTTCTGTGTATATATTGCTAAATGTGTAAATAACATGTATATAAAAAAGCAAAGCTTAATTTTAAATTTCATTATCCTTTCCACAGGAAAAGCATCAAAATACTGCATAAGTACGGCACTTTTGCAGCCGCATGATTACGGCAGTCCATAGCTTCCCTGACAAAAATTCACCAAGAAAGTTAAATATTCAAAAAATTTTCTGTGTGTAAATTGCTAAATATGTAAAAAACATGTATACAAAAAAGCAAAGCCCAATTCCAAACCCAAATATTTTTTTTATGAGAAGAACATCAACATAATGCATGATTACGGCAGTCCATAGCTTCCCTGACAAAAATTCACCAAAAAAGTTAAATATTCCAAAAATATTTCTGTGTATATATTGCTAAATGTGTAAATAACATGTATATAAAAAAGCAAAGCTTAATTTTAAATTTCATTATCCTTTCCACAGGAAAAGCATCAAAATACTGCATAAGTACGGCACTTTTGCAGCCGCATGATTACGGCAGTCCATAGCTTCCCTGACAAAAATTCACCAAGAAAGTTAAATATTCAAAAAATTTTCTGTGTGTAAATTGCTAAATATGTAAAAAACATGTATACAAAAAAGCAAAGCCCAATTCCAAACCCAAATATTTTTTTTATGAGAAGAACATCAACATAATGCATGATTACGGCAGTCCATAGCTTCCCTGACAAAAATTCACCAAAAAAGTTAAATATTCCAAAAATATTTCTGTGTATATATTGCTAAATGTGTAAATAACATGTATATAAAAAAGCAAAGCTTAATTTTAAATTTCATTATCCTTTCCACAGGAAAAGCATCAAAATACTGCATAAGTACGGCACTTTTGCAGCCGCATGATTACGGCAGTCCATAGCTTCCCTGACAAAAATTCACCAAGAAAGTTAAATATTCCAAAATATTTCTGTGTGTAAATTGCTAAATATGTAAAAAACATGTATACAAAAAAGCAAAGCCCAATTCCAAACCCAAATATTTTTTTTATGAGAAGAACATCAACATAATGCATGATTACGGCAGTCCATAGCTTCCCTGACAAAAATTCACCAAAAAAGTTAAATATTCCAAAAATATTTCTGTGTATATATTGCTAAATGTGTAAATAACATGTATATAAAAAAGCAAAGCTTAATTTTAAATTTCATTATCCTTTCCACAGGAAAAGCATCAAAATACTGCATAAGTACGGCACTTTTGCAGCCGCATGATTACGGCAGTCCATAGCTTCCCTGACAAAAATTCACCAAGAAAGTTAAATATTCCAAAATTTTTCTGTGTGTAAATTGCTAAATATGTAAAAAACATGTATACAAAAAAGCAAAGCCCAATTCCAAACCCAAATATTTTTTTTATGAGAAGAACATCAACATAATGCATGATTACGGCAGTCCATAGCTTCCCTGACAAAAATTCACCAAAAAAGTTAAATATTCCAAAAATATTTCTGTGTATATATTGCTAAATGTGTAAATAACATGTATATAAAAAAGCAAAGCTTAATTTTAAATTTCATTATCCTTTCCACAGGAAAAGCATCAAAATACTGCATAAGTACGGCACTTTTGTAGCCCCCCTGACAAAAATTCACTAAAAGAGGTAAGTATTCAAAAAAATATTTTGGTATATATATTGCTAAATGTGTAACAAACATGTATATAAAAAAGCAAAGCTTAATTCTAAGTTCTAATATTTTTTTTATAAGAAAAGCTACAAAAGCAAATAGGGAGAAGTGAAGCCATTTAGCCATTTTCAAAATCTGATTGTGAAAGAGTAAAAAAATGAGTAAATAAGAGCAAATATAAAGAAAAAGTATTGCTAAATGTGTAATAAACATGTATATAAAAAAGCAAAGCTTAATTCTAAGTTTTAATATAAAGAAGAAATAAGACACAAAAATGGAGCTAAATTCAAATGAAAAACTATAACAAATTAATAAAAAAAAAAAAGACCTAATTCAAATGCCACCATCATCAGACAAAAGAAAAAATGAGATTTTATTCTTTAGTTCATTTATTCTTCTGTCTGATGCTGTTGCTGAAACGTCACACACTATTGAAGACACTATAAAAGATAGATTAAAAGTAATAATTCAATCTACAATTCGAAAAATAATATAACCTGGTGAGTTCCCAGAAAAGGTTAACTTTGGTAGGCGGCGCTGTATGTTGACACCGCCGTACCTTCGAGCCGTTTTACACGAGTTAAAGCGAAGATTTTGGACATAGTGATTTTTACATTTCGATCTTTTATATTAATATATATACTTACTATTTCGAATTATTTTTCTAAAAACGAACATTATTTTTTTTAATTATCTGAAACTAACCTAATTCAACTTATCTAAAACTAACCTTATTTAGCGATTAAACTAACATAATTTAACCTATTTGAATCTAACCTCATATACACTTTTACACTACCTTTTCATTTCAAAATTAAATTAAAATAAGTTTATATTAAATAATAACATTTGTAAAAATCGACTTTCTGGTTCACACTTTTGTATCTAATCAATTATGTATTTCTTTATTTTTCTCTATAAAAGTTACGCAATTGTAAACAAAAGAATTGATGATGATAAATGCAAAAAATCTACGATTGTAAAATAGATTAAATTAAAAAATAAAAATAACTGTTAACATTAGGAAAATAAAAACAGGCCTATGACACGAAGAAAAAAATAACGAAAATTTTGGTATATAGATTGTTATGTGTAGTTCAGAATCTTCGGAGGAGATAGCTCAGGACTTTACAATGGAAAACTCTGTTACGGTATTATCTATATAGATACACGAAAGCTTGAGAGAATCTTAATGAAATAAGAAATTTATCCTCGGAGACTGCGTTTTATTGTAATTTAAATATCAGATGATTCTTCCGATGTAATAGCAGACACTGCCAAGCTGTTATCAACGGAGACCCTTCCTGACTAACAGTTACGCTTACTTTGTTGGATTTTCTTAATTAATCGAGAAAGGCTATACAGCCAATATTCGGGAATGATTAAAAAATCAAAAATTAGTTGATATCTATTCAGACAAATGCTTCAAGCCATCAGAAACTTTCATTTGCATAACAGGAAATGATTTCCTTTTAGAATTTATAAATTTGATCCCGCCAAGTACAATATTAATTTTGTACCACTTTTAGATTTGAGAGAGAAATTTGCCTGAATCAACGTATAGAAAAAGTTTTATACTTAACACACAGCTACTAACAAATATTTTTAAATAGAGAATTTCTAAGAAAACAGTCGAATGATAAATTTATACAAGAAAATGAATCAAAAGCAGAAGATAGATGGGGCTCTTATCGCGATTGACACAAAAATTCTTACGAAAAAATGAGTAGACGGTAATTCCAAGGGAGAAACAGCGACAAAGGCCACAATAGATTAACTAACACAGTATATAGACTATATAGACATGTAGGGGATGTATGGATAGAGGCAGAATAGCATTGCAAAACTTGCTAACCAGTCAAAGAAATCTGCTAACCAAAGACGTTGCAAAGAAAGTCGAAATTACCCTTAACACAAAAACAATCAAAATTAATCCTTTCTTTTGTATAAGGAGAATAATTATATTAAATATTTGGTACAATCAAGAAATTAATAAAAACAAAGGTATTAGTAAACATTCAAAAACTTCAAATTCCATTGATTGAAACAATAAGTCATTAATTTAGTGAAGGATTTTGTATTGTATTGTCCAGTACACTGAAGAGCGCTGTGTTCTAAGCGAAATAGGAATAAAATGTATACAATAAAGTACTTATCCTCAAAGTTTCATTAGAAACCACCACCAATAATACACCTTCAAATGTGGAAATCCTATACCAACAATACGACATTTGTAGCAGTATAAGCTAGGCGAGATTGGATAAATCATTGAGAGGTTTCCACTGATAAGCCGTTTATATTTTTGTTGCCTTTAAAAACTTGTTGAATTCTTCCTACATGATTTGAAAACAATGAGCTCAAACTAAATAAATACACATACAGCTTTATTTAGACCACCTGTAGCTGATATAGTAACCAAAAGAGATATCTCACTCTTAAGTACTTCAAAACACAATGTGGTTAATTTAGAAACCCTGTCTAGAAGTGATAATAAAGAATATACAATACCCAAGTTTTGAAATAATCCTGAAAAAAAATATATATATACTATGGATATAGCATATATATTTGTATAAAAGTTTATATTTCAAATATACATAATCAAGTATTTTGTAAAAAAGTTTATATTCTAATTTATTAGCATTGGCAAGCTATCATGTTAAAGAAAGTTAGAAAATAAACTTTTTTTGATGAGTACTTGAATATGTATTTGAACTAATTTTCTGTAATTTTCAACGCAATGAAAATTTTATAAATTTGCATATATCATAAAAAAAAAACGCATTTCTAAATATTTTGTGTGTGTAAATTTGCTTATTGTGGATTAACTCGAATATAATTACATATATACAATTCACTTTATATAAAAATATATTCTTATATACCACTCTTAAAATCTATATATGCAAATTTATGAATTTTTGTGTGTGTAAATTTGCTTATTGAGGATTAACTCGAATATAATTACATATTTACAATTCACTTTATATAAAAATATATTCTTATATACCACTCTTAAATTCTATATATGCAAATTTATGAATTTTTGTATGTGTAAATTTGCTTATTGAGGATTAACTCAATCATATTTACAATTCACTTTATATAAAAATATATTCTTATATACCACTCTTAAATCCTATATATGCAAATTTATGAATTTTTGTATGTGTAAATTTGCTTATTGAGGATTAACTCAATCATATTTACAATTCACTTTATATAAAAATATATTCTTATATACCACTCTTAAATTCTATATATGCAAATTTAAATGTATTCAAGGATATCACTTTTAAAAATTGTATTAATGACAAATATTAAATAATTCCTAATATTCACCATTATAACATATTTTATTCCATATTTATATATTAGAAAGCTTTATTATGATCAGAATACAATGAAAATAAATCTTATTTTGTATAAGGAAAAATATCGATTTAATCAAATTTGACGAATAAATTGATTACCATTTAAAATATTTTATTATTATACTAAAAATATAAACAAATATTATATAAATATAGAATAAAAGAAACCTTCCGATATATTAAAAAATGTCTAAGTATGAATTTAAATGTGTAAATTAAATTTAAACCAAACTTTTTGCAGAATCAAACGAAATTGATAATAAATTCACGATGTAAATAAAGTTAGACATAAAAAGAAGTTTAAAAAACTGAAAGTGTTAAAGAGCACAAAACACGTGCTTATGTTTACATTACTAACTACCATATCACGTGTTCTGTGTTTACCATAGAGAAGTTTCGCCACATCATAATTCTTAATTTAACCATCTACCTCTGTAATAGTTAGGAAAAAACTTACCTGGAAGTAGATTCGAACCTGTATCCCAATCGTAGATGTTGTCTAGTAATTAAAACTTCCACTTCAAACTCGGAACGGCTCAAACAACTTAATTGGAAGTTGATAATAACTACAAAATAGAAGTAGGCTAAACCATTTACCTTGACACCTACCGCCATCTATGAATAACATTTGTAACTATTTTTGGAATCCAAACTATAAATAGAAATAGACAACCATTTTACCAAGTGTTTTTATTTAAAAACATTTATATGATTCAAAAAGTAATTCACACAAATATTTACAGTGATTATTGAATTATTAATATTTACAACAATTAGGTATAATGTTAGAAAAGCTTTTAATTGAATGAATTGAAGGTATTGTATGAAAATAGTTCATATATATATGGATATATTTATCTATTTAAGCAAGAACAAAAGCATTTTCAGTGCAATTAAATGCAAGGGTATCAACTTCGACAAGTTTCTGGTTGTCATGTTCAGCACAGGTGAGTTGATGGCCATTAGGAAATTGCTGGAAGACGCTTGGATCTGAACGCAGGTATTCTAAGAATTCTTCATTTTCACAATTGCAGACGATTTTATTGTCATTAAGATAAACAGAAGATGCAATTCCAAATTTGTTTCTCAATCCTGTTACATTAACTGTGCGTATTGCATTATGTCCAAGATAAACCTTTGAAAGATCGCCTTGCAAGATAGGTAAATGTACATGCTGAATATCATTATTTTCTAAGCCGAGATAGTTTACTTCTTTGTATTTTTTTGGATCCACAATGGGAACATCAGTCAGTTTATTCTGTGATAAATTAATTGATTTTAGTTTAATACCAGGACCAAATGGCTCTTTAGATGGAAATTCGTTTATCTTATTCTTTTGCAAAGAGAGTTTCTGTAAGTTGTGCAAATCTTTGAAGCAAGAGTTAGGAATAATTCTTAAATTATTCGATGCTAAAGATAATGAAATGAGGTTTGAAAGACCTTCAAACTGCCTCTTCTCTAAAAACTGAATTTGATTAGCATCAAGATTTAGGTATCTCAAATTTGTGAGGTTAGCAAAAGTTGACATCGGTATTTTAGAAATTTTGTTATTGTTCACACTAAGAGATTTCAAGCCGTTCAATCCATCAAAAAGTTTATCTGGCAAAGTGGTTAAAGCATTTTTATCGATATGAAGCCAATTGAGATCTTTCAAATTTGAAAAGAGATTTTCTGAAAGAGAAGAGAAATTGCATCCACTTAGTTGAAGATTAATCAAATTTCGGGTATTGGTAAAAAGGTTCTCAGGAATAGAAGTTAAATTAGGGTTATCACTTATATCAACAATAGCAAGGTTTCTGTTATTTCTGAACAGTCCATCTGGAATTTCTTTTAGATTATTAATCCTAATGATGATCTTGTAGAGGTTTGGAGAATTGACCAGATGGTCTGGAGACATTTGGACGATGTTATTCTGAGTCAGATCCAGATACCTTAATGACTGTAAATCTTTGAAAAGATCTTCGTGGAAAATTTTGAATTTATTTCTTGCGAGAAGAAGAGTCTCCAATTTGCTTTGTCCCTCAAAGAAATCTCCACTAAGATCAACAAGCTTATTGTTCCCTATATCAAAATGAGTAAGTTTAAGATTTCGAATTAAATCCGACGGAATATGTTCTAAGAAGTTATGGGAAATACAGATTTTCTTCAGTGCCGTAAATTGATCAAACATATCACCATGAAGAATCTTTAAACCATTATGTTTAAGATCCAGATTATCAAGCTGTTTAAATCCATTAAGAAGAGACATATTAAAGGTATTAAGATCCCTATAACTGGAAAAGCCAAATTTCTTGACATCAATATTTGCCAAAATAGTTGAGAAATCTAGTTCCTCTGGAAGAGGACATCGTAGGAAGATGTAGGTATCAAATTCAGCGGTGTCGTAGTACTGAAGCAGATTAGGGACAAAGGGATGACCTTGCTTGCATTCCGAGACGATGGTTCTTCCTGGTTGATACCAGAATTCTAAGAGGAAGAGCTCTTTGCCGGAGCTCTCGTTGGAACAGGTTTGGATCCATCGGTCACTGGTGGCCATTTCATAGCGGTACCAGTAGCAGTTCAGTCCCTCGAATGGGTAGACGGGATAGGACAGGCCTCCGTGGGGGAACAGAACAGCTATCCAGGCCACTGCTAGCAGGATCAACATGGTTGTTCTGGAACATACAGCGATGTCAACACAGAATAGACACTTCAACAAATATATTAATCAATATTAAACTAAGACCATTAAGCCTCCAGGGAAAAGTTTCTTTTAAAAATATTTTTAATTCAAAAATCTCTCAAGCTTTCGGGCAAGAAACTTTTCCCTTGAGGCTTAATGTTCTTATTTTAATATATTTCCAAGGAATTATTCTATCGAAATTTATTAATCAGTATAGCTGCAATACGGTGCGGCTTAATATAACAAACTTTATATCTTTATATACAGTTATCAGCGTCATGATCAATTCTTTCTTAATCAATTCAGTCACCGTTTGCTCTTGTGAATGGAATAAATACCCAAATATGGCCTTTTCTCATAACCATCGGTTGTTCAGTGGTAGAATGCTCTCCTGCCACGCGGGCGGCCCGGGTTCGATTCCCGGCCGATGCATTTTTTTTTTTTTTTACAATTTTTAAAACTCATTTATATATTATACAAGAATGACATCCACGGCGCCAATTTATAATTGTAACGAATAGTATTTGAATAAAAGCATTTAATCGGGTAAAACCCGGGCGTTGCCCGGGCCATTCGGCTAGTTTATAAATAAAGGTCACCTCTATATACATTCAAACAGTAAAGATGGTCATTAGCCCAAAACTACAGTCTAGAGGTAGGTTCAGTTTATCTGGTGGTGTGGCTTTGCCACCGACCCGTGTCCATTAGTTGGATGAGGTGGTCATCAGATTGCACTTAGTTTTGGGATCTATTTTGACGGGATTCAGGTGAACTTTGTTTTTATAGATCAATATTCTTGAGGAGAAAAAGAAAGAGAGACAAAACTTGAAGAAGTTTTAAGTACGTATATCGGTATTCAGATAATAATTCGAAAAGATATTCGATATATTGTGACTTTTATTGAAGTCATACGAGATAACCAAGTGTGAAAAATTGCCTCTGTCTCCTTAAAAAAAATACTGCCGGTGATATCAAATACTTTACACTTCCTTAAGTCCATGAATGTATGTAATTCATTAAATATTGCTAAAAAAAGACCATTCACGCCTCTATTATATGTTAATGTTACAGTACAAAACATCGTTACTTCCCTTACCTACCATGAACCCCAGAATCTAGCAATATATAATCTTTTAACAATACTATCACAACTATCGATTTCGGAAGATGACCGACTTATGTGGGGTGTACAACGGAATTGTTTGAGATTCTTCGGTCACATCGCGCGACACAGGGGAATGGAGTACACCATACTGATCGGAAAGATGTCTGGGCGACACATACCTGGACGCCCGCCGACACGCTTCGTAGACCAATTAAAGGAACTCACTGGCTTAACGGTCGCCGAGATGGTACAATGAGCTTAATACTGAGATGAATGGCGTCTTATCGTGTTTGGGATGTATAATACATACAGTGGACCACAAAGTTCGATCGCAAATAAATTCTTTATGTATATTAAAAATATATTATGGAAAAGAGAGAGATATAAGAGAATATTATCAGAATATCGTTCGTACGAGGAATAAACATAAGATATTTCTCAAATAAAAGCAACAGATCTAATGAAAAATGTGTATATATTATCTAAAAATGAAAACTCACTTCATCTGAAGATTATATCATCCAAATTTTTACATTTACAGATGTTTTTTTTGGCGTGGAACTGAGGTACCAAGAATACCTTGTTTGGAAGAGGACTCTCACAAGGTAACGGAACCTCCATCGATAAATAAAGATGTAAATAATTCTGTATATTCCAAC
This sequence comes from Cordylochernes scorpioides, assembly GCA_030710605.1. Classification (NCBI taxonomy): domain Eukaryota; kingdom Metazoa; phylum Arthropoda; class Arachnida; order Pseudoscorpiones; family Chernetidae; genus Cordylochernes; species Cordylochernes scorpioides. The sequence continues at coordinate 25,917,080 of CP092883.1, read as the reverse complement.
TATTGACTAGGAATAATTAAATATTGTTACGTGGATGACATGGACAAGATACTAGAGTAAAGCTGGGGAAAGAAGGGTGGACTCTAGCAGCCCCCGCTGCCATGTGGCAGGCACCAAAAACAGCATTCCTGTGTGGGGGAGGACAGAGTCTGGTGACATCTGCGGCAAGGAGAAGACGTGGCGACTTATCTACGAGGGTGTGGATGATCCTACAAGACGGTGCCAGGAGAGACTGACATCGGAGCGGCCTACAAGGCGGTGTGGGCCAGGCTGCATGTTTATAGTGTAGAGCGGAACATTTCACAAGAGGACGTCCACGGCGCCAAGGATTCTTCTGACGGGGAGGTCGAAGGCAAGTTCCACTGTTGTATTCCTTCTGTTAAGTGAGATACAATAAAGCGCTAACTCTAGCTACAATCCCTTCGAACTCACTGTGTATCTTTGTGGCATCCTGAGTAGACAAAGTATACGAATAGCGTCTTGGTACGTGGCAACAATATGTTCTAAATTGTCAACTGTATATACAGTTAAACCTGTCTATAGTGCCCCCTCTTTGGACTCACCAAAATAGGGTGCTATAGAGAGGGGGTGCTATAGACAGGTCACTTTTAATGTAAATCGTATCGTAATACGTATTAAAAATCCGGCGCTATAGAGAGGGATGCGCTATTTAGAGGGGGCGCTATAGATAGGTTTAACTGTATATACATATATTATCTCAAATTTGCTACTTAGCGTCGCTGAAGACCCGCTGGCGATTCGCCACCAAACTCTGCAGCGGTAGCTATATTCATTGTACATAATATCATGCATTAATATATACAGTTATCATCGTCATAATAAAATTTTCTTAATCAAATCTGTCACCGTTTGCTTTTGTGAATGGAATAAATACCCAAATTTGGCCATTTCTCATAACCATCGGTGGTTCAGTGGTAGAATGCTCGCCTGCCACGCGGGCGGCCCGGGTTCGATTCCCGGCCGATGCATTTTTTTTTTACAATTTTTAAAACTCATTTATATATTATACAAGAATGACATCCACGTCGCCAATTTATAATTGTAACGAATAGTATTTGAATAAAACATTTAATCGGGTAAAACCCGGGCGTTGCCAGGGTCATTCGTCTAGTATATATATATAATTATATTTTTAAAACAGTGAAGACTGTGCACCTTTGTATATATTAACAAGATGTCAATAAAATCATGTTAATTTTCAAATTATCTAAAAATTTACATATGTTCGTGTAGTATTTTCATATGCTGATTTGTTCTCTTTTTTTTTTTAAGAAGAAAACGGCAGTAATCTTGCTGATACTGACATGCTTCTGCCAAGGATTCTCTCGGAGTCTAGGAACTTTGTCTCTAGTACTTAAACGTCCTATTTCTTGAGGCGTGAAGAGCGGCTTGATCGTCATATCGCCTATAGGGACATCGTCATCTTGGAGGTAAGTCTTGGCTTTAATACAGCTGTAGATTCCTGGAGCCAGTAGCTGAAAATGTAGATCACACCACCCATTGCCTCGAGTTCTTCTCGGTGTTTTTAGTTTGTCTTTCCTAATTTACCCATCATCTCCACCAAAATGTAACGTAGAAAATTAGGAAAGACAGACTTCGGGTTGAAACGGAAATTTATTGTATTAAAGCACCAATTAAAATCTATAAAATACACGAGAAACAATAAGGGAATTTTATAGAGTAGTAAGATATGAATATCAATATTAATGATGTGTTTATAAAATAATAAATATTTCGCTACAATAATAATAATAAATATATCTTTTTAATGTGAAAAAAGCCGAGATTGTGACCAAAGATGCTCTTCTATTCGCATATCAAAACTGAGAGGAAATATGAAATATTATTTTTTTTTTAAGTTTCAAATATCTTTTGATTTGTTTTGATTTCAATTGTCACTATGTACGTCTGTACGTGTGCAGGTGATAATTTGATTTTATAAATTGTCGATTTTTCTTCTCATAGAAATCTATGAGTTGCAGGGTAATCGACCTTGGTTTCCTTTTTATTGGTATAGTACGTGTTTCCTGAACGGGTTTCCATAATAAAGGTAAATTTAAAAAAATAATAAATAATTGGATAGTTACTTTTGAAAGTTTCTAAGTTTATTTAGTTGTTGTTGTCCTCGTAGTTGTCTTCCTCGTAGTACACAATAAAATCCTAAATAATTGCAATTAGATATTCAATGAATGAAAAGAAGACAAAATTGCAACGAGTTTCTTTATTTTGAATGTTGGCAAGCTTTCAGGCGTTAGCCTATCTTCAGGCCGATTTCGCAAAAATATATATTTTTGCGAAATCGGCCTGAAGATAGGCTAACGCCTGAAAGCTTGCCAACATTCAAAATAAAGAACTCGTTGCAATTTTTTCTTCCTTTCATTCAACTTCCTCGTAGTCTTCACGTCCGTAGTTCTTGTCTTAATTGTTCTATCCTCACTCCTATCTTCAAAGTAATGTGAAGTTCCAGTGAGGTGTTAAATACATATAACAATGCAAAATACATACTCTATCGTATGTTTAACTTTACTAGCAATATCACCAATTTAAACCTATTTTCTAAGTCTGATATATATTTTATAACGCAAAAGAGATATCATTCTCTACATATCACCATTTTGGACAAACGAGAATATTGTTCAATTCATCTTCTTAACATTTATATAACATTTAAAAATCTTTAATTATATTCTAATATTCATTAAACCTTAAATATAATTTTGTATTTTTCATATTCAATTATACACCTATCCCCCGATTTACACGGTAGATACGTTCTTGAGAAAAACGTGTAAATCGGGGGATAGGTGTACACAGAAATAAAAATAAAATGCATTGACAGGTTAAAATATGTAGTCAGCACATAAGCTCGTGATTCCTCGTGAGATGTGTACACAGCGCATGTGTTCAATCACAGTAGCATTTAGTATAGTGCGATAAAAACAATAAAAAAAACTTATTTGGAAAACCGTGTAAAAGCGAAAACGTGTAAAAAAAGTACCGTGTAAATCGGGGGATAGGTGTATAATCAAAATTTAATCTAACATTATTAAAAAAAAAAACTTGAACCAATACTCTATCGTATATATAATATATAATTATATAAAATATTATAATTTTGATTACAAAAATGGGTATATAAATCAGGATGCAGGAATATATAATTGAAATAAGTAGCCTCTCTAAACCTTAAACGAGAATCTATTTGAAGGAAAATTTAGTTCCAGAAACAGCGGTAACTTTAGCTCTAATAGCATATACAATTCCATCTATTCAGAAAAAGGCATTTCCTTATCGTTAAATTTTCATTTGCACGATAAGCAGATGTCTCTTTCTTAATTTATCTACTTTATTCCAGTACAATTTCACATTTGTACTAGATTTTCAAATTCGATCTATATATTTAGATATGCGGCGACCGCACTTTGCTTCAGCGAACTGGGACACAGCTTCAAAACACATACGGGCAGAAAAATGGCGGCCCCACTATGCCTCGGCAAGCAGGTGTTGGGAGAACACGTCACTACGCATGCGCGGGCGTCATCCGGAACTTACTAGCGACTGGCGCTTCCGACACTTGATCTGGCACTCACGCGGTAAACATCTAGGCTAACTCCAACGGCCGTTACTTCAACCGTTGCTTCTTTTCTATTTTTATATTTCTGGCTTTAAATAAATTAATTTTAATTATAATTTTATCAGTAGCCTTTCCACAAGCCACACCAACACATCACGCAACAACCATCCTACAAATATTTAATTAGGAAACGTGAAAATTGATTTTATTGAAAAAAAGAAACAGTTTTAGCAATTCAAATTTATAGATATAGGTATAAAATATGGTGAAGTTGTCCATTTTATCATAAATGTAACATCTGGTCCCAGAAAAAGATGAACTTTAGTATAATCTGAACACCACTAACTTGACAGTCTCGTTTTGAATCAAAGTCAAATCAGTCAGTATAAGTCACAAGAGGTTAATTTTATCCAATTTTCACATTTTACTTCAAATATACTTTTGTATTTGCATTCTATTTTCTCTAGTATATTTTTACATTCTATTCATACCATTTTTTATCTAGAAAAAGGTATCTAAGAAACAAATCTATAAATGTTTAATGGAAAAAAAAGATTATATATAATAATCATACGAACACGCACTATAATCAAACTCTATGAAAAATAATTCAAATATTTTTTATTCGAAAATAATATTCTATTTAAGACAAGGTAATAAAACCAAATTCAAATAACTTAATAGTATATGACGCTTCGGTAACAGCGTTGTTACTATCATCAGACAAAAGTATCGAATGATAAAATAGCATAGCATGTTTCAGATAGTTACTGTTATTATTAAGTACTGTTATCCTTGATAACAATAACTATTTAAAACATTTTGTGATATTTTCCCTCATTCATTACTTTTATCTGAAGATGATAAAAACGCTCTTACCGAAATGTCACATACTATTTATTTATATGAATTTGGTCTTATATTACCTTGTGTTAAATATAATATTATTTTCGAATAAAAATATTCTAATTATTTTTTCAAAGAAGTTTGACTCTAGTGCGTGTTGTTATGATAAAATCTTTCTTTCCATTAAACATTTATAGATTTGTATCTTAGATACCTATTTATAAATAACAAATGATATGAATATAATATATAGAAATACACTAGAAGAAATAGAATGCTAATAAAAAAGTAGATTTGAAGTATAATATGGAATTTGACTAAAATTAACTTCTTGTAACTTGTACTGATTGAGTCAAAAGGCGATCTATCAAATAAGTTTATATAAAAGGGCATTTCTGGATCTGTAAAGAAAAATATTCCTAAAATAATGTGTTTATAATCTATAATCCAAATTGTTGCCTTATAATTATTCTATTTAAAAGTTATATTGGCAAATATGACGAAAATGTGTACAAGTGATTACGCCATAGGTTTAGTTCCAGGTATAATGGTCAAGACGTCATTTAATTCTTTTTTTTGATAGTTACCCAACAAATTACTTGAAGGATTTTTGGGAGTTATAAAAACTTCATTAAATTATATTCCGCAATACATTATATAAATAGGTATCTACGCAATTGTAAAATCAGTTATATAAACACTAAAAGACATTGATGATCCAGTAGAAACTTTCTTCGTTCTTTCTTCGTAGATCGCTAAAATAAATAAGTTTCCGTGTCATCCAGAACATTGTCTCTCCTATTTTTTATGCTACAATATTTTATGATTTCATTTAAAAATAAACACATTTTCAAATTTAATTTGTTAAATATTGTATCGATAGATGACAATTGAATTAATAAATATAAAATTTTATTTGTATCATTTATAATATATTATTATTAGAATCACAAGAGAACATGAATCAATTCACCTGTTGTTGGATGAACAAATTCTAGAGAAGTACAAAGGATGGGTGTTTTTTAATAGCAAATATTTGTATAAATCCATGAATAGTAATGAAAATATGAAAAGGTTAATGATTATGTTAAATATATTTCTGATATTTTTATTATCTCTCAGGATAATACAAGCATTTAATTCTTTATATTCATCTTTTTTTTTTTGTAATTGTTCAATTGTGTATACTTGAAGTAAATTACCAAAACAAGTTTATTTGCTGTCAAAGATAATTGAGAATAAAATAATAGTAATGTTTTGAAAATAGAGCAATCCATATTTAATTCATTAGATAATAAAAAGGCATATATTGGATTTAATAAAAGATTTATTTTGCCAATATATGCCTTTTTATTATCTAATATAGTAATGTGTTAATGGTGATATATTCTAGAAATTATATTTTAGAAGCATTCAAATGATGATTTAATGAAATTTCCTTCGTTTCCAGCAAAAGTCCAATATCCAAATAGAACCCATCCCAAAATATCATCTTCATAAAAGTCTCTTGATATAACTTTCAGGAGAAATGTCAATAGAGAGGGTATCAAGGTAAACAACAGCAACCTTTCATCTTATTCTGGAGCTCTGACATATTTTGGTGACTTTTTTTTCTTTCGTAGAAGATGGCAGGACGTGATGTGGTTTTTGCCCTTCCCAACGTGGACTTGGCAGAAAAACTAGCTGAAGAGGAGGAAGAACTATTTTGGCCTTGTCGGAATTAATAAGACTCCCACACTTCCTCAGATGTCTCTTTGATGCATTTAACGATTAACACGAAGAGAATTTCTTCCGGTTTTACTTAAGAACTTCCCCTCAATGTTTACCTAAAATAGATAAAGATGATAAAATAATATTTTTGATTTCTGATTCACATACCTAGAGCTTTTTATCAAGGCCGTTATCCAATACAAGAATTTCCTGAACATAAAAGAAATAAAAGAAATAGAAATCTTCAACTAATTTGTTGAATCCACTTTTCAATGATATATTTATTGGACTATTTAAGGTCATTAACCAATTTTCCATTGAACTCTAAGTAAGGAATACAGAAAGTAGCGTAGATGGCCAAAACTAGAGAAAATAGATTATCTTTCCATTTTGATGAATTTTATACATATATTATGTTCAAAATAGCTTTAATTCTATTTTAGCATATTGATAAAGATGTTAAAATAATATTTTAGATTTCCGATCCACATACCCAGAGCCTTTCATTAAAGCCGCTAGCCCAATACAGGACTTTCCTAAACATAACGGAAACATAAGAGAACATTCAACTAATTTGCTGATTCCACTTTTTATTCGTATATTCATGGACTATTCAAGGCCATTTTGACCTATTTTGCACATCGAACTCTAAGAAAAGAATACAGAGAGTGCAGGGTAGATGGCAAAACAGAAGAAATAGATTCCATTTTGAGAGACGCGTATTTCCAAATAGATTATGTTTATATTGGCTAGTTTTGCATATTGAACAATATACCTCTTCTCTTCTTTATTTTATATATATTTTCTTTAAAAAAAACGAAAAGGATACTTAGCTATTTGCGGATATCTGCTCCTATTTCGTGACTAGAAAACTTTGATGTAAATGAATTCCCCACGAGTTTAAATTGGAAGAAATTTGAATTGGGTGAGACGTGTGCACCTGAGAGACTTCATAAACACCTTGAAAATATCAACTTTTACCTCAAATCTATGAATAATGGAAAACTTAACTCTTTAAAACCTATGTTTTCAATTCAAACGCAATTATCAATGCAATTTAATAATATTTTCGCGCTTGACCTCTTCGGTTCTTTGCGATGACGCCGCTTCTTCCTTCGTGGATCACCTACCCAGGCTCCGGTGCTTCCCCTCTGCAGCTCTACCCTGCAGACCACCCAAAGACCTCCGAGAACCACCGCTCAAGTGGATCTCCTTTCCTCTGGCAGTGTTCTCGGCCTTTCAACTTGTGGGGACACGAGAGACTTACCAGAAGAGTAGCGACTGTGGTGTTGGCGAGAGTTACAATAGCAACCGGGAACAAGATTTCTAACACTCCTCCTTTTTATTGTCATTTACTACCAAACATTACATATAACTAGAATAACAATCAACGGGTATTTACATTACCTCCTAGAGTCAATATAAACGTGTATATTACAAACATTTGCCCCAGGAAGCAGGACTATAGCAGTCGGCGATTCACACATTATTTCCAGACCAGTTGTCGCGTGTTTACCCTACCGGTTCTTTGCGACGACGCGCTTCTTCCCTTCGTGGTTCACCTACTTAGGCTCCCGTTGCTCTTCACTGCGGCTTTTCCCCGCAGGCCACCCAAAGACACCTGAGCTCCACCTCTCCAGTGGAAACTCCCTTCCTCTGGCAGTATCTCTCGGCCTTACCACTGGTGGGGGGACACGAGAGACTTACCAGAAGAGTAGTAGCAGCAGCAGCCTGGCGATGATGACAATAGACGAAAGCGCCATCTATTGGCGGAGGTTATAGGTGTTTTGAAGGCTCATATACTCGACAATATAAATAAAGTATCCAAGGTTAAGTTTCTTGAATAATTCTATTTATCTAGCTTTCGGCCTTACATTTTATTCAACAGGAGCAATTAGGAGTATAATTAGCTAGAAATTGTACTTCTACTGATCCTGTTAAGGGGCATGTAAAAGCTCGAAAAAGCTAGAGAAATAAAATTGTACAAAAAACTTAGCCCTGGATGCTTTATTGATTTTATTAATTATAATTATCAATGTGTCAATGTAAAAATGATCAATTATTGATAATTATCGATAGATTCGCATCTCGATATCCAAGATACAAAGCGATCGAAATAATAGAATGTCTTGAGTAGTGCGATATTTCCTGTTGAAAACAACAATGGAAATTCTCTCTGACAGGATTGACTGATAATTTGAAATATTTATTATGGGCTTTGTGTTATGATATTTATATTTCTGACCTATATTAAGTTCCTATTAAAAATTAACGGATTATTCTATTTCCATTTATAGAATTTGTTATTAATTTATAGAATGAATGTAGTTACATAGAGGATTTTGCATATAAAATATAGTATTATAGATATATATAGAGATTAATACAAAGCAATAACGCGCCATCTATACATATAAAATATTTTTTCATCGCAGTATGGACAGTAGAAGTTTGTATTATTATAAAAGAAACATTCGCGCTTTTAAATCATTTTATTTTATATGTATAGAGATATTTATTAAACATAAGGCTAATAATCGAGTCATCTATACATAATAAACAAAACCATTAAGAATGAATTTTTCCCAGGTAAAACAAATTTCCTACCCTCAGAACGGTTTCGCCAATTTCATCTTCCAGACCGCTTTTTGAAGCTATGATAATGTACTGGGCGAGATTCTGCTTATATAATTATATTTTTTCAATTATATGAGGCGAATCTTTTACACACTTAACTATCAAAATAAATGCTTAGAATGTATTAAAAATATATTTAAAATGGAACCGAGTTCATATATCGGCTTTTTTTGGAGCGCTGTATACTTATCCAGAAAATAGCCACCACTGAGGAAGCCTAATAAAGAACCCGATATTCTTCAAAATCAACATATTTAAAATCATAATATCTATATATCCATCAGTTTTTCCACATTCTAATGAAAGGTTATATTGATAAAGTGTGCTTCTCTTAATAAAAACGCCATTAGAGTTTTATTTCTGATCAAAAATATCTTCTCATCAAATAAAGAATAATGTAACTTACATTTGAAATTTTTTACATAAAAATAAACTTATGGTATAAATATTTTAACAATCATATTATCTGCCATCTCTCTCAAAATTTTTACGAAATTTTAAAGTTGTAATTTTCTTGTGAAAAGGTTTGTCGAAGTACAATGAAATAGAAACAAAGAAATAAAACTTGAATTCGATAAGAACATGCGTAAAACAGATTAATAAATATATCAAATATTTTATCACCAATTTTTAATGAAATAATTACGATTACTTCATTAATACCCAAATACAGGCAAATAATACCCCTCTTAAATATCCACAAGAGGCAGTTTTAGGATAATTGGGTTATATTTTAATGGGAAGAGTATATTCATTGGAATAAACATCTAATAAAACATTTTCACTTAGAATTAATTTCTGTTTCAATTTAACAGAATCTTCAGTTCTGAATGGTAAAAACTCTCTGAGAATATATTTCAAAGATAGAAACTTGTTTCTCGAAAAGATAATGTGCGTTTACAAGCCGAACGTTATTGAACTGAACTTTTCAATCAGAATAAAGCTCAGTAATTTCTCACCCCACTTACCCTGACATCCCAGCAGTATGGTGTGATCTGAGAACAGCCTTTCTTTGTTGGAAACAGCACGTGACTTGGGCCACTTCAGGCTCTTGGATTGGTTCAAGGTGAAGGCCACTTGGAGTTGTTTACAGTCCCACGGACACGCTCACTCAGAATAACAGCAGTGCATGAAGAAATGAATAGAACCGCTTTATGCATAACATTCCTTCATGGAATCCAAGATCTTATATCATCGTAACTGTTGACTCTTTAAGGAATAATACATTAGCTCTTTATGCTTTGATGCTTCCATTTCTGATATATAGATGACGCGTTATGTCTCTATAATTAATATACGTTTAACTGCCCTTGTTCTTATTGTTTGCTGAAGAGCATTGCTCTATGTGAATATTATATATGTAATTCTACTGTCTTAAAGGTTTATGTCCATAGTTTTATTGATTACTATATATAAGATTCTATCCTTCAGTGTAACATATATAATCAGAATCGTCCAATACAGTAATAGAGCTCTAAGAAGCGGTCTGGTAGAATAAAGAAGCGAAACCGCTAAGATGGTTCACCATTGATAATCCAAGCCCTCTCGATATAGCTTTTATCGCAGTATGAACAATAGAAATCCTACAGGTAAAGCTACAATTGTCCTGGTGTGGAACTAACATATACCCACATATTCTCATGACCAGAAATGGCTCAGCCTTGATGAAAATTTACATGGAACCAGAACAGCAGCTTCACACACCCAAGATGAGAACATTGCGACTTCTGTAATAGAGATGTATGGAGACATCTGAGCCACTTCATTGGACATGACAACAACAACAGTAGAAATTTGTTCTATGTTTACAAAATAACTTGCGTGCTTATATAATTTATTTTCTTATAATTGAAATATTATTCATAAAAACGATTCACAAGTTTTCAGGCTATCAATAAGTGTTGCTGACTCTGACAAAAGTATGAATATCATTGAAGGTTGCGAAGCCAACAAGAGGACGCAGGAACCAGATGGTGACATAATTCCAATGGAAATTCCAACTTCACTGTCGATAATTGTTCTCCTGGCGGTTGTCCAGGATACCACAATGTGGTGATCTCTTTTATATATCTCTCTATATAATACACAATTCAAAATATTTTATTCACCAAAAATTGTCTATATAACTATAAAGCCCCGATTAGGAGCAAACTCTTTCCTTTTTAAATATCAAAAATTATTTTATAGTTACAACTATTATATTAATATCAGTATTCGACGCTGATGCTTTGGAAAAATATAAGATAATTAAACAAAAAATAAGAAAAGATTAAATATTCGAAATAAACTCTGAGAGAATAATTACAAAAACTATAACAAGACTCAGAACAAAACACTACAAAGGAATGACAATACATCTAGATTGCACAAGAACCTATAGGACATGCAACAATTGTCCTGATGTGGAACTAACACCTACTCACATATTCTCATGCCCAGCAATGACCCAGCCTTGCAGATAATTTACATGGACCCAGAGCAGCAGCTTTACACACCCAAGAGAGAGACCATTGCGACTGCTGTGATAGAGATGTATGGAGACATCTGAGGCTCTTCATTGGACACGACAACAACAGAAAATTGACATGAACCCAGAGCAGCAGCTTTACACACCCAAGATAGAGGACCTTGTAACTACTGTGATAGAGATGCATGGAGACATCTGAGGCTCTTCATTGGACACGACAACAAAAACAACAAAATTTCAAAGTTTTTAAAAAGCCTCAACAGTATGCATAAATTTAGTTTACATTTATAAATTTAATTGCCATCTATCGTTAATATATTTTACACGAATAAATTTACTGGCAATGCGTTTCTTTTAAATATCATCAAATATTATCTCTACAGACCTTACTGCAATGATATGGGTTATTGAATGAGAGGGCTTGGCTCATCAGTAGTGAACCCTTTCATCGGTTTCGCCAAATTAATCCAATACAATAGTAGAGCGGTCTAGAGATTAATTTGGCGAAACCGCTTTCTAGAAAATACAGGGTATATTCCAAACCAATCCAATACAATAGTAGAGCGGTCTAAAGATTAATTTGGCGAAACCTCTGAGAGGGTTCACTACTGATGAGCCAAGCCCTCTCATTCAATAACTTATATCATTGCAGTAAGGTCTGTAGAGATAATATTTGATGATATTTGAAAGAAACGCATTGCCAGTAACTTTATTTGTGTAAAATATTAGTTCACACTTATTTACTAAATCAATAAGGAATCTTATATAAGACTGATAACGTATATAAATAAAGGAGAAATGTGGGTTTTTTCCTTGTAGAAACCTCCACAATATTTGACCATTCTGGATGAACGGTTTTATACGGACACACCTAGAAAAGAAATAAATACTATACGCTATTTATGAAATAAACGAGTATGCAAATAGACACTATATACGAGTATAGTAATATGTTTTATACGGAAACAGCTAGAACAGAAAAATAATAATACACGCTCTTTATGAAAGGAACGAGTTTACAAATAGGCACCATATATGCTTTATACGAAAACAGCTAGAATATAAATAAGTACTTCACGCTATTTATGAAAGAAACGAGTATAAAATATGTACTATATATGGTGGAACGTTTTATAGGAAAACAAAGAGTATTGAAAGAGATGTGTTATATACACACAATAATGAAGTTATAAATAAATCTTAGCAATCTTGTAATTGCAACAATTATCCAATGCATAAACACAAGACTTACCATCTAGTAGAATCTATAAAACACTATTTTGAAAGAAACGAGTATAAAAATAGGTACTATTTATGGTGAAACATTTTATACGAAAACATCGAGTATTGAAATATATGTGTTACACACAATAATGAAGTTATAAAATAAATCTTAGCAATCTTGTCATTGCAACAGTAGTCAAGTACATAGATATAAGATTGACCATCCAATAGAAGCTATCAAAAGCTAACCAACACATTATATACTTAATCTAATTATTAAAACAATAAGTAAATATACATCTCTATTTATACGTAATATAACCCGCTAGCTCTAATCCCACTTTTACTATTTAAAGGAATATCAACAGCAAAATGTTAGCTCATTCTAACCACTAGAAAGTCCATTCAATAGAATTAAAAAAAAAAGATAAATATTGAAGATTTTGAAGTTAAATATGAATACAATTATAAAGATAGACACACATCTATATTTATACACCAAATATACAACAACAACAACAAAAGCCTTTATTGAGGACCTCTCGTCCTATAAAGGATTCGCCAGTTTACAGAGTAATTGAAGAGAAGAGAACTTAGAATACAGAGAGAACCCTATATGTAGTAGGTATAGTAGAGTATTTTCTACACTGTGACTATATACAACAGCAGCAACAAGCCTTTTACTGGAATCAAAGTCCCATACATGATTCGTCATTCTAGTCCTGACAAAGATTATTTACATATGATTAATTACATCAATTAGATTATGTATATAACTTCCTCTTCTCTTCAGCCGTCTTCCAAAATTTGAACAACGCAAACGCTCCAGCTCTGTTTCTCACCACCTCCTTCAACTGGAGCTCCAAAGAGAGTCCCTCAAGGCCTATTTCACTGAGGAGCACTTCTCGTTCGTCTTTCAGCCCCATACATGAGAGTATATGGTGATGTAGCCCCGGCTCCATTCTTTATACACCAAATATAAGAAAATTGCGATATTTTAATTTTTGTCCCCCACTTTTACCAGTTAAACGATGGTTAACAACACTATTTTAGACCAATCTCTATCACCTATAGAATGACCATCCAGTAGAAATTCTGAAAAGATATAACTATTGAGGATTTTGAAGTTATATAAATATGAAACCAATTTGTATCTAAAGATAGACATCTATATTTATAGATAGAATAAATATCCACAGATATATTTTAGCAATCATTCTTTCACTAGGTAAATAAATATCTACATCATAAGTGTAGATCAATAAAGAACCACAAGTAAATGAAACCGATGAGTAAAGATAGACATCTATATTTTTACATAGAGTATACAGAGAGATTTTGCTAATCATTCTTTGACTAGGTGGACAAATATCTACATCATAACGGTATATCAATATAGAACCACAAGAATATGAAACCAATGAGTAAAGATAGATATCTATATTTATACATAGAGTATACAGAGAGATTTTGCTAATCATTCTTTGACTAGGTAGACAAATATCTACATCATAACGGTAGATCAATATAGAACCAAAAGAATATGAAACTAATGAGTAAAGATAGACATCTATATTTATACATGGAGTATCCAGAGAGAATTTGCTGATCATTCTTTCATTAGGTAAATAAATATATACATCATAACTGTGGATCAATAAAGAACCACAAGAATATGAAACCAATGAGTAAAGATAGGCATCCATATTTATACGTGGAGTATCCAGAGAGATTTTACTAATCATTCGTTCACTAGGTAGACAAATATCTACATCATAACGGTATATCAATGATGAACAAAAAGAATATGTAACCAATGAGTAAAGATAGACATCTATATTTATACATAGAGTACCCAGAGAGATTTTGCTATACATTCGTTCACTAGGTAGACAAATATATACATCATAATGGTAAATCAATATAGAACAAAAAGAATATGAAACCAATGAGTAAAGATAGACATTTATTTATACATGGAGTATCCAGAGAGATATTGCTACTCATTCGTTTACTAGGTAGACAAATATCTACATCATAACGGTAAATCAATATAGAACAAAAAGAATATGTAACCAATGAGTAAAGATAGACATCTAAATTTATACATGGAGTATCCAGATAGATTTTGCTATACATTCTTTCACAAGGTAAATAAAGGTCTATAGAATAACTTAGATCAATAAAGAACCACAAGAATATGAAACCAATGAGTAAAGATAGACATCTATATTTATACATGGAGTACCCAGAAAGATTTTGCTACTTATTCGTTCACTAGGTAAATAAATATCTACATCATAACGGTAGATCAATAAAGAACCACAAGAATATGACACCAATGAGTAAAGATAGACATCTATATCTATATAAGGAGTATCCAGAGAGATTTTGCTACTCATTCGTTCACTAGGTAGACAAATATCTACAGCATAACGGTAGATCATTATAAAACAAAAGGAATATGTAACCAATGAGTAAAGATAGACATTTATATTTATACATGGAGTATCCAGAGAGATTTTGCTAATCATTCGTCCCTAGGTAGACAAATATCTACATCATAACGGTGTATCAATATGGAACCACAAGAATATGAAACCAATGAGTAAAGATAGACATCTATATTTATACATGGAGTATCCAGAGAGATTTTGCTACTCATTCGTTTACTAGGTAGACAAATGTCTTCATCATAACGGTAGAACAATAAAGAACGACAAGAATATGAAACGAACGAGTAAAGATAGACATTTATATTTATACATGGAGTATCCAGAGACATTTTGTTAATCATTCGTTCACTAGGTAGACAAATGTCTACATCATAACGGTAGATCAATAAAGAACCACAAGAATATGAAACCAATGAGTAAAGATAGACATCCATATTTATACATGGAGTATCCAGAGAGATTTTGCTACTCATTCGTTCACAAGGTAAATAAATATCTACATCATAACGGTGGATCAATAAAGAACCACAAGAATATGTAACCAATGAGTAAAGATAGACATCTATATTTATACATGGAGTATCCAGAGAGATTTTGCTAATCACTTTTTCACAAGGTAAAAAGAGGTCTACAGAATAACTTTTAATCAATAAAGAACCACAAAAATATGAAACTAATGAGTAAAGATATATATATATATATATATATATATATATATATATATATATATATATATAGAGATGGACTAGAAATCCAGATAGATTTTGATAATAATTCTTTCACTAGGTAAACAAATGTCTTCATCATAACAGTAGATCGATAAAAAAACCACAAGAATATGAAACCAATGAGTAAAGATAGACATTTATATATATAGATGGACTAAAATTCCTGAGAGATTTTGCTAATAATTCTTTCACTAGTTAAACAAATGTCTATAGCGTAACATTAGATCAATAAAGAACCACAAGATTCCAGTAGAGGGAACATGACGTTACCTGCAGAGGAAATATGTAGTGCACGCCGCAACACGACATCTGTCACTCTGCCAACTGAAGGCCATTTTATGCAACTAGTCGTTCTGAGATATCCGGAGGTTTTTCCGGGGCGGACGTGATGGGGAATCCCGCCTTTGTTGATATTTCCAATTGTGTACGTTTGTGTATTGCTCCATTCTTTCTGTGATACTTATTTGTTTACGTGTAATTGTGAAACTGGTGTAAGCTGTTGATATTTTCAATTGTTTTGAAAATAAAGCAATCCACGAATAAAACTTTATTTAAAAAGGCATATATTGGATCAAAATATCATTTATTTTACCAATATCTCAGTTGACTGAACGCCAACCTTTATCAAGGTATTATAATATATTAATGTGTGTCAACAACAAACTCAGCCCTATATAACGCCATAGGACGTTATGTGGCGCTGGGTTTGTTGTTGACACACATTAATATGTTATAATACCTTGTTAAAGATTGGCGTTCAGTCAACTGAAATATTGGTCAAATTAATGATATTTTGATCCAATATATGCCTTTTTAATTGAAGATTTCCAATTGTAAACGATACGAGGGATTATTTTATTGGAAGATATACATTGTTGTTTACATGTTGTTTGTCAAGTTAAATTACTATATTGTGGTTGTAAACAATATATAGGTGTATGCGTGTATATGTGTGCATATATGTATATATTTTAAAATTTAATGATGTAACTGTAAATAAATTCAAAGAATATCTCTATATGTAAATAATATTTATGAATCTTTCTAAGTAACTTTCTGTATATCTTTCCATGTTCAATATTTTCTTTGTTAAATTTGTATGTACATTTAGTGCAAGTGTCCCTAGGGGGACATAGCGCTTTGAATTGAGATAAATAAATAAGAAAATTATTTTTAAAATATCTTATGAGCAAATTGTATATATATCATGTTTTATCTGTTTGGGCTCATAAAACAAGGTTGTAACTGAGTTTGATGTTGATACACATTAATATGTTATAATACCTCGAAAAAAGTTGGCGTTCAGCCAACTGAATATTTTGATAAAATAAATGATATTTTGATCCAATATATGTCTTTTTAATATATTGAACAACTATCTTTGTAAATAAAATGAATTCAAAAATACAAGCAAAATTTAATTTAGTATGTACGAGTATTTGATATATTTTCAAACAAAGGCTCACGTGCACATGGGGAAAGGGAGAACAAAAATTGCGGTATTGTTTTGTTATTGTATGGCGAATCCATACAGGGCAATGGGCCTTAATAAAAGCCTTTTTGTTGTTGTATTTGATATAATTCAATGACAATTTAAAGATAAATATTAACCTATGTTGTGTCGAAAAATTTAATGGAAACATTAAGATCTTTTTTTTATTTTTTATCTGAGTGGTTTTATTTTTGACTTCAAAGATAAGGGCCAACCGATATCTCGTGCTATCTGATTGGACAAATGCAAACATGTTTAGAAGTAAATTACGTTAAAAAGGATTTGCGAGGGAACTCTTAGCTTTTATACCATGGTTATGTGCGTTGTACTCTCATCTTAATTTCCATTTTCTTGGCATAGATAATCAAATGAATGCAACTTTTAAATTAATTTAATAAATGCCTTCTAAATAAATGTTAAGGTAAAAATATCAGGCTTCCAGAAATACGAGTAATTAAGAAAAAGGCATCTCCTTGCAACTAAATTTTTCTGATGGTTTGCGCCATCTATCGGAATAAATATAAACTTTTCATTAATTTTTAATTATTCCAGAATTGCCCAAATACCCATTCTTGATTAATAACGAAAAGCCAACCACGTACGCGTTTCGGGCTGTTGGCCCTCGTCAGCGTGGTGCAAGCTGTACCTCAACGACAAAAAAAAAAGAGGTCATTCAGGCATCCCGAAAAATCAACTGTTAACCAGGTACAGCTTGCACCACCTAACGACTGCCAACAACTCGAAATGCGTACTTGGTTAGCTTTTCTTGATTAATCAAGAATGGGCATTTGGCCAATTCTGAAATATTTAAAATCGATGTAGAGTTGATATTTATTCCGATAGATGGCGCAAGCCATGAGTAATTTTCAGTTGAACGATAAGAAGATGCATTTTTCTTATTTTATGAACTTATCACAGTACAATTTCACAATTGTACTATATATTTTTTTTACATTCCAGAAATAAGTTTTTTTTTTAATTACAATTCACCAAAGCCCACCGACACTGACGCTGCCAACGCTGAAAGCCGGACTTCACGTCACACGCGAGACCTCCCATCGGAGTTTTGTTGCGCCAGAACCAGCAGACAAGTAATCAGTACCTAGTGCTGGGTCTGTGGAGCGCGCCAAGCTGCCGGGGGAGAAGTTGAGTACCAATCCACGTTATGTGACACAGGGTTAAAATAGTGTGTCCTCCCGCCCAACGTGGAATGGTAAATGACCACAGCCCCCGCTGTGATCACTACAGGAGTATAAGCGCTAAAATACGCTCCGCTGTCAATAGCTACTGCCTAGTCACTAAGCAGATCCTGCAACAACGTTGTCAGTAGAGCTGGAACACAGGGAAGCTATACCGCGTGGCTCCCCATTTCGAAATTCTGTTACACACAGCAGCTTAAAATTCAGACTTTATCATCAGCAAATTGTTCTAAACACCGAGTACTTCTTTTTTTTTTTGGCGTTCACGCGGTTTATAATATTTTACTTATTCTTGGTGTATCTTTGTCATATCAATTTTCACAAGAAGATATTTTCTAACTATAACACAGACATAACACAACACACAAAATAAACTCATCACATTCTCGTTGAGACCAACTGATGAATTGAACAGCTCTAATCAGATTTAAACGCGATTGACTCAGATATGCAGCATTTCCTTCTTTGAATATAATAGATAAATTCAAAACTATTTTAAAGGCGTAAGATTCTTTTACTACTGCCCTTACTGCAAAGGAAAAAAAATTAATGAGAGGGCCTGGCTCATCAGTGGTGAACCCTCTCAGCGGTTTCGCCAGTTTAATCTACCAAATCGCTGTTATATTGCATTTTTGGAACTTCCTTTTATAGTGATACTCTTGATAGACTCTTTGAATGGGTATTTTAGAAGAACTATGAACATAGTTAAACTGGCGAAACCGCTGAGAGGGTTCACCACTGATGAGCCAGGCCCTCTCATTAATTTTTCCATTGCAGTAAGGGCAGTAGAAATTGTTTAATATCAAAAAGAATCTTACGCCTTTAAAATAGTTTCGAATTTTGATAACAGATGGCACGCTAGTGCATCATAATAGAGATAAGTTAAAGATTCCTTACTATTTTGATAAGTATTGCTATCTCGCATCATATGTGATAGCTATAGTTGGATATATTTAGAGCAGTAATAGGTGGAACATTTTACTTAAATAATATTAAAATTAAGCTAAAAGAATCTCAACTGACATCATGTTAATTTCTATCAATTCAACCCATCAGCTGAGACATTTTACATCACGTGATGTTTATCCAACTTCTGGCTGATAGTGTATCAAGATTTGGTGATCAAGAAGGAAAATCAGGGTCAGTTGTCCAGCTGACAAGGAGATTGTGGCACTTATCAGCAGAGAGGCAATACTAGAGTAAACATCTGAGATTGATACAAGAGTTGGATTCATCTTGTTAAATTGAAATTTTTTTTCTTATGATTGTCAAGGTGATCCTATAAGAATTCTTAACTGCATATTTCAACATTGAAGTAAACGAAAAAATTGCGCTACCAATTATAATAAAAGAAACTCAATGCGAAAATTTGTATTTTTATTTTTTATAATATTATATTTCAACATATTGGTATTTAAATTCGCACAATTAGAGTTTGTAATATTGTCTTATCAAATATTTTTATATTATAATACATTATAAATGACTGCGGTATGATTTATAATCATACGCCGTAGTCCTTTATAATGTATTATAAGTTACTTTAAGTATTATTTACGAACGGAAAAATACGTCCAGGGTAGCCTAGTGGACATGGCATCTGCCCGGTAAGCGGAAGGTTGTGGGTTCGATTCCCGCCCCTGGACACTTTTATTTTTCCGTTCGCCATTACTCTTCATATTTTCTCCCTTTCATACCTCATCCAAAAAAGTTAGAAATAGTAAATATTTCTCTTTGAAATAAATATTGATTTTTCACAGAAAAGAAACTTATGCGGTGAAACTTTAAGTGTTGTTTATAAATATTTTTATGTTATTTCTTTCTCTTCCTTCTAGAATTTCGCTTATATTTACGTGTTATCATTGAATATTGAATTTAATTACAATAAAACGCAGTCTCCGAGGATAAATTTCTTATTTTATTAAATGTTCACTCTAGCTTTCGGATACTGTAAATCCTCCTACAGTAGTATACAACGAAATCGTCTGTATTCCCCTGTAGAAGGGTGCACAGTACCCAAAGCTTGATATATTTTGTTGCGGAGATAAATAAAGCAAGGGCAAGTTTGTTGATAATTAATTTATTATAAGGGGTATTTATAGGGAGAGAGAGAAAGCACAACTTACCCCAAGTTAAAGATAATCCTAATGAACGACGTCAGCCACCGTCCCGTTTTCCTTATTTACAGATCAGCTTCCGAGAACCCCTCACACCTGTGGTCCCCCCCCGGGGTCCAGGGATGATTGACAGGTGTTCCATCTGGATGAAGCTACTTGACAATATATATTTATACCCCAGGGAGCGCAGAGCGCCAAATACCCTAAGAGTCCAGCTCACCAGTATGGACTAGTGTTGAACGCTTTTACTCACGTCCTGTTTTGATTACTGAGTTGAACCAGTTGACCAGAAAGTCCCATGCTGAGGTTGAGTCTGGAAGGCTCGCTATAGATGTAGGATTGAGATGGGTCAGTCCAAGTAGAATAGCTGTTTGTTTCCTATGTCTTAGGAATGTTGAACAGCTGAAGAGGAGATGATCAACTGTCTGTGGCTCTATGAACAGTTGATGTGAGAGAATCTTAATCAAATAAGAAATTCATCCTCGAGAGACTGCGTTTTATTGTTTTTTAAATATTAGAGGATTCTTCCGATATATTGAATTATATCAAAATTTGCACATTATAATTCCTCTCTTTTTCTCATATCTTTTCTAACATTCAAATATTTATTTATTATCGTTTTATTATTTAATATATTGTTCTGAAATAGAGCAATCCATACTTAAATCATTAGATAGTAAAAAGGCATATATTGGATTAAATATTTATAAAATAATTTAACTTATTCTGATTGTAATTTTTATAATAAATTTTCATGCACAAATATTTCCCCACTTACTTTGTATTTTAAATTATTTCAACTGTGATATTATAACGCTACGCGGCGCTGAGTTTGTGTATACAAAAATGTAATGCCTCGATAAAGGTTGGCGTTCAGCCAGCCGAAATATTGGCAAATAAATCTTTTTTTCAAACTAATATATGTCTTTTTAATATCTATTTATTATATATACATTTTTCTTTAATTATATTTTTTTCCATTAAAACTTATATTATATTTATTTTTTTATCTTATACAACATAGAGAAATAATTAATTGCATTCGTTTTACGTTTTGTTATTGCCAATCGGACTGTTTTCCCATGGTCAAATTTCAATAAAAATATATTACGATATATCGAAGAATAATTCACTTGAAAATACTATGATATATATATATATCGATTATTTAAAATTATTTTTGTTAGATTAACTACGCGTAAGTATTTAAAATTTAGTTTTTTTTTCTTTATAATATATATATATATATATATTTATATAGTATTACCGTTATGAGAATTTCAAGATTTATAAAATTTGTTATTTAGTTTAAACATGTGAGTTTTGTTTTTTAAATTTTTTTATACTAAATAATTAGTTGGAATATAGTATTATAAAAAAAGAGTAACACCAGCAAAGCATCGGCGGTTAAGCGTCATAGGCTGGGTAAAAAAAAGGAATAAACGAAAAGAAAGTTTTATAGAAAAGAGTTTTATAGAAAAAAATATATATATTTAAATTATATGAGTTTAAAATATATATTTATAGAGATGTATGTGTTTTTTTTAAAATAATTTTCATATTCATAATGGAAAAATATAATTTTTTCTAACTTAAAATTAGTTTACTTCATTGTTATACTTAAAAGATCAATTTTCATATTGAGAAAAAAAAAATCATTAAGCATATAACATCGATAATATTCTTTTCGCTGAAAATATATTTCAATATTACTTATAAAGGAATTTTTATTAAAGAGGATTTGCTATCATTTATAGGCTCATCTTCTCAAGATGTCTAATAAAATAATTTTTATAATATGATATTGCAGCAAGGTATTTATTATTTTATTAGCAGAGTATTTTAAAGTATTTTAAATAGAATAAAGGCAGTGGAGGATTCAAGTTGCTTTTGTGGTATTGAGGAACAAACCTCAAGACATCTACTGATCGATTGCCCAGCATTTCAAGATTATAGAATGAAGAATAAACTAGTTGTTTGTGAACTTAACGATTTGATTTCCGATAAAAAATCATATTTAAAGTTCAATTCATTTTGTAAATACATTCTAAACTTTCTACAAAATCTGGATCTCTAGTGTTTTTATCCGTTGAATAATGTAAATAACTTATACTTAAACTTTTCTCCTTGTTTGGCGCAAGTATCCCTTGCGGGATATAGCGCTTTGGAAATAAAATAATTGGATATAATTGGAGTATCATTTTTTACGTTTATATTTTGCTACTCTGTAAACTTCCCTCATTGCCTATCTTTGTTTATTATTCATAGTTTGTTCTTGCCTCAAATAACTTGCTGTGTCATCCTGAAGTTTGTCTTTTCTAATTTTCCATGTGGCAATATAGTTTTATATATTGATATATATTATTAAAAAAATATTAATAAAAATATTATACATGATTGCTGAGTGATAATCAAATATTTATGATGGAAAAATATATATGATCTGATAATATAAATAAAAACATACAGAATTTCTTATAGCAAATGATGCACCAAATATATCATAATAATATTGTCATATAGAAAATTAAGGAAATAAGATTAAGGAAGACATGGCCATTTATTTAAGACAAGAACAATTTTGAAATTTATAAAATACCAGAGAGACAAAGTAGAAAATATATCGAGTAGCGAAATATGAATTAAAAAAAATTGATAACATTGGCCAACAAAAATATTTTTAATCTTCTACTAGCAAAAAACAGCTGTTTTTAGGGTTTTTTCGGTGTTCTGATTCCCAATATATGCAAACCTTTTCTTTCTATCGGCTCTTGTTATAGAGGTATTGTTGCCAACTCATATATTGAAGACATGTTATCCTCTTTGGTCATGTTTCTATTCCTGTGGTACAGAGTTTTACTCTAATTGAAAATCAGCCAATGTGAAGAAGACGACGCTGTGTTGTGTGGAGCCAGTTTCGTCAGGTCAAACGTGTAATAAAGGAATCAGAATATAAAAATTATTTATTTATTTAATTTTGTATCTAATACAGATTATAAGGAATCAGATATCAAGGAATTGCCTTCGCTTTTATGCAATATGAACCCAGAGTTAGAAGGTCGAGAGAAGAAGATAAAGGTTCTGTTCGCTATGATATCAAATACTGACGTACAGGATGTTGTTTTCCGCATTTCCCCGGCAACATACCAAATTATGAAGAAATTACAACGTATATATACAGACATACAGGTTACATATATGAAGGATAAGGTGCTTGTACGTCAATGTCAAAACTGTTTTAGCTATGGTCATAGTAAAAATTCATGTAACATCATAAAATGTAGAAATTGCCGAAACAATGACCAACATTTTAACTGTCAATCCTTACCGAAGTACATAAATTGCTCTACACATCCCAAATATAGGAATAGCAATAATCATCGTTCTAATGACAAATTATGTCCTGTATTCCTTCAACAAATGAAATATGAGATACAATGAACATGTTATGTAGATTTAGATCATGATATTGTTACTTTGGATTAGAATAGATTTATTCTTGTTTTTTGGTTAATGTTCAAATTAAAAATTCTACAATAAAACACGCGGAAAAGCAATTTGGTTAATAATGAAATAATAGAATTTATTTCTAAGTAAAAATATTATTTGATTATAGTTCAAGAGCCATATAGTATAAATAATGAAGTAATCTTTAATATGCATTCAAAATATATTATGCAAATATACCGGGAGTTCCAATATATACCGCAACAATCGTTACAAACCCTTTCTTATCATATAAATTAATTACAGAGTTTTCAAATTCATTTGCAACCACTATATCAGTACAAACTACTAAAAGGCAAATTATTCTTTCAAATATTTATATACACCCTAATAAAATGGATACCTGTCATGTTCAATTCCTTGATAAATTAGTTAAAAATTTTAACACAAATCCATTGATTTTAGCTGGAGATTTTAACGCTCGAAGTCAGATGTGGTTTGATAATATTATTAATCAAAACGGTAGAAGACTTCAACCTATCATTGATTTTCACAATATGCTTATACATAACAATCGAAACAAAACATGTCGAGGATTAAGTATAATAGATCTTACTATTACTAATAGTCATGCTCATGTACTTGTTAATGGATGGAAAACGTTAAATCTTTCGCTAATTACAGATCATCACGCAATCTCATTCGAAATTACTCTGGAAACAAAGTTTATTACAAGAAAATAATTCTACATGGTATTTTCAAGAAAAAAAAGCCAATTGGCAAAAATATGAGCAGGCAATCAAGGTGTCTAGGATAAATGAGGCAACGATGAAATTAGGTAAAATAGTAAATATAAACGATATAAACTGTGTAGTTTCTCTCATAACTGACATATTAATTGAAGCTGCATATGCATCTCTACGAGTAAAACCAAAATATTTAAATAAAAATCCACTTAATTGGTGTACGGATGAACTGGAACTTTTTAAAAATCATTTTAAATATGTTCGAAACCTATATTATCGGGGTAAACGGTCTAATAGACAGCTAGTTGATGAAAAAATGTATAAAGAAATACGAAATAAGTATATGAATATTATTGAAAAAACAAGAAATGTAAGCTGGAGGGTATTCCTGGAGGAAGTTGAAAATACATCTCCTTTTGGTAATACTTATAAAACCTTTAAACAAAAATTTTCTCCTAGGTCTTTTGATTTACCAATTCTAAATGTATCTCAAGATGTGCTCAAATCAGAAATGAAAAATCTTTTATCTTCTCTATTTCCGAATGACTGTCAATCTTCTGACACAAACTATCATAAATTAATCAGAAACAAGAGTTATAATTTTTCTAATGATAAAATCATTTATTTTGATAATATTCAAATGTTAACAAAATTGTTCAATGCTTGTATCGGACTTAATTATTATCCGGAGGCCTGGATAAAGTCAGCAGTAATGATTATAAAAAAACCTAATAAAGAAAATTATAAAGATCCGAAAGCCTACCGCCCTATAAAAAAGCTTGTCTTCTAATTTAGGTAAAACTTTTGAAATTCTAATTCATACTGAACTTTTAAATCATATTAATAGTAATAATGTTATGCATCCGGCTCAACATGGATTTACACAAGAAAAATCAACAATCTCTGCTTTACAAGAAATAACTAAATTAAGTCTTCAGAAAAGAGAAACAGAAAATACGGCAATAGTAACAGTGGACATCAGCGGAGCTTTCGACAACGCATGGCATCCGGCAATTCTCCAACAATTGGACAAGGCAAATTTTCCAGTGGTACCTATAAAAATGATAAATTCTTACTTTGAAGACCGGAATGTATAGTTTAAATATACTAATGTAAAGTGTATAAGAAAGATAAATAAGGGATGTCCCCAGGGTGGTATTATTTCTCCTATTCTTTGGAATATATTACTTAATGATTTCAACTTATCTTTTAACGAAAGTTTTGCTAGAGTAATTGCTTTCGCGGATGATGTGACATTTGTGGTTTGGAGTTCAAACATCTATGATCTTCAGTACAATATTACCAAATGTTTAATAAAAATCAAAGCCTGGTGTGAAAAGGTAAAACTTTAACTAAGTCTTAACAAAACAGGTATACTCTATCTACATAACTATGAAAAATTGCCCATTAATTTTGATGGAAAAATAATTCAACCATCAGAAACTGTAAAAATTTTGGGAGTCATTTTTAAAAATCATAGACAAAGGGATAAGATTAATTTTGGAACACACGTTGATAATATGATTATGAAAGCTACGAAACTTAAGAATATACACTGCCTGACATTGAAAATGGAACACCAAGAAATAGTGGCCAGAAAATTATGCAAATTTCAGGGTAGACGCGCCTAACCGAGTTATGCAAATGATGTAAAATGCGCAGCTCTCGTGCGCACATGGAGTAAGATATAAGGGAAGGAACTTGCAGAAAGGTCAGTATTCGTGTCGTTATTTCTTCAAGGAAAATCATTGTAGAAATTTTGTTCTTGTGTCAAAAGACACGTGTAATAACAGAGAATGCCAGGTCATCGTAAACGGAGGCAGTTCAAGCAGACAGACGCTTTTACGAGGGGCATGGTGATTGGACTGAATAGGGCAGGTTGGTCCATACGTCAAATCGCAGCTGATACACACCTTGGTGCGTCCACGGTGCACCGACTGTGGAGAAGATGGTTAGAACAAGGAAATGTGGCAATTTATAAGAATATCGGTGCAACCAGAGTGACGTCAGCACGTGTGGATCGGCGTATCCTTCGACAAGCAGTGGCGGCCCCACAAGCCACTTGTACCGCCATCCTGCAACATGTGAAAGACACCCTAGATCATTCCATATCGACCAGAACCATTTCCCGTCGATTGGTTGCTAATGGCTTGCACTCATGCCGTCCGCTAAGAAGACTGCCATTGACCCCACCGAATAGGCGCCAACGTTTGGAATGGTGCCGGGCTAGATCGACGTGGATGACGGAATGGCACAGGGTCGTGTTCTCAGATGAGTCGCGTTTCTGCTTGTCCAGTGATAGTCGCCGTGTACGCGTGTGGCGTCGACGTGGAGAAAGGTCCAATCCGGCAGCAATTGTGGAACGCCCCACCGTGCGACAACGTGGAATCATGGTTTGGGGCGCAATCGCGTATGATTCCAGGTCACCTTTACTTCGTATTCAGGGCACTATGACGGCCCAACGATACGTTGATGATGTGCTGCGACCGGTGACACTCCCATACCTTCAGGGGGTACCCAATGCCCTTTATCAGCAGGATAACGCCCGACCGCACACTGCTCGCATTAGCCAACAAGCTCTGCAAGATGTACAGATGCTTCCCTGGCCACCGTACTCTCCTGATCTCTCACCAATCGAGCACGTCTGGGACATCATTGGACGCCGTTTGCATGCCTTGCCACAGCCGCGTTCAGAAGACGAACTGTGGCAAATGGTTGAGAGGGAATGGAGAGCAATCCCTCAGAACGCCATCCGTACTCTGATTGACTCTCTACCTAGACGTGTTGCTGTGTGCATCGCAGTCCGCGGTGGTCCTACTTGCTACTAAGCCGACGCCGTTCTCGCTCTGTATTATGACTATCATTTTGAAATAAAGATCACTTATTGTTCGTCCCTGTCTCTCTCTGTCTGCCGAGTTTCATCACTTTCTGGCCACTATTTCTTGGTGTTCCATTTTCAATGTCACGCAGTGTATTATTCTCATTATGTGCACGTACTTGGGGCATTGATACTCGGCGTAGATTGATCTTATATAAAGTTATGATACGCCCCATATTAAGCTATGCATCAATTATTTGGTTTCCTTTTATCACTGCAGCAAAAAGATCTAAGTTGAATTCTCTATACAATATCAAATTCTTATTAGATGCATTCATGCTTATAGGAATTCATCTTCTTACATTACACACATTCTAGCGAAAACTCCTTTATTGTCCGATTATCTTGAATTATTACAAACAAAGTATAATATGACTAATTCTCTCACAGATCAAACACTCAAAAAACCCTTTAAAAAGAATTAAATAAACTATATCTGGATCTAAAATTTAAGTTTTATCTTTCTCAATCTAATGAACTGTTCAAGAAATTATTTCCAATTGCTGTCCCAAATTTCATTTCTTCTGATAAATTCACTACTTTATTCTTAACAGGCAAAGGACCCTTCTTAAGTTTCCTTTTCAAACTGAATGTTATTAATGATCCAACATGTGAATGCCTCTTAGATGCTGAATCACCAAAGCATCTTCTTTTAACTTGCCCTCTGACTAATCAAATTGTATGCAAATACTTTGAAACATTACCAAATTGTCTTTGTGTATATACTCAATCTCATGAGAACTTTGTTAAGTTTAGAACTATTTGTACAATAATTTACAAAACACTACTAATACATCGTGTAAATAATTAATCATATATATGTAAATAATACTAGCACAGCACAATAGTCCTTTGGACTTCGTGCTTTTGTAACAATAAATAAAAAAAAAATATACATATTTCTTTGTTTTGATCAAAATATATTTTAATAGTTATTGCTGGTGTTACCTGTAAATTTTAATTCTCTCTGGTCGACAATAAACATGGAGTCTACTAGCAGAAAGTCCTGCGTCAACCATCCAAATATGTTGTGTTACATATGTGGCGAGATGCAAGATTACCGGCCAATATGTAAAAAAGGCCTATTTCGCTTACTTTGGAGTTAAACTAAGACAGTAGACGAATCAGGCTTGTCATCCTGAGAGCCTTAACCATCATCCAGCGGCCCCCTGACCTGCAGAGCTGGATCTGGAGGATCTGCAGGTACAGGTAAGGTGCGGAGTCAGGGCAGTGCTCTATATAGACGCGCTGCTCCTGAGTGGAGGACGCCTGCCGCGCCCTGGCTTTCGCAATGTGTGCTCTCGTAGCCTCTACATCCTGCACTCGAAGTATCCACTTTTCAGATGCTCGCCTTCGTGGAATAACGCTGATAATTCCGGCGCTGTTGGACTGCGCCCTTGTGATGTTTGACACTCCCGAGATACGGCGCCTCTTCTTCCTTTGCACCACGGTGTAGCCGTCGTCATCTTCCGCATCTTCATCTTCTAATATATCCGCCAAGATCTTTTGGGCTTTTACATCGCCAATTGAAGGCGTCTTGGTCGTGATGTTGCCTGACGCGGCTAAATTTACATACTCTTCAGTTTCCTTCATTTCAGAAAATAATTAATTATGAAATTCAATTTTCGCAGAAATCTCTGCACTTTCTTGAGGCTCGAAGTTGTGCCTATCAGACACATATGTAGCTTCTAAAGGGCTTTCAGCCAATACTATTTTCGGCATACCTGCCAACTGCCCTTGTGTGGGTTATATGAAACCAAAACTATAAAAAAAGGAATATAGTTTGGAGATATAGTAAGGATATCATTTTTTTTACTCCTGTAGAAGGACAGAAATACTCGAAAGAAGAGGTTGTCTAAATAAAATATTCTTACGAGAAACACTTCGCATCCAGACTTTTTACTTTTAATAATTACAATATTTGTTAAAAACAATTAGGTATATCCTAATCACTAACATAAACGTTTTTTTTTATGGCAGAGCGCCATCTAATGAAACAGAAATAAACTAAACGTTGATTTAACTTGTTCTCCGATATTTAGCCAACCCATTTGTAGTATTTTAAATAATTACAACTCTCTTTAAAGCAACAAAAGAATTATTTATTGCATTTAGCAAGAAAAGAAAAGAAGTAGGAATAGCAAACAAAACCTTTTTAGATTAATCAACCTGCAACCACCTACCGGTTAGTTCCTATTCAAAATCTAGCTTTCACACAGAGTATTGAAAAATAAAATACGACAATCCCTCCCCTGTGTGGAAGCTTCTATCAAACAAGTCCGAGAGAGTTTATACAGTTTTTAAGTTTCTCCTTGGGAAGACTCTTTGTTAATAGGTCCGCTTCCATTTCGTCACTCCTAACACCATTTAATACTTTTCTATTTATATTTTCATAACATATATGGTTACGTACTCTTGCGCTTGTACTAAATTGCCTCTAAACCTGCCAACTATTTCCAAAAAAAAAAAACATTTCAATAGACCTACGTAACATCATGTGATTGTTTACTCCGGGTTTCATCAATCAAGTCACCTGACCTTTTCGCTTTCAGCTGTAAATATTTTGTATTTCAAAATAATAATAGAGTTGATATATAAATTCCCCTTGACAACTATTGCAACTTGGGTTAGTAATGCATATTTTTATATCTGAAGATCCGCTTTGAAAGTCCAAATATGTAAAAATATTTTGTTTTAAAAACCTGACCACGAGCCATGTACTATTTAGATGGCAGAGCGCCATCTAGTAGAACAGAAATCAACTAAACGTTGATTTAGCCTGTTCTCTGATATTTGGCCAACCCAATTTTTTTATAAATCAAGAAAAGTCATCCACGAATGCGTTTCGGGCTTTTGGCCCTAGTCCATGTGGAGTCATCTAAAAAGCACATGTGCTCGTGGTCAGAATAGGCTTTTTTTGTTTTTAATATAAACAACAGACCTTTCGATTTTTCTAATATTTTGTTTTATAATAATAATAATAAAATTGCTATATAAATTCCCCTTGACAACTAATGCAACTTGGATTAGTAATGCATATTTTTATATGTGAAGATCCGCTTTGAAAGTCCAAATATGTAAATATTTTGTGTTTCATAATCATAAAAGAATTGCTATAGCTTACATAAAGCTTTATTTACATATCCTGTTTTCATCTATAATAGAATGGCTAAAATTTCCTTGACAACGATTGCAAATATGATTAACAATTCTCATTTTTATATACAAGTATAAAGATCCGCTTTTTAAAATTTAAAATGTGTAAATATTTGTTTCAATTTTTATCCTGCTATTTTGACATTGTAATGTATAAGCTTGAAAGTCTTTATATCATATAAGAATATTGAATTAAATTCTTTAAAAATTACTTGTTCTAGTATCATTTACAGTTCAGCCATGGGTCGTTTATAAGTCGACAAAGCAAATTTCACTTAATGGTGAAAGAATATACAATAATTATAGTATTTCTCAAATACTTTTAAATTTCTGACGTTATAATCAAGGATAGTTTGAATTATCCAGCGATACATTCGACTACCACGAAACACACACTCAAAAGCCTTCATTTGGGCATATAGTCATATATACATCATGTATTCATGAAGTGTGCCAATGAAAGGAATTTTCAAACGTAAAAGCTATTTACATTTAATGATAATAAGTTAGATATTATATACGGGAAAACATAATTGAGACAATTAATCTCATGTACGGATATTTATTTGAAATGAAGGCGATAAAAACGTGGTGATTTTATTTTGATGGTAAAAACACAAGCTTTCAGGCAAGAATGCCCTTCTTCAGGTTACAACTTGGAAATATTTTAAAACTATGGATATGAAAGATAGCCCAATATAATAGGTAAATAGTTCAGCTGGGGGGATTGGCGAGGTAAAACACGGAGTATTCGGGTTGAAGGTCGATTTTTCGGTTAAAACTGGGCGTGCAGTGCAAGACCAAAGATTCAAGGACTAGGCGCTGATACTTGTTCCCGACGCCCTTGTAAACGCATACAGTGCTGTCCAAATTGAACGAGTGGCGAAATTCTGTGATGTGTTGGCATAAGAGAGACTTGCGGTCGTTGGTGCGTATGTTGCGGCTGTGTTCAGATAATCTGGTGCGGATAGATCGACCGGTTTCTCCGATGTAACACTGTTCGCAATCGAGACAGGGAATTTTGTAAATTGCGTTGGTGGCGGTTAGGGGATTAGTTTTAATCGAACTTTTTGTAATCGGATGTCGTAAGGAAGTATAGAGGGAAGGGGTATTATTAAAATAGATACGTATTCCGAATTTGGGTAAAAAGAAAGAAATGTCGGAGTTCCTGGCCGAAAACGGGAGAACACAAAGGTCTTTGTAGGGGGGACGGACTGTTTTGGTGGAATTAGGCGAGTAAAAATGATGACGGATAAAATCATGAGGATAACCGGCGGATGAGAGATGATTATATACAATACGTTTCTCATTCTTTTTGAAACAGTCGAGGGAACAGTTCTTGCCTGAAAGCTTGTGTTTTTACCATTAAAAGAAAATCACCACGTTTTTATTTCAAATATTATTGCGTGGCTACGTCATGTCTGATCCTAACTACGGATATTTATATAATCCGGAGAAAACGAAAAGATAAATATTAAATAAATAAAAGAATAAACATATGATACATGCATACATAAACCTTTATATGACTTTTCGTCTTACAATATGTAAATATTTCTCAACCGAAAAATGAGGGCTTTAAAAATTCTAAGCATAACTCGTATACAGTATATGCATTCATAAAAAATAAAAGAAAGAAAAAATCAGCAAAAATTCATTATATTAATATGAAATATATGTGTGTGTGAAAGTCAGTGTTTGATATCATATTTTAGTGCCATCTTGAGTACGAACGTGAATTCATTATTATACTGTAGATTATCAAAAGAACAAAATATTGAGGTGAAGAGTTTTTTCCAATCTGATAATATACTGCTTCAGGCTGCTTTTCAACTTAAACTATTGTAGTTTCTTTACTTCTCCAAGTCACGATGTCCTCACTGGTTTTTTTACATCCTTCTTTAGCAACCATCTCAAGTCATGGTCATGAGATCTTCCCATCTCGCTGGTCTCCCCGATCTTCCTACTACATGCCTTGGTCATGGTATTTTCCCATCTCACAAGTGGTCTCCCCGGTCTTCTCACCACATTTCTTGGTCATGGGATCTTCCCATCTCACTGATGGTCTCCCCGGTCTTCTCACCACATGTCTTGGTCATGGTATCTTCCCATCTCACTGACGGTCTTCCCGGTCTTCTCACCACATGTCTTGGTCATGGGATCTTCCTATCTCACTGATGGTCTCCCCGGTCTTCTCACCACATGTCTTGGTCATGGAATCTTCCCATCAGGTCACCCTCAGTGGGAGAAAATTTGGGAGGCCATCAGTGAGATGGGAAGTTTCCATGCCCAAGACATGTGGTGAGAAGACCGGGGAGACCATCAGTGAGATAGGAAGATCCCATGACCAAGACATGTGGTGAGAAGACCGGGGAGACCATCAGTAAGATGAAAAGATCCCATGACCAAGACATACGGTGAGAAGACCGGGGAGACCATCAGTGAGATGGGAAGATACCCTGACCAAGAAATGTGGTGAGAAGACCGGGGAGACCATCAGTGAGATGGGAAGATCCCATGACCAAGAAATGTGGTGAGAAGACCGGGGAGACCATCAGTGAGATGGGAAGATCCCATGACCAAGACATGTGGTGAGAAGACCGGGGAGACCATCAGTGAGATGGGAAGATCCCATGACCAAGAAATGTGGTGAGAAGACCGGGGAGACCATCAGTGAGATGGGAAGATCCCATGACCAAGACATGTAGTGAGAAGACCGGGAAGACCATAAGTGAGATGGGAAGATCCCATGACCAAGACATGTGGTGAGAAGTCCGGGGAGCCATCAGTGAGATGGGAAGATCCCATGACCAAGAAATGTGGTGAGAAGACCGGGGAGACCATCAGTGAGATGAGAAGATCCCATGACCAAGACATGTGGTGAGAAGACCGGGGAGACCATCAGTGAGATGGGAAGATCCCATGACCAAGAAATGTGGTGAGAAGACCGGGGAGACCATCAGTGAGATGGGAAGATCCCATGACCAAGACATGTGGTGAGAAGACCGGGGAGACCATCAGTGAGATGGGAAGATCCCATGACCAAGACATGTGGTGAGAAGACCGGGGAGACCATCAGTGAGATGGGAAGATCCCATGACCAAGAAATGTGGTGAGAAGACTGGGGAGACCATCAGTGAGATGGGAAGATCCCATGACCAAGACATGTGGTGAGAAGACCGGGGAGACCATCAGTGAGATGGGAAGATCCCATGACCAAGAAATGTGGTGAGAAGACCGGGGAGACCATCAGTGAGATGGGAAGATCCCATGACCAAGACATGTGGTTAGGATACAATTTTTCATATTCTTGAAGAGGTTATATCTTAGACTACCTTATTATATGCGCAACCAAATCCTTTTTTATTCTATAGCTTTTTAAATATATAAATTATGTTCAAAAATATCGATTCAAAGATAGTGTTAAAAATTAATGGCATCTTTTCTTACCTCAATGAAAACCACAATATAAATAAGAAGAGAATGTGGCATTAGAAATAATCTAATACGAAACTGAGTAAAGTGGTACTTTCCATTAGTAATGATTGATCATTCTTCTTTTAGAGCAATCAGCTTTGTTTTTTAGATAAAGAATCACTTAATCTGATCTCTAATTCAATGTCTTAAGGATAGACAATGCATTATCCTTTGTGGACGTTGCTGTATATCTATTGGAATGAGCTGTTCGCTAGTTTGAAAATGATTAAGTTAACTCTAACGGATATCTACAGGATAGCGTGAAGGAAGGATGTGAGGGGAATTTACCTTTCAATCACACGTTAAGGATGTAGAGATAAATGTAGTGACGGGACATGAAATGAAAGAGGATGAAACAAGACTTGAGTCATCTTTGACCCAAGTTTAAAAAATGAAAGACTTAGCTATAAATATAGAAAGGAAGATAAAGAATCTCTATATTTTGTTCTTCTTAGAATAAAATATTGGAATAATACATTCCTAGACAAACCTTAAGGAATTTGAAATTGATGTCGCATGTCGTCTGTTTTATTTTTATTTTTTTTTTTGAATGAGACCGGGGCAATTATTTTTACACTTGGTTATCTTGTGTGTCTTTAATAAAGGTTACTGTGTATCAAATATTTTTCAGAGTTATTTTCTGAATCCCGATATACATGCTAAGATGTAAAACTTCCTTAGGTTTTGTCCATGAATATATATGTTGCTAGCTGTATTTTAGTGAATTTATTTTGCTTATCCCTAGTTCACGTGGTACAGGCCATGATAATCATGGTGGGTAGTTAGCGACTGCTTTTACTGTAAGCGCACCACATGTCTACACATGTGAAAAGCAGTTTGACTTTGCATTTACAAATGTGCCAGAGCCCCGTTTGGTTACTTGCACTCGCTGGTGAGGTTGGACTTTGGCAAGAATCGGGGGCCATTGGAGCATTTTTTTAAAACAGAAAAAAGTGTCCAATGCGGGAATCGAACTCGGGTCGTAGTGGTCGAAAACCAAACGGTTTAACCAGCCTTCCACTGACCCCCCTTTGGATTCAATTTTGAAATTTGGATTCAACAAGCTTTAGAAGTTGTAAAAATTCGAACGAGAGAGAAAATGTTTAATGTCGGATATAAAGTTAGTTTCTATAGTCGATGCTTTCACGGGAAATTTGCATATCTGTGGCTCCAGTGAGCTGTCACTAGCCCACCGTTACTGGTATGTCGCTGCGACCGGCCATTCAGGGGCCGCCCTACTAACAGAGATGTCTCTTCGGGTAAATAAGGAATGATGATGCTCTCTCCATCTCAGAATTGATAAAGACATATTCTACATGTTTTTATTGAGCCTTTGAGGTAAGGAGAGTTAACGAAGAATCCTGATTGTCTGGGATAGGACTTTTCGCCGTTGGGAAGCCTCCTTGACTGTTTATACCTGCTCAGTCTCTTTGCTTATATATATATATATTTCACTTCTACTGTTTTACTTGAAGTAGGGTATGTTTTAGTATTTGACAGATAGTAATATTATTTAGAAATATGGCGTGTGTGTTCTCTGTTTAAAGCTGGTCTTATGGGAACATTTATAGAAAGTTGTTAAATATATCCCCAAAACAAAGAAAAGAAAATAGCATGGTAGTTGCTTTCCGTATGTCTACTCAAATTGAAAATGAAATGGCCAGCTGAGAATTTACTCTTTTAGCTTCATTGTATCGGAAAATCAGACATTATCATCGAAACGCTATCCAAAGGCATGGTGAAAGGGTCTAGCAGACCTTTTATTTTCAATTGTTTCTTTAACAATGACCCAGAATCAAGGCAGACCTGGTCGTGACTATATAGTCTCTTTCTAGCATGCCGTTGCAGACTCCTGAATGTGGATATATCAAGAATATCAGTCAAGTCATGAGACGGAAACTGGAAAATGAATTGCCAGTTCTGACTGTCCTTCCTTGTCGGACCTCGGACATTCTTTTCAAGCCAAATCTCTCTTTTTCCACGAAGGCAACTAAACTGCTTCCAGGTCGAGCTCTTTATCTTTTGCATCTCCCATATTTCAAATCGGATAAGACTATACCGAATTTGCACCGAGGTTACTTCCATGGTATTTGAAAAAAAGAGACCAACTTTTTCTTACCGAGACCTCTGGTGACCGATTGGATGTTATCCGTCGCTTTCCAAACGTACTTGCTTCACAGAGGATGAATTTCCTGAGAATTTGTTGAAGCCTTCGAAGATTCATTTGGCAGCAATTCGAAGCTTTTCTGATCTACACCTCAATATTCGAAGCGCAACATGGTCAACGCTTTTCTTAAATCGTACGGTGGATCGGATCTATAGACACTTCTGCCATCCAGACTTCGGACTACAGGACCTTCAACGGCATGTTCATTGGATGTCTGAGCCGTTGACTGCCAGAATTTATGTCCGTGTTTCAGAGGTTCGCCTCAAATGATGTTCTTCTTTCTTGGGATATCTCACGAATATCTAAGAGGCCCTATATGTCCTGGATGTCACCTATTCCTAATCGAAATTTCCGTTTGAATACTGAACCAAAACTACCTGTAGACATGATTTAGAAGTTAGGTCTATGATCATACTTTCTCGGATGGGGATCGCTGTACTCTACAGAGAACTGGCCACGGAATACATCATTTAAAATCGATAGGATTACAATACACATCAACCAAAGACATTGAAATTTGAACACTTTTATTGACATCTTGTCAATTAGGCTTTAAAAAATGAAAGAAGAAAATAATTGGAATATTTACAATGAATAATCAGTGAGGGAGACCCCACCATCTTGATGTATATTTTAAAGAATAGGATTATTCAAATAAAAAATATTTTACGCACAAAAAAAAAACTTTATGAAAAACCTCATAATTATATTAAGAAAAAG
This sequence comes from Cordylochernes scorpioides, assembly GCA_030710605.1. NCBI lineage: Eukaryota > Metazoa > Arthropoda > Arachnida > Pseudoscorpiones > Chernetidae > Cordylochernes > Cordylochernes scorpioides. The sequence goes on along the minus strand of CP092883.1, from coordinate 25,880,018 downwards.
GAATCTCCTTATCGTGCAACTCAAAGTTGCTGATGACTTGCGCCATCTATCGGAATACATATAATCAATTATCATCAAATATAATTAGTTGCACGAAAAGGGGATGCCTTTTTATTAATTTATCCAACTTAGTACAATTTTGCATTTGTATTATTTTACTATATTTCACAGTTTTACCTTGAAACAAAAATGATATTATTAATATACACATCAACACAAAAGCCTTTATTAGGGACTTGCCCCATACAGATTCTCCCAATTGGGTAAGGTAATAATTACCTTGTGTTATTTACATAGGTAGTGAAATAGAAATTGAACTGGCTCTACTCTTCGTCTCAAAGTCAATCAATTGTTGACTGGTCCTTACATAATGATGATCTAAAAAAATTATAGTAAGCTATTGCCTTAAATTTGTTTGCTGATATTTTTGAAAGCAATACGTAAGGTGAAGTGTTGGTACATTTAATTTGTTAATATAGGGCCTTCCTCTCTGCATCAAGGGCTGTACAATTAAGCAGGTAATGGGGGAGTTCTTCAGTAATTTCCTTGTCACACAGTGTACATTTCAAGAGTTTGGCCTCAAACGTCAGAACGTTGTTTTTTTTTTTTTAAGACTGTAAATAGTATTCTCGATTGAGCTATGCATCGTTTGACTGGTAAAGGGAAATCATCGGTTAGGTAGCATTCTATTTCTATTGACGTATGGAAATTTTTATAATGTGGATAAAGTTTTGAATTTCTTATTCCTGATTGGCATTCTTGTATCGATTGATCTGACATTGTCCTTATAATCAAATAAATATAACTTTGCAATATATTGTGATCCGAGCATCCAATAAGCCATGAGAAACCGTCGTTATTTAGTGTATTTGTTAAACTCTTTGTAAATCCAATATTTTGTTTGTAGAGGTATAAACATCCCATAAGTGATCCAAACAGATTGATGGTAATCTCGTAGTGTCCATTTGCTATTATTAATATTTGTATTTTTATTTATTTGGTTTAGTATTTTTTACCTCTCCATATATATTCTTAAATATTTGATTGTGACTATTTATTAATGTTGTGTTAATTTTGAGTATTAAAAAACATTCTGGCCAAGAGAAATGTCTTTAAGAGTTTTTTTACATTGATAAAAATATTGAGATGGCTTATCAGTGGTGATGCCTCCCAGCGGTTTCTTCGGTGTAATCTACCAATCTCTTCTCTAATACTGTATTGAAATGTTTTCTTTTTTATTTTCAGGACTAAAGATGAACTATTGACAAATTATATTAAACCAACTATTCTATATACAGTTACGAGCGTCATGCGTTCTTCATCTCTTAATTCTTCAGTTTTCATCTCTGTCACCGTTTGCTTTTTTTTTTTTTGGAATGGCGCTCTCCTAATGGTTGGCTACGATCACGCCACCTTTGCCCCCCATCATGCCCCCACTCGCTTTTTCGTTTTTGTAACTATTGTGTTGGAGCGGGTCGCTCCTTAAATAAATGCATATATTAGTTAATAACTAAATGGAATCCTCTCTTTCTTTTTCCCAGTAAGAGACGCCTACGGAAGCCAACAGTACATAGACAGATATAGCACATAGGCTATAGTTATTAACTAATATATGCATTTATTTAAGGCGCCAATTTATAATTGTAACAAATAGTATTTGAATAAAAACATTCAATCGGGTAAAACACGGGCGTTGCCCGGGTCATTCGGCTAGTAGACATATACGATCCAAGTGTACAGTATAAATGCCTTTAAATATTCAAAAGAATCAAGTTTGATTAAAAAGATATATGTTTGACAATAGTTACCACGATGAAAGCGATTTTTCCATCTCAATATACTCCTTTTTCATACGTCCTTCTTTCTCTTTCGATCTACGAGGAATAAACAAACTCATTGATGATATCATCAAGTAATACCCTCTTTAAAAGTGGTTTATGGAGGATTAGCTACCTTTTCAATCTCCATGGACTTAGCTGAGAGCCAATTGTCATCATCACCTGATCAGAACATCTATGGGAATGTAGGATACTACCATCAGCTAATAGGAGTCTGAATTCAGCAATGCATCGACGAGAGCTGCGGAAATCTTGTTCTTTCAGGAGAAACAATCCTCAATAGTGAAAATAAACGACGGCTTCGTTCAAATCGGTTCTAAGGAAATAAACATCACGATATCGAAGTAGAAGTCTGGCAAAGTAAGCGTATTTATATCCTGTGCTAGAGGCTGTGAAGTTAACATTCAACAACCAATTCACGTCACGCTGAATGTACGATGACTCGGCGTTAGCAGATCGCTTACCAAGCCTGGTCGGTGGTGGGTCAGATGGTCTAATATATTAACCAAGAGTTTTTCCCTAACTTAAGCCAGGTCAAGTGCTTTCTGAAACAGGTGACAAAGCTGAAAAATAAAACAGTCTCCGATCAGAATAAATTTGAAGGTACATATCTTGGTCAGCGGCTCTAGTGCGCAAATCTTTGACAAGTGGTTCGAGATGGACCTCAATATCTTGGATGCCACGATTCCTGTTATTTGAATGAAGGTTAAGCGGATCGTACTGAATTACGTCCTATTCTTTGTGAAGAACGAAGACATCCCGTAGCGCTTCATCCAAAATACAATTTGAGCCCATCATCCATAAGAACATCGAGGATTAATGTTAGGATGGTGCAAGTCTGGAAGCTTCTATTACTCTGCAAGACAGAGTCAAGCATCCCAGATTAATGCTCAGCTGGATGGCAATTCTAAGGAGTTGGTCTCCTATATTTATGTAACTAATGGTATAAAGAGGTCACAACGTCGTATGATCATTTGGATACTCCTGTTATATTAACGAAGTCTTGAAGTCGCTTTCACTTCAAACGCCGCTCACACGCTACCGTACCATCTTCCCAGCGACATAGAAAAAAAACTTCTAAGACGCACGTTTCGGCGCTTTTTCCATCTCCGAATGGTTCATAATGGATTTTCAAAAAAATAATTATAAAACAACTGCAAAACTATTGCCGCCAGTTTTTAGCACCTAGAACTGGATAATAAATCCTTCCACAACGTTAAACGAAGACGGGAAGGCTATTTATCCAATCAAATACCTAGTAGAAAATGGTCGTTGTCAACTTTGTCAGCGAGCTAATGGCTCTGACACAATAGATGATCATTGCCCTATATAAGAATCTCTCACACGATAGAAATTCTTATCAGTATCTGAAATTGTATTTTTATATTGCCTCCCTGATCTTTGGCGTAATTATTCTTTTTTTTTACAGTAAAATTCACTACTTGCTTTCTCAAAGAGCTTGAAATCATTATCTTATTACAACAGGAGAAGAACGCCATGTATAAGTACGACCTAAGACACCCGTGTAACGGCTATAGTACCGTTTTTGCACCAGAAATAACCAACACGTAATCGGACTTCGTCTGAGTCGGCACCCCGAGTTTCTTATTAATCGATAGGGGATTCTGAGACAGCTTAGACAGACTGAAAACGTCGGCCTCGTCGTTCAGGAATTTTCCGTGATATTTGTTAGCGCAAGCAAGCTTCACCCAAGTGCTCTTAGGCCGTCGGCGTTCCCGTCTGAGAGATGGTCCGAGTGTTGAACGTACGCTGTACGAAGAAGTTCTAAGTTTCTAGGCAATGACGCATTACACTTTGCTGGAATTCTTCGTAATTGGATCTGACCGCAACTGACTGGAGGCCCTGTTGGAGAAGCTGTCACTGCCATCTGTTTTCTTCCGGTGAGTCTCTGACTTTTGCGAAGAAGCAAACGCTGCCATTCGGGTTATAAATAACCGCAGCAGACATCCTAATTTCAGAACGGGGCGAAAGAAGGCTTCGGCCTTGACATTGCGGATTAGTTCCGACATTTTCAGCATAGGGGTTGTCCTTGCTGTGCTGCCTCCAAGGAATCTTCGGTCGCGGATGAGCATTCGCTTTTGAAAATAATATTATTAGCTTCATTAGGGACGATGTTCTTTTAAAACTGGTGTCACTGATCAGCGAAGAGTTACGCATAGCCTTCGATGTTGATGTTAACCTTAAAAACCCTTGATGTAGTTCCGAAAGCACCGGAAGGACTCTCATTCAGGATTCTCATGGGCGTCTGAATCTTTAACTCTTCTGGCATAAAATTCTTCACCAGAAGAGCATAATGTACATTATAATCGTCTGAAGTAGCCCTCCTTCACTCGTGACCTTCTTTATTGATGAATATGAACCGCACTACCAACATCATAGTCCAAATATTCATTATGTACCCACTCCATTGCTACATTCCACCTGAAACCAACCTTGTGCGGGAGAAAGCTTTACTGGGGCATTACGTGTGGGTTACGAACCGGGTCTTGTGGTTTCTGGGGTCATCGTGATTTTATGCTAAGTTAAGGTCGCCCTGATGGGTATTGTGGTTCAGATTAGACCTGCATTCTGAAATGTGTGGAGGATCACCAACGGCTACTCCTGACTAGTTCTCAGCGGGAAGTGGATGACACTATCGCTGGCTCTTACTGAAGAGGGAGAGATTGCTGGGTCTCTGGAAACCCGCCTCTTCCTGCGTCCTTGAGCTCGAGAACTAGGTATTTTCTAATATGAGGGCCCTGTGTCTTCGAGGCTATTCTACGGACGACAGACAGGCTCCCTTCCAGGTTCTGATAGTTTATTGTTAGCGTTAACTGCAAAAACACTCAAGTTCAATATATTGGACAAAACATGCAGTGGAAGTCATCGTCCTACAGGCTGAGCAATTCTCCTTCTTGGATGCGGCGCGGCTACAAGATCATCTGTTCGGATAGCAGGAAGTGGATTTGGCCTCGAACGTGGAAGCGTGTTGATACATGCCCTGGGCCTACTTACTTCACAAATCCTTCTTCTGGTAAGTAGAATTAGCGCTCAGGCTGCTTCTTCATGCCCTACCATATCCTAAACAACCTACTTCAAGGCCTGATATTTGTGATCCCTGTGCGTCCAGCGACAGAAGTGGCATCTACTCCTGAAGGCGTTCACCTCCTGTGATTCACCAGGTCTAGCCTTTTGGCGTTTGCCTCAATAGTAGGGCAATACAAGCAAGGACGAAGGTCACCATCTACCATCTTGGTATTGAGTAGGCAATGCCAGCCATCAATCATTGCCACCTGCTTACTTTGGGGGGAAGGAAATTTACCAGCCCAATGGTAGCGGAATATTTATTGCAGTTGATATTATATTAATATAGTTTTACATATCAATATTCTCGAATAGAGCTAAAAGGTAAGGAATAGTATATGGATAGAGGCATAATTAATGAAAAACTGATTACCTATAACTTAAAAAGGCTGATGTCTTTGAACCTAAAACTGATTCATTTTTTAACTTACAGAAATGAGCCTATTCCTTTATTGAATCAAAGATAAATATTGTCTGAATCCCGATGTACATGCTAAAATGTACAACTTCCTTAATTTTGTCCATGAGTGTACATTTTGTCTTTCTGTCTCTAGTTATATGAAAAAAGACAAATATTAACACTATATTGCAATCCCAATCAACGTAAATATTTAAAATTATAAACTTTTTTTTACAGTTTCATTGGCTGATGAGATTTGTCTACCTATAATAGCATTTCTAGAGATCGGTAGAAAGGTTGAGAATACCGCGCTATAAAAAAAAACGAAAGAAAAGATAACCAGAAGGAACTCAGTATTTATTATTACTCATCTTTATGGCAGTTTATATCTGATAACTTATTTGTTGTTGTTGTTGTTGTCGTGTCCAAAGAAGAGTCTCAGATGTCTCCATGCATCTCCAGCACATCAGCAGCAACATCTACTATCTTGCTCTTCATTGGAAAATGGGTGCCGTTGCCACTTTAGTCACCTTGGAAACGAACCAGAATTTGGTCGAATATTCCAAGGGTCCAGGGGGAACCGCAGAGAGGTGTGGTCAGACTTCTCCCCCCCCCCCCTCGATAACATATTTATTCAATCAATATATCAATACCTTTATTAAAACCTTTATTTTTAAACACAAACGTGAATAAAGAACTATATAATTATTTTAATAATATATCATTTTAAATACGAAAAATGCCTATCCTGACATCTCATATGAGTAGATGATAGAGCGCTATATAGTGGAACAAAAGCAAATTAAATATTGATTGAATTTTTCAGTGATATTTGGTCAATTCACTTTCTTGCTAAATCATGGAAAGCTAACTATGTCTGCATTTCGGGCTGTTGTTTCCAATATTTTTCTATTTTTACATTAAATTTTCAAAATATTTAATATGCACATAGGTTATAGGTACTCTCCTGCTTGTCTTTTTATATGTAGATTTCTGTTAATTATTAGAGAGGGTCGAAAAACACCGGAGAGAGATTGCAAAATTACTTTATTATATCGTCCATATAAGATAATATAAGGTTAAATATTAAAAAAAGAATGAATATAAATAAATAATATTATAAATTAAGGATAAATATATAGATGAAAAAGTATAAATACAGTAGAACCTCCTTGTAAAGGACAACACCTAATTGCAGAGCCAAAGTGTCCTTTAAAAAGAGGTGTCCTCTTACCGGAGAGTTGCTAAATTGTAAAAATGGTAATTTTGCAATTTAAAACTGTCCTTTGTGGAGAGGTTTCCGCTAAAAGAAGGTTCTACTGTATTAGAAAAAATTATAAATTGTGTACAAAAAAGATTTTTTATTTTATTAGAGAAGAATTTATGTTATTGTTTAAGATTTTCATGTCTCATTTTTCATTCTAAAAATATATAGATATATAGGCTGTAAAAAAATTTTGAATATTTTTTATTCTCCCCTCTATTTCTCTTTTTTTACAGATTATTAATTTTGATGTTTATATATTTTTATTACTCTGCGTAAACTTCCCTAATTACTTCTCTTGTGTTTTATCTATTTCAGTTTGAGCTTCTGCCTTAAATATATTGCTGTGTCATCCTGAAGTTTTTCTTTCCTAATTTTCCACGTGGCAATATACTGTATATAAAGTCTTCATTGGTGGCGCCCAACGCGGGGTTGAGATAGAGGGAGGAATAAAAAATATTCACATTTTTTTAATAGTCTATATATATATACACTAGCCGAATGACCCGGGCAACGCCCGGGTTTTACTTGATTGAATGCTTTTATTCAAAAACTATTCGTTGCAATTATAAATTGGCGCTGTGGATGTCATTCTTGTATAATATATAAATGAGTTTTAAAAATTGTAAAAAAAAAAAAAATGCATCGGCCGGGAATCGAACCCGGGCCGCCCGCGTGGTAGGCGAGCATTCTACTACTGAACCACCGATGGTTATGAGAAATGACCATATTTGGGTATTTATTCCATTCACAAAAGCAAACGGTGACATAATTGATTAAGAAAGAATTGATTATGACGCTGATAACTGTATATATTATCTTTTTTAGAATGAAAAAATGAGACATGAAAAGTCTAAACAATAACAGAAATTCTACTCTTCTAATTGTAGCGACTATACTTTTATATAGATCCTCTTATTATTTAGAAAAAGGTATCTTCTCATCGTGCAACTAAAAGATGCTGATGACCTACGCCATCTGTGGTAAAAAATATCAACTAATCGTTGATAAAATAATCATTTTTATCAATATAAAATTGAAATAACAGAATTCCAAGAATTTAGTTTTTTTTTATTATTCCTAGAAGCCTGATGTTTTCACCTTGATAATCCTTTATTTTAATTATTCCAGAATTGGTCAAAAATCCATTCTTGATTAATAAAAAATATAGCCACGTTTTTTATTAGTCAAAAATGGATATTAGGCCACACACAATTCTGGAATAAATAAAAATCAACGAATAGTTGATATTTATTCCTAAAGATGGCGCAAACCATCAGAAACTTTTATTTTCATGATCAGTAAATGCCTTTTTCTTAATTTATCCTCCTGATCCTATTAAAATTTGACTTTTTTTTTATTATTTTTTCCTTTTAATATTGTTTTTTCTATAAATACTCCTGAATGAGACTATCTTAGATGAGATGTCATGATAGGAATCATGGCTGCGACTGACTTCATCGTTTTACTCTAGTTAAATTTGTCTAGGTAGTTAGAGCATTATCTGAGTTTGACACTTCGCTTCTTTGTCGTTGAATCACATTCGACGATTACATAATGAAACATTGTATATTCTTATGGCGGATTTGAGGTATTTCCAAGATAAATAATCACAAAACTATTGTTTGATAAGTTTCGTTCAATATTATGTAATGCTGGTGTCAGCAAGATTTGATTGATACAATAGCGTCGCACTGGCTCACTTAACTGCAATCTTTGTCAGGAGTTGTGTGAGATAATGCCTATTGGCGAATGTGGCCCAGAAAAGTAATATTTATCAACTTGGCTAGACGCTCTTTCGTTTGTAGATTTCTTGAAGATTTCTAAATTCAAAAGATCGCATCCACAACATTGCATTATTTGGAGCTACGATTGTAAATCTGTGAGATCTGTGAGCATTTCCCTTTCTTGCCTTGAATGATATTGTGGGGAGATACTAGAGTTAGAGACAAGCCTTGAAATTTGGCCTTGATTTTGAAAATTCGATATTTTTGGATGCCATCCGTTAATGATAGTTCAATGATCATAAGGATGATATGTAACAATGATTAGTGGAGGTTGATGCTATTCCGGAATCAGTTCACGCACATTAACAAATTCTTAAAATTCCATCTCATATTTGTTACCTATATTAACTGATCGCTTCAATTTATTTTCTTTACTCGTTACACCTATTCACACTTTGCTACAGTTTCCTTTTCAAATTTGTTTAAAATAAACTCCTTATTGTGCTTCAAGTTCAAATCCATGTTTCGGTTCAAAAAGTGCACTTTAATTTTGTTTCTATTCCAATTACGTGTCACACATTAACCATTTTAGTTTCTACTACAGGTCGCGTGTGTCTTCATATCTTATTGGTACGTGGAAAATTCAGACAAACTTCGGGATGACACAGAAATTTATTTACGGCAAGAACAAACTATGAATGATAAACAAAAGATAAGCAATGAGGGAAGTTTACAGAATAGCAAAATATATTTTTAAAAATGATACTCTGTTAATAAAATAATGAAAACTTTGCTACAATATTTATAATACCAAAATTTATAGAAAATATACTCCAGATTATATACACTTTTCCTCTTATTGCCCCCTCAGTCACAAGATCAACACTGTAAAAACCCTCTCCAAAAGAATATATACACATTGTTCCACCAAACTCTCAAAAGATACAGAAACCCAATTTTTGATCAATAAACTCACTTCTAGTGGTTATCCGAAAAATTTTATATTAAGACATTTCCATAATTCCTCTCTTATAAGAAATAATAATGTTTATATATAAATCAATATGTATAATTCCCTATTCCCATAGTAGTACCAATATAGCCAGAATTTTAGGCAAACACGGTATAAGAACATATTATGAAAGCAACCCGAGTATAGCAACCATAATAAGAAACCCCATTACAAGAAACAGTATTCCTATAACAAAACTATACAATAGCAAAGCCGTATATTCCATACCATGCAACTAATGTAATAATGTATATGTAGGTGAAACAGGTAGACATATAAAAGACAGAATAGACGAACATAGAAGAAATATTAAAAACAAAGACCCCAAATCTCTAATAGTACAACATATCAGAAACACAAATCACGATTTCAACCTAGCAAACCCTAATATTCATTACACAAACATAAATAGTAAATACAAAAGATTAATACTGGAAGCACTGATTTCATCTTTTTTAAAAATAAATAAACGTACCCTTATCGAATCTATTCGTTATTACAATATCCATTTGTTTCTTTCTTACATTTTAGATTCACATATTGTAATACATATTTCGCTTTATAATTGATTTAACATTTTTTAAAAATTATTTTATTTGACATATCGGACGCGATACCCCAGCTCGGGATACTTGCGCCTATATACATTTTAGTAGATTATATACAATTCATTTTATATTCTTTTGATTTAATACTCAATTTGAAGAATCAATTCAAAATTCGCATTTTAAAACCCCACATTGCTTCACTTTTCATTCGAGTTTTGCTTTATTTACATATTTTCTACTTTGATTCTTACTATTTTCAAGGTCATGTTCTCATAAACTCAATTTTAAGATTATATATATTCGACATATTTAATTTATAAATATTTCCGATTTGCTTCAATTTTTTTCCATTCTACATTTGTATCAAAATTTTCTCTTAGCTTCAATATTAATAAAATCCTAGTTATATATGATTTATGCTTTGTTATTATTTTATTATATTCCCGTTAGCTAGAATTCAGACTTCAATGTATTGTTCAATATGAGTGTTCTTTATATGATCCAAATGTAGCCTCAGAGTCTTCACTTAGTTTTGCTTGATAATACGTATATTACTTGTATCAGTTAACATTCCAAGCTGTCTATTTCTCTCTCAAATATATTTACCACTTAGCTACACATTTTCCATTCCAGATTCGCTTCTTTTAGACCCTAACTCTTTTCATTTTCCATTATTTCCAATTCCTATAAATTATATAATTATAGATTCACTTCATCTAATTTGATTTTCTTTCAGTTTCATAACCAGGTCAGGTTCAGATATTTTGAATAATTTCAATTTCTATTGTAGATTTTATTTTTTATTTTTTCGACTTAAAGCTCTATGTCCCCCTAGGGATACTTGCACTTAAAAGGTAAACTAAACATTGAAATAAAAGAAAGAAAGATTTTTGAAATATGTACAAGAATTAGAATGCAAGTTAATTAGATGAAAAAAAAAAGAAAAAAAAATCAACACATTTGAAAGTGAATACGTTGTCGTTAATTTTGATTTAACAAATCCATGTTGTCTGGAGCTCAAAAGATTATTGCTTTCATAAAATTCATAAATTCGATTTTTCAAAATATTTCGAAAATATTAGAAAGATTTTATATCATTGACATAGGTCGATAATTTTTTGTTGATTCTGAATTAGATTTGTGTGGTTTAGGAATTACCTTTAGAGCTTCTATTTTCCATTTCTACGGATAATACCTCTCACTTCAGTTCCAATATTTATTAGCTTCTGAGAATTCCTGCTTGATATCCTTTCTATATATGAATATACTTACCTTCGTTTCTTTTCCAGATTGTGCCACATATAACACATCGCTTCAAGATGTTTTCACATATTCCCATTTTTCTATATTTAACCTACCAATTTCCTCTCTCGTACAATCCCCACTTCAGTTCCAGTTTTATTCTATAAGAGGCGTTCCATTTATATTATTTATACAAGGTATGTCCCATAAGTTCCCGGACTGGGTCCATAAAAAAATAAATAAATGAAAAATGTAAATGAATTTGACTGTTTATTATAGAAAAAATATCTGGCTACACGGTGGTACCAATATCGAGGCGGTACTTGCGCGCGCGCCAAGGTTATTCTAATTTATTTAAAGGTCACACCTAGCGCTGCGGCGATTTTACGATGGAACAAAAATTGAAGCAGAGGATTTGCATAGAATTTTGTGTGAAACTTCAAATATCAGCAACCGAAACTTTTGAAATGCTTAATAAAGCATTCCCCAATGACGCCCCAAAGAGAACAACTGTTTTTGAATGGCATTCTATATTTAAAGCTGGCAGAATTTCCATTGAAGATGATCCTCGTCAAGGACGCCCAAAATTTCAAAGGACCGATGAAAATGTGCAAAAAATCACCGATTTGATAAAAGAAAATCCTCGAACCACTTTGCTGGAGCTAGAGCAAGACACAGGCATCTCTAAAACAACGATTGGAAGGATCGTAACCGAAGATTTGAAGCTCAAAAAGACTCCTGCAAAATTCATCCCAAGATTCCTCACCAATGAGCAAAAACTGTGTCGGCTTGCAACCTGTGAGGACATGATGGAAATGACAAGAACGGATCCAGAATGGAAAGACAAGATAATTACAGGCGACGAGACATGGGTCTATGGCTATGACCCTGAAACCAAACCTCAATCTGCCGAGTGGAGAGGTTAGGTTGAGCCTAGACCCAAAAAATTCAGAAACAAGGTGTTGCTGGTCGCTTTTTCGGATAACAAGGGCATTGTTCATCACGAGTATCTTCCTGCAGGCCAAACAGTTATTAAGGAAATGTATTTGGGCATTCTTCGCCGTCTAAGGGAAGCGATTCGAAAAAAAAGGCCAGAAAAATGGACTAATGGTGGCTGGATCCTACACCATGACAATGCTCGCCCTCACACAGCGCACTTGATGACTAGCTTTTTGGCGAAAAACGGGACACAAATCCTACTTCAACCACCCTATTTTCCAGACTTCGCACAAAATGACTTTTTCCTGTTCCCCAAACTTAAAGCAGTTCTAAAAGGAAGACATTTTGACACCAGGGATGACATAATAGAAAAATCGCCGTTAGCATTGAAGAGCATTCCAAAAGAGGCTTATAAAAACTGTTTCGACAATTGGGAGAAACGATGGCGTTGGTGCGTCGAAGCAAGGGGGGATTACTTTGAAAAGTTTTAATAAAAAAAATAATTAAAAAATCTTACCTTTTTTTTTATGGACCCAGTCCGGGAACTTATGGGACATACCTTGTATTTAAATTTAGTTTGCACTCCAGGGTGTTTCATTTATTCAATCTTTTCACTAATTTCCATTCCAAATTCGGTCATGGACAAAGCTTTAGAAAATTTCATTTTTTTATGTCGCCGGCTGTCTGTTTTTTTCTTTCTGTTTTTTGATGTAGATAGAGGACAATTTTGTTCACTCCTGGTTATCTCGTGTGCCTTCAATAAAGGTCACTTTGTATCAAATATCTTTCAGAGGTATTGTCTGAATCGCGATATACATGCTTAAAGTTACAAGATCCTCAAGTTTTGTCCATGAATGTACTTCTATTATGCCCGTTTAACATGTTTCTATTCCACATTAGTTTCATATAATTTCTATATCGCTCCCTCTGTTTCTTCAATTCAGGTTTCCCTGATAAATTATTCACATCGTGTCAGTTTCCATTTCAAATTAGCTTCACATTATTTCATGCATATTTAATTTTCATTCCATATATAGTCTACATATTTTTTAGCTTCCACTCCAGAGATTCGTTTCACATTATTTGACAATATATGCAGGGTCATTACATTTATTACTTGTCAGATTTCAGATCCGAACTAACAGTCATACTACAAGCTTTGAAACCCGTAGAGGAAAACGAGACTAAAAACATAATAATTTATACAGATTCAAAAGCCGCTATCTTTGCAATGAAAAACTGCTACTACTCACAAGACAGACTCCTCAAAAACATTGCTGCAGAAATAAACAAACTGAACAAAAATACCAAAATAAGTCTACAATGGATTCCATCACATGTGGAGTCCCTGGAAATGAGGAGGCCGACAGATTGACAAAGAAAGGAGCAGCTGGACATCCTGATGCGGTGAATTCCGAGACCTACCTTTCAGCAAGGGACCATATTAACAACTAAAACTACAACTGATAAGGAACCATAGAGATAGTTTCCATCATTCTTGGTACCAAATAGAAAACCCCAAAAAACAGACCCTCCAACTAAACAGAAGGGAATCGACACAGTTGGCCAGATGGAAATCTGGTCACCTGCGCCCTCTAGTCTATAAAGAGGGAGCCAAAAGCTTCCCCATGTACACTAGGTGCAAAACCGTAGAGGCCACTCCCCAACATATATTAAATTATATTGGAAAGGACAAAGGATCCCTGTACAGAGAAACAAGAAGAGTTCTTGAACTTCTTTATGAGCACGACCTCCAAGATCATGTCTAATTTAGACTAATAAAAGGATTTTAAAAATGTATAGCTTGACATAATTTTAAAAATATTTCGCTTCTATTTAATATATATCTTCACATCATTTCATAAATATTTAGATTATATTCTAGATTCACACTTCAAATAATATCATATATAATTAGCTTCATTCCATTTAGAATTTCACATAATTTTATAAATATTCAATTTCCATTTCATATATAGCTTGAGATAATTTCATATATGTTTGATTTCCATTCCATATTTGCTTTACATTATTTCATCAATATTAAGTTCCCATCATAAATAGCTTCACATAATTTAAGAAATATTCGGTTTCTATTCAGTATTCGCTTCACATAATTTAAGAAATATTTAGTATCCATTCCAAAATATGGAGTCAAGTAGAAACTTCTTAGTGTCAACACATTTCAGATTCGCTTCACTGCATTTCATAATATATTTAGTTTCATATCATATAATACAATATAATGCATCTTATGATTGTAGAACGACGTTTGACAATTATATCGCAATTGTTTCTTTTGAACGAAAAATCGTAATTTATTTTAAGGAGAAATAACGACTATATCTATCCTTAGGGATGAAGTATGGAAGGATGAATTGTGAAGAGTAATGATGAACGGAAAAATGCGATTTTTCGTTCAAAAGAAACATTTGCGGTAAAATTGTCAAACGTCGTTCTACAATCATATCATATATAACTTCATTAATTTTTTTTTATTAAAATGGCATATATTGGATCGAAATATCATTTATTTTACCAATATTTCAGTTGGCTGAACGCCAACCTTTATCAAGGTGTTATCAAAATATATCAAATATATCAAAATATAATTTCATGAAATTTCATATATAACTTCACAAACATTAATATAAATATTTCGTTTCTAATTTATATATAGCTCTACATCTTTTCATATATATAGTTTCATAATATTTCATATATATCTAGTTTATTTTCCATTTCATATATATGGCTTTACAAAATATTAAAACCTTTTTAGTTTACCTTTCTTTTTTCCCCCATTCTCCATATTATTTTCATATAATTTCAAAACATTATATTTTCAGTTTTTGTGTCATATATTGCTGCTTCGCTTCAGTTTGACGTGTTTAGGATTTCATCTTTCAATTTTCCTTTTAATTTTTCTTTCACTTATTCCAAGTTTCATTCACATCGTTTCAATGGCTTCATTTGATTTTAATTTCGCCTTTATCAAAGTTATATTGACTTTCTTTCAATATTAAAAATGGCTGCAGATAGATTTTTTTCCAGAGAGAGATACTTTAAATATTTTGTTTTAATTAATATAAGCTCTTTTGTTGTCGGTTGCTCTAGTAACACATATAAAACTATATTTTAGACTGAATATTATATATTTAATGAGTATGCATTATCTGATTAAAATATATATTTTGTCCTATATCGATATTTGAAAAGAAAAGCCATTGCTATTATTAAGATTGGCGTGCTCAACTCCACAGACAACGGCTGATTGCTCCCCCTCCCCTCTAAATTGCTTTTCCTCCGCACTCATGTACATATATAACCTTTTAGGGGATTCCCTTTGTAAGACAATAGTGTCTTAATAAAGGTTTTTGTTGTTGCTGTTATTAAGATTGGCGAATATATAGTTTTGATTCCATTGATTCAAATTAATTTACTCCACGAACAATTTCGACCATTATTATTGATAAAATAATTTATCTGTTAATATTTTCAATCTATTTTATATATTTCTATCTGTGTATGCAAATTGTGAGATATTGAAATTCATACGAAAGGACTTCTCACTTTAAAATTAAACAATAACATTTATTGATGTCTGCGCTTATAGGCATATTTTGTCACAGTTTCTAATTATAATTTTATTAATCAATTGATACACTTCGTGAGGGATGTTTTCCTCACAACAAAACTAGAAAAAATAAATGAAAAATCAGTTACAGAATTTACATACCTTCCTTATATAACATCAACATATAATTATTTACATATTTACTAATAAAGACATTTGCTTTACATTAAAATATACAAGTATCAGAGTCATCAAGCAACAATTCTTAATCAATTCTGTCACCGTTTGCTTTTGTGAATGGAATAAATACCCAAATATGGCCATTTCTCATAACCATCGGTGGTTCAGTGGTAGAATGCTCACCTGCCACGCGGGCGGCACGGGTTCGATTCCCGGCCGATGCATTCTTTTTTTTTTTTACAATTTTTAAAACTCATTTATATATTATACAAGAATGACATCCACGGCGCCAATTTATAATTGTAACGAATAGTATTTGAATAAAAGCATTTAATCGGGTAAAACCCGGGCGTTGCCCGGGTCATTCGGCTAGTTTTCTATAAACACATCTCGTGACAATATATTTATGCAGTTGTGAGAATATATAATATATAACATTATATACCACTTCTTTGAAAAATTCAAACAAAGTACAACCTGCAAACTATAGTGTTTGGCTATGGTCATTATGAATAGAGGAGTGGGTTTGATTTTGAAATATCCATTTGGTGAGATACGCATTGGTCGAATCTCCACAAAAATCTGTTTTAGTGTTGAAGTGGTTTATTCGGTCATTCTACGATATGATTATGGTAGCGTCTTGGGCCGAGAATGTAGATTATATGTATTGCTTTAATGTCATTAAAAGGAAGAAATGTCTTTGACCCATATACTATATATATGAGATAGTGGTTTAAAATGTAGGTATGTGGAGATTAAGTACGAGAGAATGTCCTATAGTATTCTTGATTATTTCTGACTTCAAGTAGAAAGACAAATATCGGCAGTTTCATATACCTACCTCGTAACAGGTTGAACATGTAATTTCATAGACACAAAATTTAAGGAAGTGGAAAGTCTTTGATGTCTATCGTCATCTTTTTTTTTTTTTTTTATGGAGATAGTGGCAATTTTGTTAACACTCGGTCTTCACAATAAAGGTTAATGTGTATCAAATATATTGTTGCGTTGTTGGTTGACAAAGAATAACTTCCGTGGGTACAAAGGATCTTTAGGACTTTATTTAAGCCTAATCGATAAAATAATTACAGAAGAGTGCAAAAATGAAACAACAATAAATAAAAACAGCAGTTACAAACTCACCAACTGCAGCACGGTGAGGGAAAGCAGGAGCAGAACAGGAGACAGAAGTTCGTAGAACCTTCTAGCATCTTCCAGGAAGTACACCGGCTTCGGCGGTAAGCAGCAGTCCGACCTCTTGAGACAGCAGCTTGCTTGGAGTACACCACGTAGCTTCGTTCTTCTTCTCCCTTGCATGAGTTCCTCATCCCTATATATATCGGAGTAGATCTTTCCAGAACGGTCATGGTTGGTTAACCAATCACAAAGCCGCCAGGCTTGAGCATTGCACAATCGCTACCAATTGGCCAATCCGTTGTTCTCCGATTTTTATAGAACGTTCTAAAACATTCTCTTCTGGAATGCGTCATTTTTCTATTTACGTAACAATATTTTAGAGTTATTGTCTGTATCCCGATATACATGCTAAAAGGTACAACTTCCTTAAGTTTTCTACATGAGTGTAGATGAGATATTGGCTAAAATGGAGATTTTCAGAGATGAAGTTCATGAGAGAGGATGTCTTATAGTATTCTTCACTTTTGCCGACTTCAGGCAGAAAGACAAATATGGATAGTTTCATATGTCTAGCAATGGAACAGTTCGAAGATGCCGAAACCTTTCTCTGATGTATTGGTCGTTAGGATATTTTTTTACTTGTACTATCAGCTTTCTACACTTCAGAAAAAAAATCCGAAACTAACCTTGAAAATAATATTTAACAAAAAAAAAAGGTTTACCAGAAGACATGATTTGTTTGTTATGACTTGCCTTCTAGACCGTATATATGGCTTGTTACCTATTTACATATTTAAACTTTACCCATTTTTTGCTTTTTTTACCATTTTTAGACTTGGAGTCGAGAGTCTATGTAAGACAAAATGTCTTAATGAAATGATTATTTTGTTGGTGATATATGCCAAAATACACTCATGGAAAAAACGTAAGGAAGTTGTACCTTTTATCATGTATATCGGTTGTTGTTGTTGTCGTGTCCAAAGAAGAGTCTCAGATGTCTCCATGCATCTCCATTACAGCAGCAGCAATATCCACTATCTTGGGTGTGTAAAGCTGCTGCTCTGGATCTAAGTCAATTTTCTGCAAGGCTGCGGCCATTGCTGGGCATGAGAAAATCCTCTTCATTGGAAAATGGGTGCCGTTGCCACGTTAGTCACCTTGTAAACGAACCAGAATTTGGTCGAATATTCCAAGGGTCCAGGGGGGGACCGCAGGGAGGTGTGGTCGGACTTCTCCCCCCCATGTATATCGGTAATCAGACAATAACTCTGAAAAATATTTGATACACAGTGGCCTTTATTGAAGACACCCGAAATAACCAAGTGTTAACAAAATTGCCTCTGTCTTCTTAAAAAAACAGACAACCGGTGACTTCAAATATTTTCAACTTCCTCAAGTTTTGTCAATGAGTGTAGTCAAAATAATATTTTGAAATATAATATTATTTCAAAATATAATATATATATAGCATATAGCAGGTCAGAGAGAGATGAAATTTCATATCTACATTTTTTCACCTATACAAATCAATAACATAATTTTCTTAGTGTATGGACACCCAGCGCCATCTGTTAACGACATATGGAATTATTTATAAAATTATTACTATTTTTTAATTTTCTATTTAACATATTAGTGTAAATTGGAGAAATAATGTATGAACGTGATTATTTAATTACATTTATATATATAATTTTTAAAATTAATTTTAAATAGCAAGCTTAAAGCTTAAGAGAGCATTAACTCATCATTAGGCCAAATGTTTCGTAAAAGCATCTTTGCGAAACCTTTAGACTGATGATGTGTTGACGCTAAAAAGAAAGTCATTCAGATTATTAAAGAAATATATTTTCAATCATTTTATCGTGTTTAAACATTAACCTTTGAATCACGAAAAATAAATTCACTAACAGAATTGGTTGTAAAGCGTTTCATTACCTTACATAGGCGCCAAAGATGCTTGGTTTCATAAAGGGGCGTGTATATATGTTATGATAAATTTGTTTGATGTTTTTGATAGAGAAAGTACTACTTGACTTAAGGCGTAAAGAAGAAAGGAAATCATAAAATTATATAAAGCAAATTAAAGATTACATATTCAAAAAAGATTTGAGCCGGCCTACGGGAAAGGAGGAAATATCTTTATTTACGGGGCTGCTAAGCAAAATGAATGATTTTTGAGCCCCAATGGACGCATAAAGCGGAATATATAAAGCAAAGTTGGAGGGCCTGGGGATGGGTGGCCAGGGGATCATCGCCAGATGAGGCCAGAAGAGCCGGGATGTAGAGAAGGATCAGGGGAGAAGGGTGGTGATCCGCGGAGATCAGGGGGAGGCAGAGACGGATCCAATAGTGATGAGCCAAGGGGTGACCATGGAGAGCAGACATACCGCAATGCTTAAAGTGTATGATTTTTAACCCCAAAATAATGTAGCAAGCAGACAAGCCGCAATGCACTATATCAAAGTACCAAGGTGCTGCACGCAACAAGGTTGTTCAAAAAGATTAGATTCCCAAGGCCAGGGAAGATAAAAGAAAGACAGCTGTTGTTCAAATAATAATATTAGATAAAGCGGGAATGATTCAGCAACTGATGGGGAAAGATAGATTTTCTTTTTGTAAAAATAAATATATAAAAAGTTTTAGATAAGAAAATTGCTAATCGTAATATATATATTTCTTTAAATGTGAGGGTACCAGTAATAAGACAACCAACCAGAAAAGTACACCATAGATTGCATAGCGCGTTCAAATGGGTCGCTGCGTAAGTTGATTTCTCGAGTAGCCCGCGCCGTCGAAACGCCAAACCATTTTCCCTCTGTCCTTGGGTTACAGAGACAGCGTCAGGGGCGATCACATACGCAGGGCAGGTCTCGAAACCTATCTCAAACAGCGGCACACGCCAGAGTTGCCGCTACGAGCGGCCGCTAATGACCGGTGTTAGCAATGAGGTGAGGAGTCCGAGTCACTCAGGTGATCGGAATCATCCACGCGGCCGCGTGGCTTAAGTCTATCAGAGGCCTTTAGGAACTCCAAGCAGCCTCGTCAAGTGCTCCTGTTGAAAATAAAGTCTTTGAGTGACCGCGGAGTGTACCCTAATTCTTCTGCACAGGTGGAAAGAAGGGGGAATCTAAGGGCATCAAGGCTGCTGCACTCAAGCACGATGTGTGACAGAGTTTCTTCCCTGTCAGCGTCGCAGTAAGGGCAGGAAGGATCGTCAATGACGCCTATCCTGTGGGCGAAACTGTCCGTCCACGTGTGTCCCGATAGCAGGCCAACCACAATGCGCTCGCTAGGGACGATGTAAGCATACCTTTTGTCTAAAAGACTCATTGGAGTAAGGGCAAAGCGGGTGTGGATAGAAGGAGCTATAGAGAGGAATCTGCTTTCCCATGCTTCACGCGCCCGGCCGTAGATCGCCGATTTTACAAACGACAAGTTTGTAACAGCTTGGGTCAGCAGACTCAGCACCCCGCTTTGCGAGTGTGTCCGCAATGTCATTACCCACGATCCCACTGTGGCCTTTGATCTATTGTATGGTGAATCTGTTCCCATTGCGATTCAATCGCGAAATCAGTAGCAGAGCTCTGTTGATAAGGTAATTAACAGTCTTAGAGTTCAGAACTGACTTCACGACTGAGAGGTTGTCCAGGAAGAATCCTAAGGTTAGATGATTTGGTAAAGTGGTTTCGTTTTCAAGTGCCTTAACCAAATCAAGGGCTTCCGCCTGAAAGACAGAAAAATTAAGGGACAGGACATGAGATTCACGTATTTCAGGTGCACAATCGAGACCAGAGAACCTGTACACGCATGCGCCAACTCCATCTCTGGTTTTGGAACCATCTGTATAGTATGCCACGTGGAAGAAAAGAGCAGGAATATTACTAGGAGCGGAGTAATAGGGGGAGGGGAGGTAAGGGAGAGGATGTGGAAAGGGAGGAAGCTCGAGTAGAATTTAAGCGTCAACCAATCCCTACTTTTTAAGGTATAGCTCAGTTTTAGCCGAGATTTCTAGATCGAGAGGAAGAACTCTAGAGAGGGAGATAAGAGCAGCGTTGCTGGTTGATCTGAAAGTTCTACAAGCTCTCACTAGGAAAAGCTTTTGAGCACTCAGTAGAACATTTAAGGAGCGTTGAGAAAGATTAGGAAACCATACCGCCGAGGCATAGGGAATGGCTGGAACAACCATTCGCAGATACAGAGTTCTCAAGGCGCGGTAACCAAAACCAAAGTTGAGGTTAGCGGCTGCGGTCAAACGCGACAACATGCCGCGGACCTTGGCGCAGACTTCAACTACGTGCTGGTGGAAAGATAGACGTTGATCAAATCTCACTCCAAGCACCGTAATTGAGTCGCACTATTGGATTGGCCGTCCGTGGATAACCAGATCCCGGCGCGGTTCAGGCAGTCTCCTGTGTGGTCTGAGGAGAACCACAGCCTGGCACTTCCCCACACTGCGTTCCAGTTTATGCAAACTTCACCACCTAGCGATCATATCTATGGTGTGTTGGGCCGCGGGAAGTTGACTAGGTCGACATCCCGAGACCACCACGACCAGATCATCCGCGTAGGCTTGCAGGAAAACATTATTCCTCTAATCCCGCGCGAGGAGTTCGTCAAAGACAATATTCCAAAGGAAAGGGCCAAGAACTGAACCCTGGGAACATCCTTTGGAAATTCGTCTCGACAGAGTACAACCATTCATAGACAGTCTCACAACACGGTTACATAGAAACGGGGAATGGAAATATCTTTATTTACGGGACTGCTAACCAAAATAAAATGATTTTTGAGCCCCAATGGCCGCGTAAAGCGGAATATATAAAACCACTATGGCCAGGCTAGAGAGGCTAGGGACAGGATCTCCGTTAGGGAAGAGGGAGGTTAGGCCGAATTGGGTCTGCGGAGGACAGGAGGCAGGAAGAAGGCGGGAGGACTAGAACTTTGCAGCTCTAGCTCTGGCAGTTGGTCAAGACATTGATCTTGCCTCGTGGTCGGCAGAGAAGCCCTTGGTTGAGCAGTTGGCGCATTTGGCCGTGCGCGGGTTGGCGAGAGTTGGATAATTTCGGCCTTGGTGGTCACCAGAAGCATCAGTCCAGAGAAAGGAGTGCTGATTCAGATTTAAAAAAAAGGCATCAAATGAAATAGGTATAATCGAGGCTATAGAAACTGCAGCCCATCACCTTCCATTATAAGCTTTTCTCTCGTTCTGAACAATCCACATGAAATAGAAAATATGGTAGAGAGCTTGCGTGAGCTAGTATATGTATCCCTATCGCCACGAAAGTGAAAATGATGCTCAGCCTTCATGGTTTTTCGTTCTGATTCTATACAGCCAGAAAACATGTTGCCACAAAAATTAGAAAAATATTTAGAACATAATCCTATCTACAGAAGTCTCTCCAAAGGGCGCATACCCTGTCCCTGGTAGGGACACCTGCATAAGTGTCCCAAATGGAAAGGGGACATCCATGGGGTAAAAGAGGGATGAGCCAACCATTGCGGGGATGGCTATAGGCCTGGTATGTCTTTCTGTTGGCGGTGTTTTGAGGCGAGTCGCACCTTCTATTACTCATTCCATATAGGGCGCTTTTAATAAGTCACAAAACGCAAGTTGCATTCTTATATAAAACTCGCATGTCCTTATTTGGGTCACCCACCATTTTGAATGCCCAGGATATGTCTGGGTCCTTTCAACCAAGGGCAGGTCACATTTCGCAGACTTTACAAATATGATGATAAACTGAGGATTGTGTAAAGACCTTCACTGCGATCATATTTAGTACCTAAACATACAAATCAACCAGACAACGGCCTTTTGTTTATTTATTGGGATATCATTTGATTTATGTATATAAATGAAGGGCAACTCTCTCCAGTCGAAATTGACCTTGACACTAGGCGCCATATATCGCAAACGAGCGGCCTGGGGTCGGTAACAAAGCTACATCATAATTTTGGCAAATAGAAAATCTCCCAACTGGTGACCGTGGTTTCAGAGTGAGGGCTTCATCAGTCCAGAATAAGAATAGTTCATTTAAATAATTAAAAAAAATAAATCAAATGAAATCATCACATTCCCCTGAAGAAGTGTCTCTAGCTGGCAAATTAGTTGCCTGATTTTGAAGATTCCATTTGATCCCTTGTTTGTTTCATTGAATAAACCACGACTTGGGTCAAAGAGGGCAATCTGTCTAAAACTTCGTTCTCCAGGTGTGGGCTTCCCAATTTGCTAAAGCTGGTGTTGTGGTGTCTATATGAACCCTATTGTTTCAAACACAATGCATGGTCCAGTAATAAAACAGAGAAATGTATATCAGAAATCATACAGGTAAATTATTATATTAAACTTCAGAATAGAGAGAATAGAGGTGTGGGATTGTTGCGTAATGTGTTGGTGTGGCTTGTGGAAAGGCCGCTGATAAAATATAATTGATATTAATTTATTTAAAACCAGAAATATATAAAGAGAAAATAAGTAACGGTTGAAGTAACGCCCGTTGGAGCAAGCCTTGTTGTTTACCGCGCGCATGCCAGATAAAGTGTCGGAAGACGCCCCACGCGCATGCGTAGTCAGGTTGACCCTCGCGGTTGCCCAGGCCGTCCACTGCTCGTGAGTGTAGTGGAGCTTTGTCCCAGTTCGCGCTTGCTGAAGCAAAGTGTGGTCGCCACACTACTCCCCTTCCAGTAGGATCTTTAAATATCCTATGCAGTCGTAGAGGGAACTCTTGGTAGGGTGCCTTGTTGGGTTGGGATCTGGTCTTGGGGGCTTGAGGGAAGACCTGTCCTTTTTAAATGTTTTCCAAATGTAATGGGTGTCGACCATCTTGTTAGGTTGCAGGGACACGATGGGTTGCTCAGCGATAGAGATAGTCGCCGTGAGTACCGGAGGAGCTATTGGTATTAGGGTAGTAGTGACTCTTGATTCAATGGGAGGTAATGACTGTTGGAGAGTGTTTTGAGGTTTGAGAGGTTGTTGTACCGAAGTTTGGGCGGGCTGCAAGTGGATAGGAGTCGTTTCAGCAGTGTTATTGGTTTCTTCCAAGAAGAGTGGATGTTTATCCTCGCAGGATGGAGGCAAGGGCTCTTCGTGAGACGGCGGCTGCTGGGGCAAGGGATTGTCACTGTGCACTGGAGTGGAAAAAACAGTTGCAGGGGGGCGGGAGATGGTGTTTGAAGGAGAGTTGGAGCAGAACGATGAAGAGTCCAGGGATGAAGAGTCACTCAGAGAGCTGGTGGGAAGGCAACGGGAAGCTTGAGTTGGTGTTGGAGGCTATTGGTGGTGGGAGTACAGGGACCACCGTTTTGAGATGGAGGTGTTTTGGACAATTCAGCCAGGACAATCGAGGGTCTCTGATCAGCAATGGCCTTAGTTTCTGAGACTTGAGCTGTTTGTACCTGGCGTGACCGGCCAAATCGCTGGAGAAACCGTTCTTTAAGCGCCGCATATTTTCCTGAAACTGGTGGGTTCTCTACAATGTCATAGACGCAGATGAGAGCTAGTCTATCTAAATTAACGATCGTTGCTTATACTTGAAATCCTCGTCGCTGGCGATGTTTGCGAAAATAAAGACAGCTTCCAGTTGGCTGACCACAAAGGAATGTCGTTTGGCAAGAAGGGTGAATCTCGAAAAATCAATCTTGATATTTGAGATGGGGTGAGTTCCACCGTGAATGTTTGAGCTTCCATGATTTGCCCTTGACGTTGGCCGTTAATTCTTCATTCTATCACGTCCGGCTCACCAATTTTTGTGGGATGGTTGCGTGATGTGTTGGTGTGGCTTGTGGAAAGGCCGCTGGTAAAATTATTATTAAAATTAATTTATTTAAAACTAGAAATATATATAGAGAAAAGAAGTAACGGTTGAAGTAACGGCCGTTGGAGCAAGCCTTGTTGTTTACCGCGCATGTGCCAGATAAAGTGTCGGAAGACGCCCCACGCGCATGCGTAGTCAGGTTGACGCTCGCGGTTGCCGAGACCGTCCACTGCCCGTGTGTGTAGTGGAGCTTTGTCCCAGTTCGCGCTCGCTGAAGCAAAGTATGGTCGCCACAGAGGTATAATCGAGGCTATAGACACTGCAGCCCATCAGCTCCCATTATAATTTTTCTTTCGTCCTGAACAATCCACATGAAAATGAATATATGGTAGAGAGGGGCATATCCTGTCCCTGGTATGGGGAACCTGCATAAGAGTCCCAAATGGAAGGGGTAATCCATGGGATAGAAGAGAACTGGACCAACCATTGCGGGGATGGCTACTAGGCTAGGTAGGTCTTTCTGTTGGCGGTGATAAGAGGCGAGTCCCACCTTCTGTTACTCATTCAATTTAGAGCGTTTTCAATAAGGTACAAATCGCAGGCTGCATTCTTATATACACTGCGTGACATTGAAAATGGAACACCAAGAAATAGTGGCCAGAAAGTGATAAAACTCGGCAGACAGAGAGAGACAGGGACGAACAATAAGTGATCTTTATTTCAAAATGATAGTCATAATACAGAGCGAGAACGGCGTCGGCTTAGTAGCAAGTAGGACCACCGCGGACGGCGATGCACGCAGCAACACGTCTAGGTAGACAGTCAATCAGAGTACGGATGGCGTCCTGAGGGATGGCTCTCCATTCCCTCTCAACCATTTGCCACAGTTCGTCTTCTGAACGCGGCTGTGGCAAGGCATGCAAACGGCGTCCAATGATGTCCCAGACATGCTCGATTGGTGAGAGATCAGGAGAGTACGGTGGCCAGGGAAGCATCTGTACATCTTGCAGAGCTTGTTGGCTAATGCGAGCAGTGTGCGGTCGGGCGTTATCCTGCTGATAAAGGGCATTGGGTACCCCCTGAAGGTAGGGGAGTGTCACCGGTCGCAGCACATCATCAACGTGGGGGGCATCATAGTGCCCTGAATACGAAGTAAAGGTGACCTGGAATCATACGCGATTGCGCCCCAAACCATGATTCCACGTTGTCGCACGGTGGGGCGTTCCACAATTACTGCCGGATTGGACCTTTCTCCACGTCGACGCCACACGCGTACACGGCGACTATCACTGGACAAGCAGAAACGCAACTCATCTGAGAACACGACCCTGTGCCATTCCGTCATCCACGTCGATCTAGCCCGGCACCATTCCAAACGTTGGCGCCTATTCGGTGGGGTCAATGGCAGTCTTCTTAGCGGACGGCATGAGTGCAAGCCATTAGCAACCAATCGACGGGAAATGGTTCTGGTCGAGATGGAATGATCTAGGGTGTCTTGCACATGTTGCAGGATGGCGGTACAAGTGGCTTGTGGGGCCGCCACTGCTTGTCGAAGGATACGCCGATCCACACGTGCTGACGTCACTCTGGTTGCACCGACATTCCTATAAATTGCCACATTTCCTTGTTCCAACCATCTTCTCCACAGTTGGTTCACCGTGGACGCACCAAGGTGTGTATCAGCTGCGATTTGACGTATGGACCAACCTCTGCCCTTTTCAGTCCGATCACCATGCCCCTCGTAAAAGCGTCTGTCTGCTTGAACTGCCTCCGTTTACGATGACCTGGCATTATCTGTTATTACACGTGTCTTTTGACACAAGAACAAAATTTCTACAATGATTTTCCTTGAAGAAATAACGACACGAATACCTCTCTTTCTGCAAGTTCCTTCCCTTATATCTTACTCCATGTGCGCACGAGAGCTGCGCATTTTACATCATTTGCATAACTCGGTTAGGCGCGTCTACCCTGAAATTTGCATAATTTTCTGGCCACTATTTCTTGGTGTTCCATTTTCAATGTCACGCAGTGTATAACTCCCATGTCCTTATTCGGGTCACCCACCATTTTGAATGCCCATAATTCGCCTGGACCCTTTCAACAACATATATATTTTGGGTTCAGAGTTAGCTGAAGTCGTTAAACCAAGGGCAGGTCACTTTTCACAGACTCTACAAATATGATGATTTTAAACTGAGGATTGTGTAAAGACCTTCACTGCGAACATATTTAGTACCTAAACATACAAATCAACCAGATGAGGACATTTTATTTGGTTATTGGAATATCATTTGATGAATGTATAGAAATGAAGGACAACTTTTCTAGTCGAAATAGACCTTAAAACTAGACGCCATATATCGAAAACGAGCGGCCTCAGGTCAGTGACTAAGCTGCATCATTATTTTTGTAAATAGAAAACTCCGAACTGGTAACCATGGTTTCGGGTCAATCTTCTTCATCAGTCCAGAAAGAGGAGTGTCCATTTATATTTTAAAAAAAGGCATCAAATGAAATAGGTATAATCGAGCTATAGAAACTGCAGCCCATCAGCTTCCATTATACGCTTTTCTCTCGTCCTGAACAATCCACGTGAAATTAAACATTCGCAGTCTTTATTGTTTTTCGCTCTGATTCTAAACAGCCAGAAAAAACATGTTGCCACAAGTACTGGAAAAAGATTTAGAACAAAATCTTATTTACAGATGTCTCTCAAAAGGGCGAATACCCTGTCCCTGTTAGAGGCACCTGCATAAGTGTACCAAATGGAAAGGGGGCATCCACGGGGTAGAAGAGGGATGAGCCAACCATTGCAAGTATGGCTATATGCCTCATACGTCTTTATGTTGGGGGTGTTTTGAGGCGAGTCGCACCTTCTATTACTCATTCAAATTAGGGCGTTTTTTATAAGTCATAAAACTCAGGCTGCATTCTTATATAAAACTCGCATGTCCTTATTTGGGTCACCCACCATTTTGAATGCCCAGGATATGTCTGGGCTCTTTCAACAACATAGAATTTTTTGGTTCAAAGTTAGCTGTAGTAGTTAAAACAAAGGGCAGGTCACATTTCTCAGACTTTGAAAAATATGATGATAAATCGAGAAATATGTGAGGATCCTAACTAAGAACATTTTTAGTTCCTAAATATACAAGTCAACAAGACGAGGGCGTTTAGTTTAGTCATTGGTATATCGTTTGATTAATGTAAAGAAATGAAGGACCAATATCGCCAATATAATTAGACCTCTAAATTAGGCGCCGTATATCGCAAATGAGCGGCCTGGGGTCGATGACAAAGCTACCTCATCATTTTGTCAAATAGAAAAGCTCCCGCCTGGTGAGCGTGGTTTCGGGTTGAGGGTTTTCATCAGTCCAGAATGAGAATAGTTCATTTGAATTTTTAAAAAAGAAATAAAATGAAATCATCACCTTCCCCTAAAGAGGTTTATCTAGTTGGCAAATCAGTTGTCTGATTTTGAAGATTCCATTTGATTCCTTGTGCGTTTCTCTCTCATTGAATAAACTCCGTCTTGGGTCAAAGAGGGCCATCTGTCCAGAACTTTGTTTTCCAGGTGTGGGCTTCCCATTTTGCCAAAGCTAGTGTTGTGGTGTCTATATGAACTCAAACACAATGTATGGTCCAGAAATAAAGACAGAGAAATGAATATCAGAAATCATGCAGGTAAATTATTTCATTCAACTTCAGAATAGAGGAATAATAGAGGCTATAGACACTGCAGCCCAACAGCTTTCATTAAAAGCTTTTTTCGCGCTCTGAGCAATTCACATGAAATTGAACATATGGTAGATTGCTTGTGTGAACTGTTATATGTATCCCAATCGCCTCGAAAGTGAAAACGGAGTGTAGCCTTGATAGTTTTTCGTTCTGATTATAAACAGCCAGAGAAACATGTTGCCACAAATATTGGATAAAGGTTTAGAATAAATACTTATCTTCAGAAGTCTCAACCAAAGGCGCATACCCTGTCACTGGTGGGGGCACCTGCATAAGAGATGTTTTTTTTTCTGGGCAGAGTAGACAAGATCAGGTATTGGCAGCTCTGCGGCTTGAAATTTCATAGATATTGTTACGTAGAAAGAAAATCACATTCCAGAATGCAGAGAGAATATTCTAGAACATTTATGAATCACGTAGAAAAAGCGGAAGACAACTGATTGGCCAATCTAAAGCTATTGCGCAACGCTCGGTGCTGGCGCCTTTCTGATTGGCTGACCAACCGTGACCGTTCCGGAAAGATCTACTCCGGTATATATAGGGATGAGAAACTCATTCCAAGGAGGGAATAAAGATAAAAGGTGTAGTCGAAGAACGAAGCTACGTGGTGTACTCCAAGCAACCTGCTGTCTCAAGAGGTCGGACTGCTGCTTACCGCCGACGCCGGTGTACTTCTTGGAAGATTCTAGAAGGTTCTACGAACTTCTGTCTCCTGTTCTGCTCCTGCTTTCCCTCACCGTGCTGCAGTTGGTGAATTTTTAACTGCTGTTTTCTTTATTTTTGTTATATTTTTGCACTCTTCTGTGATTATTTTATCGATTAGGCTTAAATAAAGTCCTAAAAATCCTTTGTACTCACGGAAGTTATTCTTTATCAACCCACAACGCAACAATATATTCACGTTGGGAAATACCAAACCCAATATTTTTCAGCCCATATCCTTTCTAACATTGTCCTAATAGTTTTGTACTCGGTCTCCACCATTTCGCTTGGTAATTGATCTAATGTCCAGGGCACTAATTTCACCCTTGATTCGCTCACCATGATTACATCGTGATATTGCCAAGAGCCATATTTTGCAGCTTTGGCTAAGCCATTTAGGTTTTGACACGTCCCTTTGCGAAAGCCAGATTTTGCAGCCCTCGCGGCTAAACGTTTTTCAATGCGACATAAATTATTCATGAACTGTGACAATAAAATCCCATCTGCAATTTGACGCGAACATCGTTGCCTTCATACTCCAATCATTTCATTTCACCCCTATCGTGAAAATATGTTGCAGAGGTACATTTTTAATTAGCGCATTCAATTAAAAGCCGGTGCATATATTTGATTTAGCGGAGAAATTATATCAAGCGAAGAACGAGCAAAACTCTCAAAAGACAATTTGAATATTATAATCCAATCGTTATAGGTGGTTGCTCGAAAATGCCAATATCATGCTTGGTTGTGTCATAAACTCTCGAAAGATTTATCCGCACATAGGGATGCATATCAGCAAAAAAATAGAAGCAATCATCAGCTTTTCAGATGGCGAAATATATCCTACGCTCATTTTCAATTAGCCATGAATTTTGAATGTGACAGCGTGAACATATGGGTCCTCCGATTTGGGGAAGATATTTGAGCTTTGAATTGGACTATACACAATATATCGTCCAAAAATAACTGATCACATATGATGCAATAATAACACATATTGGTTGTCAGATGAGCGTTAATATTTCGATAGATATATGGCAAAATAGTTTGGTCTTCAAATCAGTTTCAATCTGTTGATATTTTTGACGCCTTTTATCGGCGATATAAAATTTCAATGCATTCAATTCAAGAGTAAGGCAGAATGATTCGCGTATAGAGGGCAATATGTTGACAGCGGGAGGAATCGCGAAACAAATATGGTCCACAAATCACTTTATCTCTGATCATTTTGCTATGTCTTAAATCGGATGTCTTGAAAAATTCCGCCAAATAAAATTGTAGCGTATTTGAGTAACCGCAAAGTTGTTAGAGCAACGAAATCATCAGATCTACAATCAGATTGTTTTGATTCAATCGGCAGCTCATAATTTGGAAAAAATAGCTCCAAATTGAGTCAAGAGCTAGGTCATTTCTTTTTAGAAGCCTTTTCGCCGCAAATTCAAAGGTAGATCTTGAAAGATTGCATCTTATCAACTCGTTAAAATGTACATAAATGATTCTTTACTGTCATAAAAATGTAGCTTCCAACTTGAAATGAGAGTTATTCAAAATGGCTTCAACAGGTATCCATTGTTGTTACTATAGCGAATAATATTTGAAAAAAAAAATTATTTCGCGCTGAATAAATATTTAGAGCAATTCGAATGTGTCCATTACAAAATGTTTAAATTTCATCAAATACGCCGCCAAATTATCCCTTTTACATTGCGAATATAATTTGAAATAAAGTTAATATTTTTTGATAACTCGATACATTTTAACTATAAAATAGTTAAAATAACATTAGAAATGAATTTAAAACTGATATTTTAAAAGGAAAACAATTATTTAATAGCGATTTAAAAATATATGAACTTAAGGTAAACAAACACAACAGTGTTGCTCATTTTAGTTTTTAAATATTTTTCGAAATCTGATTTTTAAAAATTGAAAAAAGAAATATACATTTTTGGAAATATTTATATCAAGTTATAGAATCTTCCAAAGAACATTTTACACTACAAAAATAATTTATTACAGTATATTCATCAAATCTATAAGAATCGAATATTAAAGGTATATAAATTTTGGTATTCTACAAATAATTTATTATAGTGCCTAAAAACGATATATTAATTCAATTACGTGAATAGGTTTTTTTTTTTCGAGTTTATAAAATAAGTTTAAAATGCTAAAATATAAATATTTGGCGTATCATATTTAGTTTTAGCGAAATTTGATTTGAAAAAATAAATGGCGGTATCAAAATTTTCTTAAGGCTTTCTGTTCGTTAGTACCTCATATTTAACTATTCTAAAAAATAATAAGGAATATATAAGTATTAAAATAAAAACATAAAGCTTCCAGGGAAAATATTCTTTTTAAAATATTTTTATTTAGAAATATATCGAGCTTTCGAGCAAGTTAGCCCTTCTACGGGAGAAACTATTTTACATACTTAATACGCCTATAAAATAAGATTAAAACTTAAATAAAGTCCTAAGTTGTTTACATTTGTTTTAAGGCATAATCAACGCGGGCTTCTGTTGCGCGTGCTTCACTTGGGAGTTATGGGGTGGGCTCAGGGAATATAATGTTTTAAACTTCCGGAATATCTATTCTTCTGTAATACTATTGTGCTTTCTGGATATGATGGATTAATGATGAGTCTCTGTAGTCTTTGGGGATGTTGGAGTAATGGGTTTTTGGTTCTGATAGGGAGAAGGAATGGCCTGTTTCTCTTATATGTTGGTATACTAAAGATCTACTGTCTTGATTATCGATATTTCGTTTATGTTCTGATATTCTTATATTTAAATGTCTGCCGGTTTCGCCGACATAAGAATGGATAAGCCGGCAGTCGTGTACGTGAGACGAGTGTTGATGATCTTCCCACACGCGGACAACAAGAAGCAGAGGCAGGGCTAGATGTTAGCACATAGATAGATCGGGGACAGCCCAAGGGACAGAGGTAGAGGCCATGACACAAAATTGGATGCTTATCACCGAGACATGGAGAGAGAGAGTGTGTGAAAGACAGCAGCCGTCTCTCGATGGCCGCTCTCCAGAACATCTGCTGACCCCCTGCCAAAAACCTGTCCTGTTTTTCCAGGGTTCGTCTATCAAGAGTCCCTGGGGGCCCCACATGGGCTTTGGCATTTTCCTCCTCTCTCCCCAGCTGTCCCCAGCTGACCGCTCTTTGGATCTTTATTTTGACGTCAACATTTTTTGTTTTACATACAAATAGGAGGTTTACAGGTATTATTAATAAAGATATAGAATATATACAAAATATGGAGGTGGTAGCAAATATAAACTGTGTACATTTAAAACAAGGGTATAATCTTTTGAGGTATCGGCTATATCTAATTAGAAGATATGTGACATATACTAAAAGTGTCATTTTTATACAGTTTAAAATATACGATATATATAAATATATGTGGATTGGATGTTTTCTAGAATCGTTTTAAAAAATGTTCGTTAGGCAAACTTTTACTCCGGTAAAAACCGGGCGAAGCCGGGTACATTCGTTAAATACAGTTATTTACAAATTTTCGTTTGTGGAAAGATACTATTCCTTCAACTTCAAATTATCGAGTGGACCAATTAATATTGATTTTATTCAACTTATCAAGTATTTTTAAAGGGACCGAGAAACAATTTCAAATTATCGAGAGTATAGACAGGTGTAAATTCAGTAGGGATTGGATGTTTCCTAGAATCGTTTTAGCAAATGTTCGTTAGGCTAACCTTTACTTGGGTAAAACCGGGAGAAGCCGGGAACATATATATATATATTTATGTTTTTCGGCTATGCACGCCCTCAATATGTAACTAATCTCTCTGAAATTTGAACAGGACAGAGAGTTAAATCTGGAAGAGTTTTTTGTCGCGATTTAATCAAGAAAAATTATAATTAACCAGGTACTGAGCAACAATATTTTTTTTTGTCTGAAATGAATATGACAATATTGCTGTACTAGCCGAGTGACCCGGGCAACGACCCAGGTTTACCCGAAGGACCCGCAGGTGAGAAACTATAGAAGAAAAATTTTAACAAATCAGAAAATGAAATTGCAAACAACAGAACTACACTACTTTAAGGACATGAGAGCACATGCAATGTATCACCACACGTGTACAATTTTCAAAGACCCTGCTTAGGATTAAAACTTCTCAGAAGCATAACAATAGCACCAACCTAGAGTTTAACTGGTGTGGATGCATTCCTCTGGGAGTAAGACTATTGAGAAATTCAGTAGGGAGTTATTTTGCTTCTCCGCATTCTAACACTCCAACTGTTAACACTGAGGAAACACTGACTCATGTTTGTTAAGCAATTTCAGGGAAGAAACTATAGACATTGAATTAAATAAATTATTAATTAAATTGCATTAAATAAAAATTATTAGATTTAAATAAATATTATTAGAGTGAAAAAAAAAGAAAAAAATTATCAAATTAGAAAATAAAATTTCGAACAATACAACTATATTGCAGATAAGATAAGAGAACCTTATTAAAAAATAAATAAACAAACTGTAATTCGACACTATCGATAATTCGACACTTTCGATAATTCGACCATTTTAAAAATCAAATTTACAAGGTTGATTGTTGTTTAAATACAACTTTACCTGTAAAAAGGTATTACAGAGGCGAAGGCAGCCACTGAAAATGCACGAAATTTATGTATAGAGAAATGGGAAAAATTAGTAAATAAAGGGAAGTCCAAAATCAAAATAATTGATAATAGTGTATTAACAAAATACTAATACAATAAATTCCTTTGAGTTGAGAAACTATAGACATTAGTGAAAAGTTTATATATAAATATATTTAAAATTAAAAAATAATATAAGAAAATAAATCAGAAAAAAGAGATGCCAACTATATTGCAGTGGAGACTACTTATAAAAGGAATTAATCTAAAGGACTCATTAAAAATAAATTTCTATTTTTATTCATACATGGGTTCAACTTTATATGTATTTTGTACAAAGTTCAAACACATGAAAAAGCCGCATAGAGCTGTCCATGCATAAACACAGGCTCTTGTAGGAAGAACCCAAATATTATTTATAGTCATAGCAAAAGCCAACTTTAGTGAAAACTGATGCCTCTTCAGAATGAATGGAAGTCTGAAATCTGAAGGAGCAAAAGATATGGGTCATCTTTACATGTATGCTATCCAATGTTCGCACACTTGAAAAAGCCACTTTAAGTTGTCCGTGCGTAAACACAGGCTCTTGTAGCCAAGGTTTGGCCTTGAGCCTTATTTATAGTCATAGCAAAAGCCAACCTTAGTGAAAACTAACGCCTCTCTATAATGAAGCGAAGGTTGGTATCCGAAGGGGCCAAAGATATTTCAGACACTATACAGTGTGTTCAACTTTGGGCAATGTCAGTATATGTGCTTCAAGGACAAGAGAGCACATGCGCTGAAACACCATACGTGTTCCATCGCAAAGATCCTAAAGGCATTGGTGAAAGTATAAATAAATATTTTGGAAATAAAAAAAAATATATATATGATAATTTAAACCAATAACCCTATATTATGTAATACGTATAACAAAATTGTCATGTTGTATATAGAACTAATTATAAACTATAACAAATTATACGCATAATTGACATGTCTCCTTGCATAACCATATGTAATGTACTGAGGATGAATAAATAAAAATATATAATAGATTAAAAACTGAGTTAAGAGCAAGATTGAGCGAATCACAAAGTAACTTCTAAAGATAGATGGAAGCCAACAGACTGGTGCCAGTGTCGATTAACGGACACGTGCAGAAAGGCAATACTTCCTGGTCCCCTTCCTGGTCCAAAAGAGTTGTATAAATAGGACCCCACGTAGCAACAGCCAGTTCAGTTCTAGTCAGTTCCGGTCAGCGTCACCCCTTATCGCCGGTTGTCACCAACTCATCGACCATGTAAAACAGTAAGGAATCTTCTATCTCCATCTTTGCTTTTGGCTCAACTTTTTATCTATTCAAGGAACTTTCCTTCTTTCAACTGTGTCGCTTCGTTTTGTGTGTGTGGACATTCCCCAGCTTTTCCACTCTGCCTCGACCACGACTGCCTGTACCCTGTGAGAACTGTTAAAGATCCTACAAGGTGCAGAGAGGTACTGGAAAACTCTCCACGCCCTGACTGTCCCTCGCGGTTACTACAGGTTTGACCCTCGGTTACATCACCTTATTACAGAGAGTCGACAGGATCCCTAATCACAGATAAGTCGACTCAACACAATATTACAGATAGTCGACAGGATCTCAACACATTATTACATATATATATATATATAAATAAATTGGAATATAAATATACAAACTATATTTCAGAGTGGACACATATATTTGAAAGGAAAAAAAAAAGAAAATTGCAAACAACAAAACTATATTGCAGATATGACAATATATTAAAGGAATAATTTAATTTAAAAGATCTCATTATAAACTACATTTCTATTTCATATATATATACAATATTACCTCCTTAATTCAACACACGATAATTCGACATTTTTGATATCTCGACCTACGGCCTATCATTGACAAACTGTAATTCGACACTTTCGATAATTCAACTATTTTGAAATTCAAATTTCAACAGTTGATTTTTGCCTAAAAACCCTTTAATATAGATCAATGAGTAAAATAAGTAAATAAAGAGAAGACCAAAAATAATTGATAATATTTTTTTGAATAACAAATAAAATTTAAAAAATCTTTTCGGGTGAGAAATTATAGGTATATTGGTAAAAAGTATAAATAAATACATTTGAAACCAAAAAAAAAAAGAAAAGAAAATGCAAACAACACAACTATATTGCAGATATGACAACATATTAAAGGAATAAATTCATTTGTAAGACCTCATTAAAAACTACATTTCTAATTTTATATATACAGTGTGGCAAATAATTTTTAAGAATGGGTTTGTAAAATAAAAAAGAAACAAGCTAATTCAATTTCTACTATTTTTTTATTCAAAATAATCCCCTCCGGATTCAATACATATGTTACAACGATTTAATAAGGAATTAAATGCCTCTTGCAGGCCACTTTGAGGAATTGCCTCCAAAGTGCTCGTCGCAGCTGTCTGGATGGTCGGGATATCATAAAAAAAGCAACCTTTTAACTTCAATTTTATTTTTGGGAATAAATAAAAGTCACATTGTGCTAAATCAGGCGAGTACGGAGGATGATTCAACACACAGACGTTATTTTTGGCCAAAAAGCGACGAACAGTGAGTGATGAGTGACTCGCTGCATTATCATGCAGCAAACACCAACTGTCTTCATCGCGATATTCTGCACGAATGCGACGATTTCTAGCAATCAAACGTTTCAAAACGTTTAAATAATACTCTCCAGTAATGGTTTGTCCAGCGGGAACAAATTCTTTGTGGATAATACCTCTACTATCGAAAAAGGTAATCAGCATTGTTTTGATTTTTGATGGCACTTTTCGCGTTTTTTTTGGCTTGTGGAGAGTTTTTTTACTTCTATTCGGCACTTTGGCGCTTTGTCTTTTGGTCATACTGAAAACACCATGTTTCATCACCCGTAACAATTGATTTCAGAAAGTTTGAATTATTTTCATAGGCAGAAATGATGTCCCTGCAATGTGCAATTCACACTGATTTCTGCTCGCCCGTTAAAGTGTGTGGAACAAATTTAGTACAGACTTTAGTTTTACCTAAATCTTCATGCAGAATGGTTCGAATCGTTTCTTTGTTGATGTGTAAAACCTCAGCCATCATTGTTTTCAACAAATTCTCGCACTTTTTCTATACTTTCTGGTGTCTTTGAAGAACTTGGTCGTCCAGTATGCTTATCATCTTCTAGCGTATTTCTTCCATCCGAAAAACGTTTGTGCCAAATTAAAACATTTGATTTACTCAAACATAACGTACCATAAACTTGCTTCATCAAAATATATGTTTCCGATGCACTTCTACCAAGTTTTGCATTAAATTTAATGACCGCTCTCTGTTCCATCTCAAAATTCCGACGAACAAAAATTTTTACTTTTCAAAAATCGCCTGTATGTTTTTAAAGAGTTAACCAAAATGGCTGAAACAAAGCCACGCGCTAGATAAGGCTTCGAATATATATACGCATGCGCAATTTCATAACTGGCTCTGCTATTGGCCTTTATCTAGCGCGAGTCTTAAAAATTATTTGCCGCACTGTATATATGTGGGTTAAACTTACAAACTTACAAGGTTGTAATAAACCTACCTGTTTGGTAAGCAATTCAGTACTTTATCATTAATTTCTAATGTGCTACCAACAGTTTACAAGGGAAATGCAGAGCTGAGCAGCTCTGCAAAACAGAAACCAGATACAAAATACAACAATTGACTACACAAATACAGCATCAGCCTATTTATGAGAAGAAGAAAAATGACAGACACAAAAATGGAGCTAAAATGCAAATGAAAAACTATAACAAAGCAAGTAATCAAATCAGGCATTAGGAAAGATACTGCAAAAAAAAAAAAAAGAAAATCAGGCACAAAAATGGAGCTAAATTAATAGTGTGTGATGTTTTGGCAGCAGCAATGTCACCATCATCAGACAAAAGAATAAATGAGATTTTATTCTTTAGTTCATTTATTCTTTTGTCTGATGCTGTTGCCGAAACGTCACACACTATTAAATTATTTGGATTAGGTCTTATTTTCTTGTATAATCTATAATTCAAATTGTTCTTTATCATATAACAAATTAAGTAATCAACAATTGATTATACAAATAAATCATTAGCCTCTTAATGAGAAAAATAAAGATGCCAAAGACATTATGAAAGATACTGCAAAAAAGAAAACCAGACACAAAAATTGAGCTAAATTTAAATGAAAAACTATAACAAAGTACTTACAAATTAATTGAATCAGAAATACAAAATATATATTAGAAATTAGTAAAAGGTAATAATAAAAAAGAACGTGTTTTAAAAATAAACAATCCGATGATGAAAAATAACAAATAATATAAGATAAACAACATTTGAAGGCAAAAGAGCTACGATTGCAAAATCTAACAAATTGAAAATAAATAAATCTATTAATATTTGGAAAATAAAAATAAAACGGTCATGTAAAGCAAAAAATAATATATTTGCATTTTTTTTAGTATTTTATTTTCAAAATGCCATAAAGACATTGCTGTAAAGGGGAAAAAAACTTATACTTACAAAATATAATTACAAAGATACAAAACAAAAATAATTATAAAGAAATATAAAAGAAATAAATGCTAGAATAAAAAGAACGCGCTTTCAAAACAAAGGAATTGATGATGATAAATGCAAAAAATCTACGATTGTAAAATAGATTAAATTAAAAAATAAAAATAACTGTTAACATTAGGAAAATAAAAACAGAACTAACATACGAAGAAAAAAATAACGAAAATTTTGGTATATAGATCGTTATGTGTAGTTCAGAATCTTCGGAGGAGATAGCTTAGGACTTTACAATGGAAAACTCTGTTACGGTATTATCTATATAGATTATGCTTGATTGACATAAATAAAATTCTTTAGGGGAATAATCACTAAAGCAGACTACGGGCGAAGCCAGATAATAATTTTTAGTAGTCAGGAACAAAATTCTACCAGCGAAGCATACACTCGAGCAGAAGACTGAAGAGCAGAAGCTTCTCGGCCTTTTGGCTAAGATCATGTATTATATCTTGTCCAAACCAGCACGATATAACCTACTTCCGATATTTCCCACGGATGTACGTTAAACATCGTCGCTGATTTTGTCCGGTCCGTCATTATTTCGCGCAGACATGGGTTTTACGTTCGACCCATCGCGAAATCATCGCCTCGCACAAGCTCCCACGACGGTTCAAACACCTCGTGTCCGAGCAGCTTGTCACTTGTAAAGGACAACGCCGTCCTCGTCCCAATTTATGGCACTGTGCGCGCACACTTTCCTTCAATTAGCTAAAACTACTAAAGTCTCATAGTATCGAAATAATTAAGGTAGAAAGGCCCAAAGCAAGTTTCCCCTCGCTCTGTTCGCCTATATTCTACCTTTGCATCTCGAAATATTTTATCTTCGCAAAATAAATATAAGTCCATTCGACTTCCTCACCTACACACGGGACTTTTCCCCTTCGGACTCGCTACACAAGTAACTGCATAGATAAGGTAGAATGGCCCAAAGCAAGTTTCCCCTCGCTCTGTTCGCCAAAATTCTAACATTGTATGTAGTTCTATATTTACCTCAGTCCTGAGCTCACGCAAGTTCCAGCCTCAATCTCATTTCTCGTACTCTACATCTATAGCATAGAAAACCCATGCCAAGTCTTCCCCTTGCCATGTCCGCCTGAAAACATATCTTAAAGTGTAGAGTTCCCCAGTCTTAATGGCTCAATATTTTCATCATGTGTATGTGGCTCTTCTTCTCCTTGTTCACACCTCTCAATAGCATTTCCCTTATAATACATTAGAATTCTTTGTACATAGCCTTTTATAACTTTGATATTTTCAAAATTTCCCTTAAATATCAAACTCTCCGGTGTTTTAAAACTACTGGTAAATAATATTTACTTGTGTACTATACAATATTTTATTTACATAAAACTATTTAACCATTACCTTAATTAATTTCAACTGTAAAATTATTTTCTCTATTCCTGGCTTCTCCAGCTTTAAGTATACTCAAACCATGTTCAGCCTTCTTCAACGGGGGCCATATGTCATAATATATACTCTTCCAGGAATAATAAAACAAACCTACAGTCAACCCAAAGAGAGATGGGCAGCTAAAGTTCGGTCATTTGAGACACTAGCGACATTCCAAGGGGTCCGGTCACTTGAGATATCAGCGACATTCCAAGGGGCCCGTACTTGGAACCTCAGGACTAATTAAGACAGTTGGTGATTGTGTGCGATACGAACGGCCGGCCGCCTGGCGGTGCCGGGTCCGTCGCTCTCCATCTCTCTCTCTGGTTGTCTGGGTTCATCTTCCAAATTGTGGTGTGATTATTTCTCTTTCCCAACATTATTATTATAATGTCATATATATATATATATATATATATATATATATATATATATATATATATATTGGAATTAAACGATTTACCATGGAAGAAATTTTCTCCCTAAAAAGAGCAGCTACGCCTCTCACGTTATAAATGAATCGAATAACTTTTATAGACACAGTCTACGTGATCAATCAGATTCAAGACAGTGAAAAATGTCTAACACCAGTTTCGAACAATTTCGTTTCGCCAGCAGTTCTTCTGTATTTATACTCATAGAGAAATACCGCGCCATCTATATATTAGAAAAGTAAACATTAAAGGATGAAAGTTTATTTTATGCATATAACACACACAAACCTTTTTCTTACTCTCCTTACTGCGATGGAAAAATATAATGGGAGGGCTTGGTACATCAGTAATGAACCCTTCCAGCGGTTTCACCAATTCAATCTACCGTTTTCTATATTAGAGCTCTAAAGAAAGCATTCTAGAACAGGGGTCGGCAAATTGCGGCTAGCGAGCCACATGTGGCTCTTTGGATGTGAAGCTCTTTATATAGTTCCATACTCAAATATTTATTTATGCAAGTACTATTTATTGTTTGCAAAAAAAATATATATATGGCTATTTAAAAACTTTGAAATTTTGTCAATTGTAATTTTTGACTCTTCCAACTCAAAAGTTTGTGAACCCTGATCTAGTAAATTAAATTGGCGAAACCGCTGAAAGGATTCACCAATGATGAGCCAAGCCCTCCCAATATTTTTTCATTGCAGTAAGGACAATAGAAGTTTGTTTTATGCATAAAAGAACTTTCGTGCTTTAATGTATTATTTTATTGTATTTATACTATTCTAAAGATATAATGTATTCTTCGTTGAATAAGGAGTAAATTATGTAATTATCAATATTTTCAAGTTGTGCATAATTTGTGACACAACATTACAAAACAACTTTACACTAGGAAAGTTCCTTAGAATTAAATCAGCCTTGGGCTGATAAGGTCATAGTCAGAAACAATCACAATCCCATTAGAGAAATTGTAGATTTATAAAAATTTTAAACTATTTTAAAGGCGTATCATTATTTTTTAAATATTAAAACAATATTATAATACCCTTACTGCAATAATAAATTAATAAATTAATGGAAAGGCTTAATTCATAAGTAAAAGCAGTAGAAAATTGTTTAATTTAAAAAAAGAATCAGACGAGTCTAGAATAGTTTAAATTTCTTATAACAGATGGCGCGCTATGGTCATTTCACGAAGCGCCATCTGTATATGAAATTTTGAAACATTTATGCTTTATTTGATCACACATATTAAGCTACATATTAGCATAATACATTATATAAATACAAAATATTAATTTATCTTTATAAGACTATAATAATTAAGATATTCAAATATATATTATAAAATACATTAAATGAACAATTATATTTTCACATATATATATTCAACAAATTAATAATTATTAAGTATGGTATTATATAATTTTTATATTTTTAATTTTAAAATTGGTTTTAGATAATATATTGTATAATAATTTGGTTTTAAACATCAAAAGTAGATACATTCATTTTAAAATAGTTTCAAAATGTGTTTATAGATGGCGGTAAAAGTCTCACACTTTTTTACCTTACAAATATCAAATTAAAAGTAAAGATGATCAGTTAGTTTAAAATAATATATATTGTATATTTAGTAGTAATTTATTGTGTAAAATCATTACAGATTCGAGATATCTTAAATAATATTATGGAAAAGAGATAAATTGATGACATTTTATTTGTATAACGGAAGCAGAAATTCCTTTCTTCTTTTTTTTAAATAAATTTTTAAATAGTTTCCCCAGAAGCCATTATTAAACTTCAATGACGAAATTGAGAATAATAATCCTGTTGCGTCTTTGCATATTTGTTCTTTGTTGTAGCACAATTTACATAGTTTCAGTTTAACTAATTTGTTCTATAAATAGGACATATGAAACAAGTTAAGGGTCCAGTTCAGTCTTAGGAATAGAGTAGTCTTGTTTCCTTAAACGCATTTTACTACTGTAGCTTTAGCTTGACATATCTACTTATATATTTGCCTTATTCTGTCTGTTTGTCTGAAGCTCACGGATAGAATGCGCGCTCATTGGCTGCAAGGGAACACGTGTCCTCCCTGCCCCCCTCTAGACAACCCTGTAGTTCAAAAACCATACATCCAATCGCCATGAAATTCTGGGATATTATTAGGTATATCCCCGGAAAGGTTTTCGAAAAATAATTTCTTGAATATCTTGAATATCCTTAGAGTTATTTGCAGAATTGTAGATATAACTCGCAAGCAGCGCCGCCAGACGGTGATAGGCCTAAGCTTGCTGCTCCACCCCTGTTGACCTTGGGTCGGCGTGTGAGTCACAGCATGATGCAACAAAAAACACTCTCTCTGGGAATTGCGGCGTCAACAACCTGTAAGTTTGTGCCTCTCTCATAAACCTGTCTATACAGACCACCCTGTCTATAGCGACCACTCTAGACAACCCTGTTATCAGCTGTGTGATACATCCACCTGTCTATACAGACCACCCTGTTAATAGCGACCACCCAAGTCAACGTTTTTAGAATATATTCGCACTCGGGTAAACCCCGGGCGTTGCCCGGGCCATTCGTCTAGTAAATATAATATTTGTTCAAGTACAAGAGTGGTTCCGTGGCCTAGAGCGACAAATTCCTTGAAATATTTAGGGATATGTAACTTAATAGAAAACATAAAATGATATTAAATCTAACCTTTACAGAAAACATACTCATATAATAAATTACACAAATTTCAATTCTTTCGGTCTATCATAAAAAAAAAACCGCCGGTAGTAAATACTCTCTCAAAAAGATTGAAAATACGTTATTCAGGTAAAAAATAATGAAATATAAAGATAAATTGAATTTTAATATACCTTAAAAACAATGATTATCTAATAAAATAACAATAAAAAGGTCAGGTGTTGCTATTAAAAATAATTAAGGCATATCCTGACCAAAAGCACATGTGTTTTTTTGCTCCACTAGATGGCGCTCTGCAATCTAAAAAGCACATGTGCTTTCGGTCAGAATATTCCTTCTTTATTTTCAATGATTATCTCGATAAATTATCTAAAAATATTTTTTCAAACACGCATACACATCTAAATTTGCATCTTTAAATAATGATCCTAATAAAAGGTTTTTCTTATCAAAACCATTTTTACTGCTTCCTTCTTTACAACTACGGCTCTGAACATATTGCCAGAGTTCTAAAAATAAACAATACACGTCATCATCACTAGATATCAATTAGGTCGGTGTGAGGCTGGTATAAACCGTTTGTTTTCGACCGCTACGACCCGGTTTCGATTCCCGCATTGGGCACTTTTTTATGATTTAAAAAAAGTGCTCTAATGTCTCCCTATTCTTGAAAAGGTCTAACCCCACCAACGAATGCAAGTAACCTGGCATATTTATTTGTAAGTGCAAAGTCTAACTGCTTTTCACATGTGTAGACATGTGGTGCACTTACAGTAAAAGCAGTCGTCTTCTTCTACCCACCATGATTATCATGGCCTATACTACGCGTACTAGGGATATGCAAAAAAATATATGTATATTATATTAAATTTCTATTTTAAAAAATGGTGCTGGTGGTGAGATGAGATTGAGCAGTCGAGGCCTTTTGATTAAAGAAGATCAAAACACTCCACTCTTGACGGGTTTATT
This sequence comes from Cordylochernes scorpioides, assembly GCA_030710605.1. NCBI lineage: Eukaryota > Metazoa > Arthropoda > Arachnida > Pseudoscorpiones > Chernetidae > Cordylochernes > Cordylochernes scorpioides. Next base: position 25,836,120 of record CP092883.1, on the reverse strand, counting down.
TAGTAACCAATTATATCTGTGGGGTCCATGGAACCCATTCCTGCTCGAATGTACTGAGTTGTCACAACTGTTCTAAACACCCAATTTACAGAAATAAACAAACTAATCACAGGGTTAATGGGACGGACTGTCCTCTTTACAAAACACAAGTAGATAGAATTATAGATAGAACCCAATATTTTTATGATTTGGAGGTAGAATAGAACAGAAATAATCTCATTTAAATTTTAATAAGCGTTTTGCATAAATGTCCATTATGAAAGAAGCAAAAAGTTTAACAATAGAAAAATTTAATTGTATACAACAGAATTTAAGGAAAAGTATAATTGCAACTACCGAACTCAGAAGCTCAATTAGAGACAATCCTCCAGATATTCTCCTTCTTCAAGAGCCATATGTCTTAAATAGAAAGGTCGTGTTCGATATGGACTCGCACATAGTACATTGTTCCTCAACAGAAAACACTTATACTGCAACGGTTATATTTAATAAAAATATAAAATATAGGAAGTTGGAGGGTTTCACAAATCAGTTTTGTACATCAATCTCTATAAATACACCTAAATCTAGGACGATAATAGCAAACTTTTATATCCCTCCAAACAAATGCGAGGACGAACATTTGAACTTTTTAAAGAAATTGATAGCTACCTTCGAGAGTACTCCCCTAGTCCTCTGTGGGGATTTCAATTCCCGTCACCCGGTCTGGTTTGATAGAATTACAAACTCTAACGGATATAAAATGCAACCTATTATTAATGAATATAATCTATTTATTCACAATAACAAAACTCCTACCTGTCGTAATAAAAGCATAATAGATCTCACTATTTCAAATAGACATTCATTGAAACTGGTGAACAATTGGCAAACCCTTGAATTAACCAATATTTCCGACCATGTGACAGTTTCATTTGATATCAATGTTAACTTAGATATTACAAACAATCAACAAAAATCTACATGGAAATTTAGCGAAAAGAAAGCAGATTGGTCACTGTTTTCAAATACAATTTCTAAACAGGAAGTAAGAAGATTGGAAAACGATATAAAAAAGGTCGAAAAAGAAACTGATATTGACATGGTAGTTGACAGGCTAACGGATATAATTCTGGAAGCTGCATATCAATCACTGGAGGTGAAATCTTCCAACTTCACTTTCGATACCGGGATCAAGTGGTGGAACAAAGAATTAGAACAAAAGAAAAAGTATTTTCATTATGTGAGAAATCTATACTTTCATCATAAAGCAATTAGTGTTAATGAATATAAGTCTGTCAGAAATAAATATAAAAATAGTATAAGAAAAGCTAAGAGGAATAGTTGGCGAGATTTTATAGAAGAAAATGGATCTAATAATCCGTTTGGAAACGCCTATAGAACCTTAAAAAAACTGAGTTCCTCTAATCAACAAAAGGGATTACCAATAATTGAACAGGCACCAGTAGATTCTAAAGAATCTCTAATAAAAGATCTGATTGATGAACTAATTCCTGATGATACAACTATATCGGATACTGCTCACCATATATCAATAAGGAACTATACACCGAATTTTACAAACTCCAACTCATGCAATATTCATAAGAAAGAAATAGAAGAGATAATCGACAAAATTAATGTAAATAAAGCTCCTGGTCCAGACAATATTAGTAATAATATGATAAAGAATGCTTTTCAACTAATACTTCCGATTTTACACTCATTATTTAATAAATGTATTCAAATAGGATACTTCCCAAAAAAATGGAAAACAGCAGCACTCTAAATAATAGCCAAACCCGGCAAAACCAATTATGAATCAGCTAAAAGCTACCGTCCGATATCTTTATTATCCAATTTTTCAAAGATTCTAGAAAAAATTCTCAAAAATAAAATATATGAATTTTATATTCAAAACAATCTGTTAAGCTCGAGGCAGCACGGATTTATCAAGTCAAAGTCAACTATCACTGCTTTGAATACTGTAATCGATGTTTTAATGGAGCATAAGCAAAAAGAACTGTCGGCACTAATTACAATAGATATCTCGGGGGCTTTTGATAATGCCTGGTGGCCAGCGATCATCAAAAGAATAGATTCAGACAATTTACCGGAAAAACTGATCAAAATTCTACAATCATATTTAAATTCCAGGATCATCTCATTCAGTTACGACAATCTAACAACTTCAAAGCCAATTACTAAGGGGTGTCCTCAGGGCGGTCCGCTTTCTCCACTTCTGTGGACAATTTTGTTGAACGATTTGCTGTTGAATTTTCAGGTGCCCAATTGTGAGTTGATTTGTTATGCGGATGATATTTCGATCATATGCTGGAATAAAGATCTAACATCACTAAAAACAGTTATAGAGGAAGCAATAAATACTATCGAATTGTGGTGTATTAAGAACAAGTTAGAAATCAGTCCCGAAAAAACAAACATTTTATTCTTGCATAATAAAGAGAAGATCCCAGTTAAATTTAAGAGTGGATTAATTTCACCAGTACAAAAAATAAAAATTTTGGGAATAACAATTGCGAATCATAGAAGAAAAAACAAATTAAATTTTGCTTTTCATATAGAGGAAATTGTGAGCAGAACTCTAAGAATAAAAAATTTTCTATTCTCTCTGTGCAGCAAATCATGGGGTTTGAGCTCCCATAAAAGAATTACATTGTATAAATCTTTATTCAGATCAACTTTAACATATGGATCAGAAATCTGGTTCAAATTTTTAAACAAAAAATCGATACAAAAATTAAACTCAATGCAATATCAGATGCTAATATGGAGCATTCAAGCATACAAGACAACTTCGTACAACTGTGTTCACAGTTTGGCTAGGGTTCCATTGATTTCAGATTACATTGAAGCAAAAAATATGAAATATGACTTAAATAACTTATCGTTCGAGGACAAGCAAAAATACAACATCGATATTCCCTTTATAACTAAATCCTATATAGACGAAAGAATGTTGCTCTTACTGAATAATACAAACGAGAGATTTACAAGTTTTTTCAACCGGGGTATTCCAAGTTATTTTCGCCCTAATTTCCACAACACACAATTTGTAACCAACCATGGTAATTTCGGAAGTTTTCTGGAAAGAATCCATGCATCGGAGGATCCGGGCTGTTTTTGTGGATGCCGCATTCAAGATTCTACTCACCTTTTACTTAAGTGCCCAGCATTTCAAGACTACAGACTCAATAACGGTATTCTCTGTACCGATCCAAGAGAACTGATATCCAGCAGGGATGCATACATTGTATTCAATAGTTTTTGTAAATATATATCAAAGTTTTTAAATAATCTCATGTGTTAGGTATAATTAACTATGTGCTGTATATATGATTTTTTTTTCCTTTTTTCTTTATTTTGAGATGTGTTTAAATTAAATTACCTATGTATATAGTATGCTTGTTTGAAATCAATTTCAGGAGTTTGGTAAATGCCTTGAGCATATGTTAATAGATTCTCCCTCTCTCTCTCTCTTGTATTGCTTTCCTTTGGGCGCCAGTGTCCTTGGCGGGACATCGCGCTTTGTATTTACAGTTGAATAAAATCATCAGTTGAATAAATTTAGTAACCAATCGTCAAAGTTTGAAAAAATTAATGGTAATAACAAACTTGAGGAATCTTAACAGGTAAAATACCTCAATCATGAGAGAAAAAAACTTATTTAAACAAAAATATAGTAAATTTACATATTTGATAACAAAAAAAGTCTAACTCGACTAAGCAAAATATATATATATATATATTTATATCTACATCAGCGCCATCTGGACTTCTCGGCGTCACAGAGTTCATCTATGAAATAAACAATGTATATATATATCAATCATCAATAAATATCAAAATGTTCCCACGGCAACTCTATACAACAAACTAGTTATCAAATCCGAAACCAAAAACAATTTGATATACAAAATACCATTCAGTGATTGTCAAGGCAATTATATAGAAGAAACAAATAAGCCTCTACAGAACAGAATCAATCAACACCAATAAGGATTAAGAAATTACAACATCCCCAATCTCTACTTGTAGACCACTCACATTGAAACACACACCGGACTTTGATAAAACAGCTATTCTAAATCAGAAGATAAAAGAAAATCATTGCCAACAATTTTGGGAAGAATGAGCCTTTTAGTGAAAAAAAGTAATTTCAAATTCCTCAATGGATAATACGGAAAATGATGATATTAATTCATTATCATTGTACATCACCATAGCTTTGAAAAAATACGTCTGGTTTTAGCTGGAGTTGATGTTTGTCCAACAATACTGTTTTACAAATGAAAACACCAAAACGCGAATGTTTCTTTTCACAAATAAATCAAAATTCTACTGTCCTAACTGCGATGAATAAATATTGGGAGGGCTTTTGGCTCATTAGTGGTAAACCCTCCCAGTGGTTTCGCCAATTTAATCTACCAGATCGCTTCTTTAGAGCTCTAATACTGTATTGGATCATTCTGCTTTTATATGCAACACTGAAGGGTGGAATCTTAGAAATGGTATTTGAGCAAACTATGGACTAAGCTTTTCGGAGAGTAAAAAATTACATTTAAATACTGTTTTAACACATATAAATATATTATTTACTTATTGAATTATTATTCACAGAAGGCTAGTATGAAGTTGTTCTATTAGCATCCTGTTTAAAAATAGCTACAAGAGAAATAAAATAGGCAAAATCCGGGTTCCTGGAGCGTCCAATGTCATCTACTCGGGCTGTTCAGTATTTAACATAGAGTTGTAGAGTCGATCTGTACTGTTTACAGAACTGAACTTGTTTGATAGGAAGTTTCAGGCTGGTAGAGAGCCTTGGGAATACGATACGGTACGGCATTGCGATCAGGGTGCATCACCCGATCTGATCTCCTTCATGAACAAGACACCACTAGTGAAAAGTGCAAGAACAATGCATTGACCTTTCACAAATTCTAGAGAACAGAACAGTCAAAAGGCATAAAACAGAAGGATCCAACTTGAAAAAAGATTGATGTTATTTTCCATTTTCTGTAGATAACTGTTATGTTTACTTCTGTTTATTCGTCTTGGAGAATCTTGTATGGGACGAGGTTCCCTAATAAAGGCTGTTGTTGTTTAAATACATTGTGCCCTCTCTCTAAACTAGAAAAAGACGAAAAATTAATAATTAGATAATTTTATAATAGAACTGTTGTGTAACTAATTATCTCTTAAAAAGAAAATTACATTGATATTGTAAAACATGCTTTGTATTTATTTATATATAAAAAATGGCATATCTCCTGACCAGGAGCACATGTGCTCCACAGAAGGCAGAGCGCCATCTGGTGGAACAGAAATCAACTAAACATTGATTTAGCCTGTTCCCTGATATTTGGCCAACCCAATTTCTTGATAAATCAAGAAAAGCCATCCACGAACGCGTTTCGCGCTTTTTGGCGCTCGTCAGCGTGGAGTAGGCTGAACTATTGCGACCAAATTGATTTATCAAGAAATTGGGTTGGCCAAATATCAGGGAACAGGCTAAATCAATGTTTAGTTGATTTCTGTTCCACCAGATGGCGCTCTGCCTTCTGTGGAGCACATGTGCTCCTGGTCAGGATATGCCATTTTTTATATTGATTTCAACACCTGATCTTTATATCTTTTATTTTTTCATTTCGTTTTTTAATATTTATTTATATGTAAAATATTTAATTATTCTTTAATTTTTCTTCATAGTGTTGGCTTCCGTAGGCGTCTCTTACTGGGAAAAAGAAAGAAGGAATTCTATTTAATTATAAACTAATACATGCATTTATTTAAGGAGCGACACGCTCCAACACAATAGTTACAAAAGAAACAAGCGAGTGGGGGGACAACAAAAACAAAGTCCGCAGCGTAGTGGTGGCGTGACGTCAGCGTCGGTGTATCCCCTTTTTTTCTGGGGAGCTCGGCTTCCATATTCTGTTTATTATATTCCGTTTGTCTGCGGCTCTCTGGTCGGGATGGCGCCTACAATAGTTAGTGTGTCGGCAACACTGTACCCTCTTTCTTTCTCTAATTTTGCATAAGTTTCATTTCGTCGATATATTAAGGTTAAACCTTGTTGTAATTTAATTAAATATTAAAACACAAAGTATCTATCATTTATTTATTTATTAATAGGAAACGTTACAGATATTAATCAGAATAAGCAAGGAGAAAAGGAGAGAGAAAGAGAGATTGAAATTAAAACTACCTTATTACAACAACAACAACAATAGCCTTTATTGGGCACACGTGCCACAGGATTCTCCCGGCAGGACAAAATAAATAAATAACAAATTAGCATCATAGTTATATACAAATATTGGGTATTGACCTCGACCAATTATCGAGTTGGATCCGGTGTCTGTGCTAAATATTTTGATTGAGCTGATTTCCAGTATTTATAAAAAGCGAATATGCAAAGGGTCTGGATTTTACGACTTTTGCCATTAAAATATAAGGCGAATTGCTATTATAGCCGGTCTCTTGACGAAGAATTTCTCTTTCTTCTTCCATTGCCGTACAGTAGAACATGTAGTGTGGAAAATAGAGACTAAATTCACCGTTGCATAAGTTGCATTTTATGGTCTTAGTTTTCAATAGTGAAACATGATTAATTCTCTGTACTGCAAAAAAAACTATTTTATTACAATGTCCATATAAGTTTACATAAGGTTTAAGAAAGAGAGATAAAAAATTGACAATTAACATATTTTATTGACATCTTGTCAATATAGGAAAGTGCACAGTCCGTACTAATTATGATAAATTAACAATAATGAAAATGATTATAAAAACGAAAAATAAATGAGAGAGAGAAGGGAGGAAAGAAAAGGCAGACGTTGCTGATGTCAGAATAAATGTCACTGCCCTCCAGCTGCTGTCGTTGACCAATTGTGACCGTCATCTCTATATTGCGACATCCGTCGTTTGTATTCAATGGGTCCAAGGCCGGTTTTTTTCTAATGGACATTCTTCTTTTAAAATAGCTCCGCTGTGTTATTTGGAGAGTGTGGGCATTCTTTTTTTTTGAATATATTTAAATAGTTTGTATCATTAAAATAATGAATAGAAAACACATTAAGATAAAATAAATATGTCACAATTTTTATAAACGTTAGCAAATGTACCACCTAGCCCTCACCTTCAAACATTGCATCTCAACCACTTTTCCTTTTTGTAAATATAATAAATGTGCTCCACACACCTTATTAAATCCCTTTCATAACTCCAGTTTATTGTAAATAATCGAACTTTTTCAATCTAAAAAATCAAACGAAAGATTTAATATAAAATTCCCGATAATTCTTCCATCGCGGAAAGTACAATGGGCATTGTTTCAATTTGCAGAAATTTTAAAAGTGAAAACTTCACGCTAAAATAGTTGCTAATTTCATAAATATTTATTTTTAAGATTAAGAGTGTTTTTGTTTATTCATCAACCGTTTAATAACAATTGATTTACCCAGATGACACTTCGACAAAAGATAACGATTAGTCTAGAAGACACTTCTGTCGTCATACACTAATGAAAGACGCCTGTCGTCTGTTTTTTTAAGGATACAAAGCCAATTTTGTTTACACTTATTATCAAACTTATTATTGGCATCTCGTATGTCTTCACTAAAGTCCACTGTAATATCTTTCAGAGTTATTGTCTGAATCCCGATATACATATAAAAGGTACAACTTCCTTAAGTTTTGTCCATGAATGTAGTTATAACCCTGTTGTGTATGTAAATTGGTAAATATCTGTATGTATTTTGCATGTTTTTTTATTATTAATATGTAAATATATATTTGTATATATAGGACATTAACGGTGCAATTAAAGAGAAATTGACCAGTAAATATAGGCTGCGTGTCGTGACTAATACTGGGAGGCGACACAAAAACTGGCGACGAGTGTGTGGGAACCGGTTCAAGTGCTCTTTCACAGGTGGAGGAAAACAGAAATATAAAGCGAACGAGAAGCCAACAGTATGTCTGGGTGTCCAATGATTGTACCGTTCTGTTTCTTCAGGCCAGGGGAAGAATCCTTTGAGATTTTCGTTCAGAGGTTTGAAGCAGCTTTTGAGGCAAATGCATTGGAAGAAGAAAAAAGAATGCCCATCTTTGTTTCTCTGCTGGATTCGGAAATGTTGAAGCTGGGCAATGATTCGTTTTTCCCGAGAACAATGAAAGAACAGCCTTATGAACGGTTAATACAAAGAATAAAGCTACATCTAGCCCCAAGCAAGAAGGTGATTCCTCAATGATGCAGGTTCTTGAAGAGAATACAACTAGAGAATGAATCCGTGTCAGAATACCTGCGTGAGCTCAGGCATTTGGCTAGGGATTGCACCTTTGGTGAAATGTTGGAGTTCATGTTACGAGACCGTTTTGTGGCTGGTATAAAGTCGGAAAGCCTTCAGAAGAAATTGTTACAGGAGGATGACGATGTCACCTTGGACAGGGTATTTTCTATAGCAGTCTCGTTTGAGCTAGCTGAACAAAATGCTAAGGAGCTGCAGGATGGACTAGTGGCTAAGATGGATATTGTTCCGGGAGGAAATAGAAAGAATGAAGCTCGTAGAGGATGGCAGCATGGGCCCGGTATGCAAAGAAGGGAGACAATTTGTTTCCGATGCGGTGAAAAAAACTCTCACCTGGCACCTGCATGTCCACATAAAACAAAACCCTGTTTTAAATGCAAAAGAATTGGACATTTGAGCAGTGTGCAAAACGGGTAAATCATTGCCAGACTGCAGATATGTGCAGGACGAATTTATTTATTCGGTACAAGGTGATACTGATGCAAAAATAAATCTACATGTTGACGAGTATCCGTTGTGTTTTGTGGTGGACACGGGAAGTCCCGTCACACTGATACCGAAAACAATTTATGAAAAATACTGGAAAGATAATAAATTATCTCCATCTTATTTAAGATTGAGGTCCTTTTGCGGAAAACCAATAAAAATTATTGGTGAGAGAATAGTTTTTGTGAAGGAGGCAAATCAAGATTTGCGGTTGATAGTTGTAGATGAAGATATTTCGATAGTTTTGTTGGGACGAGAATGGCTAAAAAGTTTGATCTTGATTTTTCTAGGTTATTGAACATTAGACAAGTAAGCGAGTCCGATATCAAAGTTATAATAAATAAGTATGCTAATTTATTTAGAAAAGAATTAGGTTGCTTAAAAAACGTCCATATTGATTTTTATTTTTAAAAAAATACGACTCCTGTATTTTGTAAGGCGAGAAGTTTGCCTTTTTCTTTGAAGAAAAAAGTAGAAAATGAAATCGATGGTATGGTTAACGAGGGAATTTTACAACCTATTGAGTATGCAAACTGGGCCGCACCTATAGTACCAGTACTGAAGAAAGATGGAAGCCTTAGAATTTGCGGCGATTTCAGATGCACCGCAAATAAGGCCATAGAATTGGATAAGTACCCGCTTCCATCAATAGACGGAATATTTTCAAAATTGTCTGGAAATACAGTGTTTTCGTCATTGGACTTATCCAGAGCTTATTTGCAGGTCAGGTTATCTGACGAGGCCAAAAGAGTGGTGAACATTAATACTACGAAGGGGTTATTTGCCTTCAAAAGGTTACCCTGTGGAGTAGATGTAGCACCAAATAAGTTCCAGAGAGTAATGGACAATCTATTTGCAGATATGTCGGGAGTGGCTTGCTACATCGATGACATCCTGGTAGCCGGAAAGGATCATAGGGATCACGAGCAAAAGCTGGAATTGGTCTTTAAAAGGCTGCAAGAAAAAGGTGTAAGATTAAACAAGGATAAATGCAAATTCGCAGTAAATGCTGTTGAATATTTAGGTTTTAAAATGGATAAAAAAGGACTGCATCCCATAAGTAGTAAAATAGAAGCGGTGGTAAAGGCGGCTGAACCTACAAACGTTTCTCAATTGAGATCTTTTATAGGTCTCCTTATGTATTACTCTAGGTTTATAAGAAATATTGCAGATATTTTAGCGCCCTTCTATCACCTCTTAAAAAAGAATTCCAAATGGAACTGGACTAGCGAACACCGTATATTATTTGCAAAATGCAAAGCATTGCTAACTAACGAGTCGGTGCTGGCACATTATGATGCAACTAGGGAACTAGTCCTTGCATGTGACGCCTCTAGCTATGGTTTAGGAGTGGTTCTGAGTCACAGGAACGATAGAAAGGAAGAAACTCCTATAGCCTTTGCTTCAAGAACGCTAACTGAAGCGGAAAGGCGGTATTCGCAATTAGAAAAAGAAGCCTTAAGCATCATTTTTGGTTGTGAGAAATTCCGACAATATCTATTGGGACGTGAATTTGTGTTGATCACAGACAAACGACCTTTAATGCACATTTTTTCACCCCAGAAACCGATCCCCATATGTGCTGCATCAAGAATTAAGAGGTGGTCTTTAAAATTATCTGCCTTTAAATACACTGTGGAGTTTCGAAAAACTGATGATAATGGCAATGCAGACGCGTTATCACGATTACCTTTAGTCTCAAAGACCACGGAATCTTTATATGAGGATCAGGTGCTTCTCCTTCGGAAAATGAGTGAGGTCCCCTTCTCATTCCAGGATGTTGCAGTTGAGACACGCCGGGATAAATTACTATCAATTGTGTTGAGAAATGTTCGGGAAAATAATTCGCAAATTCCAAAAGTATCGCAGGAAAATCCACTTTATTCCTATTATAGGATAAAAGACGAATTAAGTTGTGAGTTTGGGTGTCTTCAATGGCGTGAAAGAGTAGTAATTCCCCAGAAATTAAGATCCTTAATTTTGAACGATTTACATGAGATGCACCTAGGGATGGTGAAAATGAAAATGATTGCTAGACGGTATTTTTGGTGGCCAGGCATTGATAAGAACATTGAAGAGTTGGCTAGAGATTGTAGAATATGCCAAGAATCTGCAAGTATGCCGCCGTCTACCATTTCAGAGTGGACTTGGCCTGAGAAGCCGTGGCACCGTCTACACTTAGATCTAGCAGGTCCCTTTATGGGACGAATGTTTATGGTCCTTGTAGACGCGTACACCAAATGGCTGGAGATTGTCATCATAAAGGACATTACGAACAGGACTATCATAGGGCATCTTAGGGAGATCTTTGCCAGATTTGGATTACCTGAACTTTTGGTAACCGATAATGGCAGACAATTTGTCTCAAGTGAATTTGAGGAATTTACAAAAATAAATGGTATAAGACACACAAAAACGAGTCCGTACAATCCCAGCACTAATAGCTTAGCTGAGCGATATGTACGTGAATTTAAAAACTCTTTACGAAAGAACCAAGGAAAGGACAGTATAGAAATCAATCTACAGCGATTTTTATTCACCCATAGAGCTTTTCCTCAAACGGTATTAAAGGAGTCTCCCGCGGAACTTTTAATGAAAAGAAATCTAAGATCAAGATTTTCAAATTTGATTCCGAAAATGGCGAAGGTAGGAGAGGTGTACCATGATGCCATGAGGAAGCAAGAGCATTTTGCGGTCGGCTCTGATGTGTATTTCCGGAGTTTTGCTAACGGACCAAAATGGAAAAGGGGCAGGATCATGGAACTACTGAGCAGCCGACATTACCTTATAGAAGATGAAGGCCGTTATGTGAAAAGACACATAAATCAACTAAGGCCAGTTATCAAGAAAGAAGTTCCTGAAGTGAGAGATTTGGTATTGCCGGGTACATCAAGAGATTTTATACTGCCTGGCACTTCTCGAGTTCACCCTAGGCTTGGAGGACAGAAGAAGACAATGGAAGAAGCCCCGGAGGTGGACGAAGAATTGAAAGGATCGGAGTCTTCAGCACAAGAGGATACTCCAGAACCAGAACCAGGCCCTGCTGCTGCGGCTGTCCCTGTCCCTGTGCGCAGTCCAAGACCGCAGCGATCCAGAAGACCGCCAGACCGGCTGCACTACTATTAAGAGGGGAGATGTCTTGTGTATGTAAATTGGTAAATATCTGTATGTATTTTGCATGTTTTTTATTATTAATATGTAAATATATATTTGTATATATAGGACATTAACGGTGCAATTAAAGAGAAATTGACCAGTAAATATAGGTTGCGTGTCGTGACTAATACTGGGAGGCGACACAAAAAACCCTATGACATATAACAGGTATTTTCAAATCATATTTCTAAATAATAAAATGTAAACAACTTTAACACGAATTTTCGATTTCATTAAATACACCACCCCTCTATTTATAAAAAAATGGCGATAATACTTTAATAGAGTTTAAAGAAATATCAAGTAAAGGTAGTTGACCAGGTTAAGAATATTTTCCTAAGACGCTACCTAAATTTACCAAAGTATACTCCGGGCTTTATGCTAAGAATGGAGTGTGGACGAGTATCACAGGAAGTTATCATAACTAAACAGGTCCTGAGATTTTGGGTGAGGATTATGAAAATGGAGGAGAGTAGGTTGCCCCGGGCATGTTTGTCACACCTCTGGACATTACACAGCAATCAAAGGGCTGGTTTAACCTTTGTCGAAAACCTGTCAACCATTTTAGACTCAAACGGTTTTTCGTTCCTGAAGGGTTGTCCGGATTACACTGCAATACTGACTGAAATCCCTGCTATTATTCGAATAGCAACCGAACAAAGCATCCAAAGCGACATGGCGAAAATCCTAAATACTTCACATTATAGTCACTTCAAATACCTAAAAAATTCAATAACAGCAGAACGATATTTATTCACAACTATTCCTCTAGCAATTAAAAGATTTTTTGCACAACTGAGACTCCTATGGACGATCTTCCCAGAAAATCGTTCAAAACGCTGGAAGATTGATTTGACTCTAACTTGCGATCTGTGTAAAAACAGAATCCAAGACGAAATTATGCATATAATATTTGGATGCTCTTGCTTAGAGAAACAGAGGAAAGAAATTTTGGGTCACTTACCCTGGTCTCAACCTGACTGCCAACAAATTTGCAGCTGGATGTACACACTGATGGTTGATCAGGGTCTCTCCCTCGGTTTATATAAATTCTACAAGACCGCAGTCAATGTCCGTTGGAGAATAATGGATTCGCCGAATGTCGTGGTTTGCTTGGAGGAAGAAGGCGAAGATTGAACGCGGCTGATTCCACACTAGCCCTCTCAATGATATCCTAACCTTGACATATTCTAAACATTGGTACTTTAATTTAAATATTTAATCATGTATGGTTCCTTTTGCTCTGTATGTTTATTTTTTGTATATATGGCTATATTTCTTTTTGTTTGTTTTTTTCTTTCTTCTCTCTTTTATTTTTCCTTATTACTTCTTGTATTCTAGTTTTTACTTTTGAAACATCTTCCCTTGCTAAATCCTGTAGAGGGGAATCATGTATAGGGCTGGATGCCCCAATAAAAAGGCTTGTGTGTGTGTGTTTAAAGAAATATTGGTAATAAATATATTTATAATGCTTGTGTCAAGGCAATATAGATTGAGCAAACATCCACTCTGGCAGAACCGACCTCTTGTCCATATGCCAATAAAATGATGTAACAGAATGTCTTAAAGTGAATATTTTAGTACTTCTTAAAATGGTCTTTAAAAATCTAAGTATTTCGAAACATTCAGTTTCACAATGAACTATCCTCCTTTTTTACCCATCTTGATTCCCTTTTTTCTCACACACATCCTTTCCTTCCTATTATTTTCTTTCTTGAATTTCAAAATAGGTTTGCCAATTTTATTCATATTTGGCAAAATTCCTAATGTTTTAACACGTGCCGCCGAGTGCATTGATTACGTCATTCAAACACGTTTACGACTGTCGTCAGGACACAGTACACAGAAACGGGAATCGTCACTAAAACCTATACATTCCCAGTGAGCGCCGTTTCAAATTGATAAGTAGCGACACCTCGGACTTTTCACTGTACTGGTGTGAGGGGTAGGCATCTTAGCGGTCGTCAAGCTTTTAGATTCCACTCTCTCAGTCGTTGATGGATATTTTGGTTACTTGTGTGCCGGTCAAAAGTTGGATGGTAGATAATATCGAATCTAATGCTGCGACAGCCGTTCTGACAATCTCTCTGTCCTCCCGTTCTGTTGTGTCTTTTGGTCAACCACCGCCATCTTGACGTTGCATTCTTCCGTAAACGTGTATTGTACATCAAGATGTTTTCTAATATTATTAATTCTTTCGAAGAACGAATCATTGAAGGAGGTCATAGTCTGAAAACTTGCCGATTATACCGCATAAATAAAAGAAACTCGTCCCCGTGAACTTTGATTCCTTCTTCAAGATGATGTCTGGCTATTCCTTCTCTTGTACTAAGACTTTTTAAATAAGAACGTTCATAATTCCCATACTAGTAAATTTGCTGTTATATATTAAAATGAGTTGTTCACGGTAGGATCAACAAGTTCCCGAACTTTTAAAAAATAAAATATTAAACAACTTTTGAAAAATGTAAAATCAATTTTACTTTAAAGAACAAAGCCTAATCTATAATTCAATTTAGCAACACCAGTAAATGCGCATGCGTAGTTTTAATTTTAGACATATTTTTGTTGTAAGTATTTAGATCGCGCCGGTTTCTACAATGCCATCATTTAAGCATAGAAAAAATATTAAATTTTGTGTATGATTAAAAAAGTCTTTCACAGAGACATTAGCATTAATGAATGAAGCTTATGAAGGCGAAAATATGCTTGTATATGCTCAAAATATAAAACCTTCTTAAGTTTTGTCTACGAGTGTGAATATCCTTTTTGTATAAAAGAACAATAATTCTAAATGAATAGGACATAAGCAAATTATTCTACAATTCCATTGAATAATTAAAAATTCCTTCAATCCCTCATGAAATTATATAATTTAAGGTAACTACAGTTCAAGGTCCTAATGGCCTTGACCGACTGAATTTCTTACATCTTATTGCATTTATTGAAGAAATCTTAAGAGATACACAAGCCTATATTTCCTAATTTTGGTACTAAATGTTTCAAAATGAAAATAGTCCGTCAAACCTTTTTTACAATATTTTACCTATTTTAAAGTTATTGTAAAGATTGAGGCTGCCTGGCCGGCATTCATATTTCTTTATAAAATAGCCACTTTGGCCAGTTAAATGCTAATATTTGTTTTTGACTCTTGCTTTATGTGTATTAAATTTGAAATATCGCGTAAGAACGCTCTTATAACCCCAGAACAATTTTTAACGCCTTGCCAAAATGCTTTTTTTTCTCCTGACGAAGACAAAATAATTTTCAAGACAGAATATCGTTGAGCAAATAAACATTAATTAGCCAAATTGGCTATTTAATAAGGTAATATTTCAAAGATTTTTTTATACGAATATATGTCTATATATTTTTCAATATAAATATTTTTCTGTTAACCTAATTTGTTTGTTTTGACGTTTATGCTTTGTTAGGATAATTAATTTTAAGGTTTTTGTAGATTGTGATTAGTTTTGAATATTTCTTATCGAATAATTGTAAATTTGACTTACCATATGAGATTGTTCATTGAATGAAAGGAAGAAAAAATTGCAACGAGTTTCTTTATTCTGAATGTTGGCGAGCTTTCAGGCGTTAGCCTATCTTCAGGCCGATTTCGCAAAAAAATATATATACAAATAACACAAAATCTAAAAAAAAAGTAGGATTAGTTCTACACCTTATATATAGTTTAGAATTTGTGTTATTTGTATATATATTTTTTGCGAAATCGGCCTGAAGATAGGCTAACGCCTGAAAGCTCGCCAACATTCGGAATAAAGAAATTCGTTGCAATTTTTTCTTCCTTTCATTCATTGAATATCTAATTGCAATTATTTAGGATTTTATTGAGATTGTTCATTGTTGATTTATTGCTATTGTTGGTATTAGGTATAGAATATAGAATTATATTTAATTCTGCTGTCCTAAAAGCTTATGTCCATAGTTCTTCTAAAATACCCATTCCAAGAGTCTTACAACAGTCACCTATAAAAGGAAGTTCCAAAAATGCAATATAACAGCGGTATGGTAGATTAAACTGGCGAAACCGCTGGGAGGGTTCACCACTGATGAGCCAGGCCCTCCCTTTAATTTTTCCATCGCAGTAAGGACAGTAGAAATTGTTTTATTTTAAAAAGAATATTACGCCTCTAAAATAGTTTTATAATAGAATGAAAGCGTTACGGCTTAGATTCCATTTCAACGTCAGCGTTGTCAGTATGTCCCAATTCGAGCTTGAAACATTGAGGATGGTGACGGATCATTTAATATTTTAACTGTTGACTTTTTTTATTATGTTACGAAAGCTTTTGTTAGATTGTCCTGTTTTTAAAGACTACAGAATCGAAAATAATTTAATAGAAACAGATCCAAGTATTTTTTATTTCCAGTAAAGAAATGTATATTAAATTCACTATCTTTTGTAGATATATTTTAAATTATATAGCAACAGATATCTTTTAAGAAACTGATAATTTATATTATGCTTATTGTATTGCCAGACACTTCTTTCTTTTGTACACAGTTTTTTTTTTCACGTTTTTTTCTCTCTCTTTCTCATTGTTAACATCATATGACTATTCTATTCACGGCCTACAATTATTGTATATATATGTATAGACAAATATAAAAGCATACATGTATAACAGCGCAAGTGTCCCTAGGGGACATAGCACTTTAAATTGAAATAAAATAAAATATGGTAGCAAAATATTTATTATTTTGTGAACGAATTATTTATATAGATATTTATATTTTCATTTTCTATAAACATGCTTCATTGCCTTTCTAGTATATTTTATAATTTTTTTTTTTTTTTTTTTTGCTTTAAATAAATTTTCCTCTTATCCTGAAGTTGGTTTTTTCCTATTTTTCTACCTGACAATATACATCACAACATACCCGTCTACCATTTGTGTTATTGTAATAAAGTTTTTACTTTGAAAAGAGGTTGAAGTATGGGTAAAGTTGAAAACGGTTAAAGAGTATTTCTTTAGTTTCTATATTAATATAATAACCCACTTTATTTCTCACAATTATTTTTATAACTTACAAATACACTCTCTTAAGATAGAATCGTTCCTTTTAAGGTTTAAATCTAATACATTTAGACCATTTCTTAGCCAAGACTATATGTCAACCCATGTACACATATTTGATAAAATCCTATAAATGAGCCATTCTCACTTGAAAAGTTGTATTGAAAAAAAATATACACATAGTGAGAACAATATTTATAAATTTAATATATTTCACAATTTTACCTTAAATCTTCTTATTTCTTCATATAATTTTGCGCTCATTTCATTTAGAACAAAATATGTTTAATAGGATAAGGGTGTATATATAAATAAAAATAACAAGTTTTTCAAAATATTTATTAGCTGAATTAACAAAACAACATTTTAAAATAATGGATATATATATACAAGTAAATATTCAATATATAATATTGAAGATGAAATTGTGTGTTTTAATCTCTGTGTTAACCATTTTAAAGAGAGACATTATGAAATATTTTAAATATATTGATAATAAATGATTATTTACAAATAAAGGACCAAACGAAAGAACTAAAGGAAAGAAATCAACAAATAGCTGATATCTTAACGACTAGAAAGAAAAGGATTTCGAAAAAAAAAATTAATAAACATCTTGAATTTTAATACCCAAATATATAAATAATAGTTAGAATTGTGTTTTAAAGTATGTTAAAAAGGAAATTTCAAACGAATTGTTCATATTATAAATTATAGAATATATAAAATATCTGCAAAATTATATAATCATATATAATCAATTAATCAAATATTGACATAGAAAATATTTTAAAATATATTTTAGTTATTAAATTTTATAATATTTATTTATTTTTTGAATGATATTCAATTCTGTAAATGGAATCTTGAATTTGAGCAAAATATAAGTTATATATTAATAAAATAATTGATCTATAAATAAGATAAATAAGAGATTCATTATAAGTTAATTATATAATAAAGTATTGACCTTTTTCAATATTTTAAGCTTTAATATAAATAAATGGCATAGCATATAGAGGCTATTAAATGCATGTAATAAAGCGCAATAAATATTTTACATATATGTAGCATATTTTAAAATATTCTATATATACTTATAAATTGAATAGTTGTGAATATATATATAGTAAAGATTATAAATAGTTCATAGCCTTCCATATAAATAAATTCAACAAGATATTTTTGTACTTTTTAAAATAATAATGTGTATGTGTCTATATAAACAATATAATTTGAAATAAGATCAAAATAGCAAAAACAAATATTTTTGATGAGTTTAAACAGGAAGAGGATCTTGTTCTGGCAATTTCGCTTCCTGTGTGATTTGTGCAGGTACCTTATTGTATTGTACTTCAGGGCGTATAGTATTGTTATTTGGCTTGTCAAATACGCTGAGTAATATAGGAAGAATGAAGATACTATGAGCCAAACTGATTGTGAGTACTGTGAAAATAACTTTAAAGATATTAATATAAACAGCAGATTGAGCCAAAATGAGAGCAAAAAGTGCAATACAAGAGGTAGCATAACCATAAAATATTGGAAGACCTACAAATTTAAACGTTTCCGTAAGTTTAGCCTTTGCATCGCGTTTTTTCGAACTATAATAAGAACTTAAAACATGAGAAATATTATCAATCGAAAATCCAACGCTGATAATAAGGGAGACATTTGTAAGATTGTTTAAATCTACAGACCAAAGAGATGATAGTCCGAGAACACCAATTTGGATCGATATAATGGCAAAACCGGTGATTAGACAAAATTTGATGCTGGGGATAAAAATAAGGCTAATGACAAGAAGAATGACAACGGCTGTTGATAGAGAAGTCATTGTAATCCATGCCACTTTATTCAGGTGATCAGCTACCCAGAAAAACGGATGGTACACACTAATTTTATATGGATACCTTGCAGCAACTTCTCTAAGGCTGTTAACCACATAACGTAACTCAGATGTTTTATTCACCTTTGATGTTTGCACAAATATTCTACTCGCAATAATTTCTGTGTAATTTTTATTGAATACGATATCGTGATAATAGCTTTTGTAAGGATTAATTTTGAGGTAAAAATTTCGAAGATTATATATAAATACTTTCCTATTAGTATAATCAGTTCTGAAAAAATTCTGGTTGGCATTAATAAAGTTTGAATAATATCTTATCCAAGATTCAGTCAAATTTTCACCTGTCATGAATGGTAAGTTTTCTACTTCCACTGTGAAATTTTTCAAGGTTTCTTGAGTCTTAAGTTCCCAGTATGGTATAGGTTCTTCGATGACCAGATGGATTCGCATATGATAATCATTGAAGTACTCGTAGAAAGATTTAAACTGATCATGCAAGTAGCTCTCATGGAAGAAAACGTCGGTTTCCTTAAAGTCTTCCTTGATGTTTACAGTACCCCATAGAGATACAGCCAGATACATGATATAGAAGGTGAAGATGATCGACCTTCCTCGAGAAGAAGTTGTACAGGATGTTGTGAATTTGGCAAATGCGTTAGAGAAATTGCTAGACTTGTAAGTTGTTGAGGATTTGTCTGGATTCTCTCTGTAGAATATAAAGTTGTAGATAGTCTTGTTTTTACCTGAAACACAGAATAAATATAAATTACTCAGCATATATTAATATTACATTTATATATAGAAGAATAATTACGATTTCAAAATACATTTTATTATTATGAATCATCCATACACATAAATAATATTAAAGTAAAGAAATGTGATAGTGTCTTGTTCAATGATTTTATTGCTCCATGGAAAGAGAGGTGCCATTGCCCCGAGAGTCAGCCACATTTCAGAGTTCCCTGTTCATGGTTACCGTAGCGGCTCGGGGCTCACGACACCGTACTTTACCCTACAGGGCAGTCCCTTACTTATGTTGCTTCTCACGCCAGCCAGGTAGAGGAAAAGTTTATAAATAATAATAACGTACATATTAGAATAAAAATAAGGTTGATACCCTTTAATTGAATTTTGGGTATAGCACCTTTTAAAAATCCCATAAACATATGTATATAACACAAATATAAGGATTATTTTTATATCCAATTAGATTTTCCAAAATAATTATTTTCGAGGTTGAGGTTTCTTTCGCTACTCTCTGATAAGAATTTCATTTTTTCAAGTATAGCTTCTATTTTATAGAATTTTTCAAAATGATTAGTTAGATTTCAAAATTACTCTTAATAGAATCCTTTCAACACACACACACACATTCTATTGTTGCTAGTGTTTTCTGTAAAATGACATTGTGGTATTTCCATATGATCCTATTTATGACGGATATTAAAAATATTATCTATGTCAAAACCGCCATTTTTCGAGAGCCTATTTTTACTTTTATCAGACTCCTTTACAAAGTCTATGATATTGTTTGCTGTAAAGTGACGTTGTCTTCTTTCCATACGATCCTATTTATGACGGATATATTAAATATATTATCTACGTTATATTAAATCATTGAACTCTCGTTTAAAGAGTCATCAAAATTAATCACTTTTAGGTATTTGCAATTTAGATATTTATAGTGGTTGCCGTTAGGATTTGAAACGTTGTTTTATATTTAAGCCCGTTTATTAAAATTACCGAAGCTTTTTCTGGATATTTAGGTCATTACTTTAAACGTAATCGCTTCATATCTTTGAAAAATGATTATTCACCTGGCATGTGGTTGCAAAGAACAATTTTAAAGTGTCAAATAGTAGTCACATCGTATATTCCTGTTATAAAGGTAGTATAGAAGAATACAGGGGACTTACAGAGTTTAGCCGCGGTATCGAAGGGTATGAACAACACGGCGTGTAAGGGCCGGGCCTCTCCTCGTGCTAGCAGGACAATGACAGCACCCACCACGCTGACTGTCAGGACGTAGTCGAAGAAAACGCAAGCCGCTGCGTACATGCAGAAGTAGTAGGAGAACTTGAGAGGAGCAGCGGCCCCGATCAGGAAACAGATGCAGTTGGTGAGAGAAGAGATGGTGATAGAGATCCCAGCGTGTTCCATGGTCTCACCCATACGCTGTGCCACGGTACGCTCTGGATCCGATCTCTTCCAGGCTTCCAACATCACGTATACGTCGTCCATACCGATACCTGCATGACAGACAATCCAGTGTGAAGATAAATTACATTACTAGATGATGAATCACCGAATATCATTTCTAATAAGGTATAAATAAGATTATTAATAACTATCTGCTATAGAGAACCTAGTAAATACATGCCATCTAATTTTAATTCCCATCCCTGGACATTTTATTTTTCCGTTTATCACTACTCTTCACAATCCATCCTTTCATACTTCATCCATAAGGTTAGAAATATTCGTTCATTTATTTATTTCAACACACAAAACATGATATCCCGGCTAGGGATAATTGCGTCGATTTACATTTTTTAAAACAGAAACGGTTATAAACATATTATACAAGAAAAGGTAATCAAAAATTAAAAAGAGAAACAATAATATATATTAGGAACCTGAACCTTTCAGGTTAGAAAGATAATCATAAATATATTTACAAAAATAGTTAAATCTATGATAATTCTCTCTGCTATTTACAAATTGATATAGATCTACCAATTTATTTATTGTCTGTGTTCTAGCCGTGAAGAAGAGTGGGCATTCCAGCAGTAGGTGTCTTGAGTCCTGGAATTCGTTGCTACAATGACAGCTAGAGTCTTCAACCTCTCCAAATTTTGATAAAAATCCCTTAAAATTTCCATGGTATAAACTGGGTATTATAAAAATTGGAGCAGAAAAATATTGTAATTCCAAACGGGAAAAAGCTTTGGAATGTTTCATTTGTTTTTAGATATAATTCATCCATTTTTGCACTTTTAAAAATGATCTAATTATTCGTTATTTCTCCTTAAAATAAATTTCGATTTTTCGTTCAAAAGAAAAATTAGCGGGATAATTGTCAAACGTCGTTCTACAATCATAAGCAGCATTATACTGTACATGGCATCTAAGTTATCAACTATCAATATACACATATATATACGAATAAAAGATTACATGAGGAGCTTCTTTTTCGTTTTGTTGCTAGCTTTCGAACCTTTCGGTTCTTCTACAGGCGTGGATAGCATGGATATACTAAATATACTGAATAAATCCTGTTAGTATATTCATGCTACCCATGCCTGTAGAAGAACCGAAAGGTTCGAAAGCTAGCAATAAATCTAAAAAGAAGCTCCTCAAGTAATCTTTTATTCGTATATGTTTAACCAAATCTACTGAGTTCATGTAGCCGAAAATACACATATATGATAGAGTTCTTCAGTACCTCACTAGTTCTTTAAAGCATTTTAGATACGAAAACGACGTTCTTGCTTTTTATCCTAGCTCAATGGGTCTGATAGATTATCTAATAAACTCCATAAGTTAGTATTAAGACAACAATTACTTCCTACCCGCTATAGAAGAAACATGGGTCGGGAAGAAGAGATTCTTTATTTAAGAAAACGATCATACAGGTTTTCGGGCAAAACGCCCATCTACGGGTACCCGTAAAAGATTATAGATCCAAATAGAGATGATGCAATTTTTATTATTCGGAGACAACGCTTCCTTCATTAAAAAAAGAAATCAATGGTTCAGAAGGCTATTTTTATACAACATATTTACATATACTACTTAGTCATCGGTAATGTTATTCTGTATAATGTAATATATTGAGTTTTCAGCCAAATACCTCGCTACAGCACGGATTGTCCTGTTGTATGTGAGTAAGAATTCTAATAGATTGTTTTTTTATTAGCCCAAGTATACGTGGTACAGACCATGATAATCATAGTGGGTAGAAGTAGGCGACTGCTTTTACTGTAAGTACACCACATGTCTACACATGTTAAAAACAGTACGATTTTTGCACTTTAAAATGTTCCAGAGCCTCGTTTGGTTATTTACACTCGCTGGTTAGGTTTGACTATTGCAAGAATAGGGGGCCATTAGAGCATTTTTTCAATCAGAAAAAAGTGTCCAATCCGGGAATCGAACTCGGGTCGTAGCGGTCGAAAACCAATGGTTTAGACTATCCTTCCACCGACTCCCACCTAATAGATTGTTATATCTTATAGTGATTGAGGTTGTCTTTCTTAATTAATCATAAATGATTCACTATCAGGATGTGTTGGTATTTTTTTAATTAGTGAGAGTATATTTTAATTGCAACCAAACACATCCTTCGTCAAATTTGAGGAAACATCTCTTAATAAAATATTATTTTCCTTATTATAGAACTTATAATTAGAAAGTTTTCCTCTTCTGTTGAAGGTTAAAAGGGAACTTCTATAACAGTGGCATTTTCCATCAGCAACTCATATAGATATTTTCTCTACATTGACATAGGTCAATTTAATCTAAAGCTAAGAAAGCTTTCAATGATCATCCATGCTATCTTCCTTTCTTGACTTTGGATACAATATGTTCCTTCTTTCTTATCTCCCTTCTTTTTCTTATCTCACACAATTATCACCCAATCAAGGATGTTCGTTCAATGGTTTAGTTTGTTTTGTGTTCCTTTTACAATATAAAATGATAAGCCTTTACAGATTTTTATATCTTTGATTATATTTCAAAGCGTCAACAAAACAAGCAACATCAGAAATTTAAAAATGATCTCGGAAATAGAAGAACATACATATAACATTTTTGTTCTGAAAATAAAGCAATTCATACATAAATCATTAGAGAGTTAAATTTTGTAAATTCATTTTAAGTTTTATCTTCTGTTTGAGAAAACCATCGTTTCAGTTTTATATTTTTTTAATCCGGTTATTGTATAAAGGATGCTAAAATGTATTTAAGCGCATGTATCCCAAGCTGGGATATCGCCTCCGATATGTCAAATAATAAAAATGTATTATTATCATTCATTTTTTTTTCTAAGATATATTTTACATTTGCTACTTTAATATTAAAAATGTCATATCCTGACCAGGAGCACATGTGCTTTACAGAAGGCAGAGCGCCATCTGGTGGAACAGAAATACATTCTAAACATTGATTTAGCCTGTTCCCTGATATTTGGCCAACCCAATTTCTTGATAAATAATTGCTACTTTGATCAAAAGGAAGAAGAGACTTACCTAAGATGACATAGAGGATTGCGATTGAAGGAGGAGCACATGGGATTCCGAAATACTGGCAGAATCCAAATCCAGCTAATCCGCTCATTGTAGCAACGATCAGTCCAATTACTCCAACCCAGGACTTGGTCACCACACAGTCTCCATAGGAACATGTGATGAAAGCAAAGAAACCCATGAAGACAGAACAATACACGAAATACGGAATAGCATATAAAGCCGTTTTTAGCATTTCATTTCCCATAATGTTGAACGAAATAGTAGAAACCTTTATATTTGTAAATTTACGGGAACTTATTACATCCATCAGTTTTGTTTCCCAATATTTCAAAATGTTCTCATATTTGGGACTGTTGAAGTAGAAGAGAGCTATAGCTTTGGCTGAAATAAGGAAATCTCTAGAATCTACCTCCGCACCTCCTAAGGAACTTGCATATTCCACAATATTTCCAGTAAATACATCGAATTCAAATGGGTATTTCAGGGTATGTTTATTCTCTTCAAGCAAAGTCATCGATTTTGATAACTTCAATACAGGATTAGCATAACATTTGCCATCCGCATATTTGGAACATATATCCTTATATTTCAACGTTTTATTTGAGTAAGGTCCTTCAGGAACTTGAAATTCAATTTCACGTATAATTTTGTCTAGTTCAACTACTTCGTTGAATATATCTTGACGAAGAATGTTGCTGTTGTCGATAGCTGTAATAATAAGACGATTGGTGTTCTTGACGTTCGTAAACCTTTTGATTTCGAAGTTGTCATGGTTGTTGGTGGGGAAAGTGGACTCTATGAATTTCTGGTTCAGAAGCGAAGGAGATCCCGTCACTGAGAAGAGGGTTACGAAGTCCATCTCGATGGTGAACAAGAAGAATCCACAGAAGCAGAAGATGAAAGTGAGTATCGATCCAAGAATAAAAAGCCATGGATAAGTTCCTTGAAGGATTCCAAGTCGATGGAAATTCTTTTTAAGGACTCTGGCCAAGCCGGTCAACTGAATGGCCGTCATTCTGAAACAAACAACATCAACAACTTAAACATGATTCCTGAAATTGAAAATAACAGACATATAAAATTATCAAATAACTAAATGGTGAGGCAAAGTGTTTCTACAATAATACTATACTATTTCAAGTAGTTATCCAATTTATTAGACATATAACGTTGCTATGAATTGTCAAAATTTATACGACAAAGAAGGGTGTTTCTAAAAAATAGAACAACCCTATTTCTCTTTCATATAAAGATGAAGATTATCTCTC
Organism: Cordylochernes scorpioides; assembly: GCA_030710605.1. NCBI lineage: Eukaryota > Metazoa > Arthropoda > Arachnida > Pseudoscorpiones > Chernetidae > Cordylochernes > Cordylochernes scorpioides. The sequence continues at coordinate 25,810,755 of CP092883.1, read as the reverse complement.
CCTCCTAAAAGGACGTCAAAGCTAGACGCTATCTACTGACCGTCACCCCAAACTAGCGGCCTCGGGTCGTTGACAAAGTCACAACAACAGCTTTGGCAAACTGGAAAGCATCCACCTGGAGACAATGTTTTCAGGCTAATGGCCCTCGTCAGTTTAAAGCGGATTGTTTTCCATGAGATCTTCAAGGGATCTAATGGAAGCTACACAATCTATCAAAGTGGCTGAGCCAAACCCTATTTTTATTGACAAGAATTAAACACGATGCATTTTTTTATGAAACAATTTTTCACTTTCTTTACTACAATTGGGAAATATATTGAGGGGTTTTGGCCTATCCGTCATGAACACTTCAAATAGATTCGCCTATAAAATCCACCACACCGCTCTAATAATGTGTTAGACTATTATAATAGACTTATCTTAGAATCACTAATTTCAAATAACAATAGTAGCATTAACCGAAGAATCGATATACCACAGCAGTACACATCACGTAGATAAAACCATTGTCTTTACCTTCACGATTTATGTTTCGTTATCCATTCACCTAAGTTTTCTTTTATATTCTATATTTCACTTTTTATTTTATTTTAATTTGTGATTTCGAAATGAATCATGTCTCAATTATTTTCTGGCATAACGTTTTTAATAATTTCATTTCCGTTATATGTAAATGAATTTTTATTATATATAAATCCTCAGAGATAATTTCAGTTGTATATATGTGAAAAAACATCTACCACACTTCTATATATATTGTTGCAATTTGCGAAATCACTTGGCCTGATGATGAGCTAACGCTTGAAAGCTAGCCGTTTTATATTTTACTAGACGGGTGACCCGGGCTTCGCCCCGGGATTGACCCGTGTGCATATCTACCCTAGTGATATATATTTAGATAATATTTTTTTTTATAATTGTTTGTTATTAGCATTATCTATTTGTTTGCATCAGCATAATTTAATCCAATCTTTGATAGAGGGCGCTGTTCGTGAGCTAAGTAGAATAATTTGAATATATAGTTTTAATAATTGATTTATATGTTTTTTAAAATAGCCTATCGTCTTCCCCGTATTTTCTTACCTATGTATGGAAATTTTGGTTTGAATTAGTGAACTACTGCGAATTTGTATACCGAACATACAAACAAACATACAAACATTGATTTTTATATATATAAGTTATTAAATAAACTTTTTGCAATTAATTTGATCGGTGTATACCTTTTTAATCGTCATTGCAATTATTCCGCAATCTAAGTCTTATTATGATAATGTATCCAATACTTGATTGATCAACTTATGTTATTAAAGCTACAGAGCTTGTCGAATACCCGCATTGTCTCTTCCTAATTAATTCTCTTTCATATAGCCTTTATGTATCAGTTTAAGAGAGATTTTATTTAAATATAAGATTTACAAACATACACAATATAAAATATTTAACAATGTTTTATTCCAGTATAGTATTTAAAACTTAGATAACAAAATTGACATTTGTGATGTTAACAAATTATTTGTCTCTGTAAGTTTTTGTAAATATATTCCTGTACCAGGAAGACATTTCTTCTTTTAAAAATGCATCAAAACTGTTCCTATTTTCATTAACCCTGTCCTGAACACAAATTTGGCCAAATCTAGCTGATTATGAAATTATATTTCTTAGAATTTTTTTGCGTTCTTCAGAGAAATATTGAGCAATTTAGTTGTCTTGATTTGTATTATACCAAGAGATAAATTTTACAACAAGTTTTTGCAAAGTTTTATCACCTGTTTATCACCAAATCCTTTCAACAAATTTACCTTCAACAATAAAGGAATAGACCTTGAGCTCATCTAGGTTATGTCCTTCCTTATTGTTAACAATTTATTATAATTGTTGTGAGATTTTTAATTAGCACTTTCTATTGTTTTATAAAATGGAGGGGACAAGGTTACTCTTTATTGTTTTCTTTTAATTGCCCTGTAATTAAATCTTCAAAAACATTGTAACTAAATGGTGTAAACATATGTATAAATAAATCCATTGTCTTATTTTATGAAAAAAAAAAAGTCCAAATTAAATTTTAAATGTCTTACATTTCCTAGTGTTGTATTCGAAACAAAATTTTATAAAATCATTCGGTCATATATATATATTATATAATCTAAAAACTCAAATATTACAATATTTTAAAAAATATATATTTTATTTTATTCATTGATAATTTTACTTTTGTTAACATCGTTTTTAGAAAGACTTTCAGTTTTAGTTATATAGATTTGTTGTAAATATGCGTAGTTAACATATCAATCCTTTTTAATCACTAATATAGGATTAACTTTATAAATTCTATATAATGTGAAACTAACTAATGTGTAATCTTTCCTCAAGTAATTGAAAATAAAAGCTACTTGACGGTAAATAATTATCTTTTTTTTTATCACGACTGCACCTCAACCCTTTATCTTATCGATCCTTTGTCTTATCAAGCCTTATCTAACAACAACAAAAATATTCATAACATATATATATATATTTCATGAATAATATTGTTGTTGTCCAGATAAACAATTAAAGGTGCAGTCGTGATGATATAAAAGTATAAAAATAATTATTTTACTGTGTGTCAAGTAATTTTTATTTTCAATTACTTGAAGAAAATAACACTTTAAATATTACCCCATTTTATAGAATTTATGAAATTATTTCTATATTAGTGAATTTTAAAATAAGTAAACTAACTATACATATTTACAACAATTCTAAAAGTGGCATATCCTAAAACGATGGTCAAAAAATGTATCAATGAATAAAAATATATAGTTTTTTTTCTAACTTAGAGATATCTTTACTAATAATATTTTATAACAATTAAAAGAGATTTATATTTAATGTAAATATATTAGAAATTTGTTGGAAAACTGTGGGAGAAACTATGTATTTAGTGAATATAGAAGTTATAAATATTACATTTCGTTTTTAAATATGTTATTGGGAGCTTTAGGGTATAGAGCTCTCTTCTTATACTGTAGTTACAATGAAATGTGTGTACATTTCATCTATTATAACCATTAATACAAATCGAGAAATGACAAGGAATGAAGGCTTCCTACTATATATATGTTATATAAAGGTATTATTTAAAATGTTAAATTAAAATATTGTTTTATTTGGAAATATATTTCATGGATACAAATACTGCTAAATCGACCGCCAGAGATCATGCTTCCCCTATAAAAACTCGTTGTTTTTCTTCCCCGTTGGCCGGCTCAAAACTTTTGTACATTATGTAAATAATCTTTTGTTTTCCTTATTCTACTCGCCTTAAGCCAGGCATTACTTTTATCAAATTATTATGTTTTTATATATCTCATAAGCTCAATTAAAGCAATTTCTAATCTTTAATATATTTATTATTTTACTCATTCAAGATTCTTGCCACGACTGCATCACCAATACCATTTCGTCCTAAATATGAAACAGCAAATAACTAACATAGTTTAATCCTCAAAATAATCAAAGATCAAGCAGAAAATATTTTATATATATATATATATATATATATAAGATATATATATTTTTGAGAGCCTTATGGTAATTTATTTATGTATTTTACTATCAATATATAAATATGAATCAATATGAATTCATATAAATTGATTCAAATTTTCCGGATATTAATCAAACAATACCACAGGATTATGGAGATGTGTTTTTTTATCTTTATTGAATGTAATCTCGAGCTTTCGAGCATTCACATTGTCGTTTATGAAATGCTTGGTTTTTATGTTTACATATGAGTTCGATTTACATAGCAAGAATTGTCAACATTAAAAATACTAGTAGAATTGAAATATTTATAAAATTAGGGTAATCAATGGTAGGTTGTATGTATAAATATTCAAAACAATGCGAAATTATAAAATAAGAGGTAAGAATGTTACGAATAAGGTTATTTAAAAAATATATATATCCTGACCATGCAAAACATTGAATGTTGCTGATGACTGACGCCATCTATCTGAATAATTATTAAACAATTGATCAAAGTAGACACAAACTACTCTTCCAATCAATAAGTCTTCTTCTTCTTCTTTCTTATCTCCACACTGGGTGAAGTAGAATGCGTCTGCCTTTGTCATTAAGACTGGGAGCACTACTCAGTGGCAGGCCGACTTAGCTCCAAAATAAATGGCCGCCTCTGACATGAGGAACAGACGCCATGTGTAGCCGCTCCTAACATGGAGTACAAACGCTGCTCATCCTGTATACCTGGATCAGGAGCCCTTACAGGGTACTATCAGCCAGGCCAGCTGAGCCCAGGTTTTTTAGTGAGCTTGTTACTGTTCCCCCTCCTCCTTTTTCATCCGGCTTGGGACCGGCAAGGGCGGAGTTCAATCAATAAGTGAAAGTTAGAAGCTGAGCTTGTATCCTAAAGGAAATGACCATTTGGTAGAAACACTATTTAAATTAAGGATGAAAACTGCACGTTTAGCGGAATTTCCTCTTAAAATTGAGGAAATGTAGCTTCTAAGTAGAAGTTCAATTTCTACACTTTACTATCATTTTCTATAAGAGTTTGCAAAATTGTTTCTATTTTTTTTAGAATAGAATGTGAGGGAATTTATGGAATAGTTTATGTATCAAATTAGTAAAAGAGTCATTGAACTCTTCTTTAAGAAAATTGAGGAATTACCTTTATAATTCTTAGAAGGTTAAAAGATATTTATAGCATTGGTTGGAATTTTTGAAGAATACTCTCTCTCTCGTGTGTTTTTAATAACTGTCACTGTAAAATATCTTTCAGAGTTATTGTGTGAATCCTGATATACATGCTAAAATGTACAACTTCCTTAAAATTTGTCCATTAGTGTATTGGTTATTCCGTATGTCTTCAATGAAGGTAACTGTAAAATCTTTCAGAGTTATTGTGTGAATCCCGATATACATGCTAAAAGGTACAACTTCCTTAAAATTTGTCCATGAGTGTATATTGGTTATCCCGAATGTCTTCAATAAAGGTCACTGTAATATCTTTCAGAGTTATTGTGTGAATCCCGATATACATGCTAAAAGCTACAACTTCCTTAAGTTTTGTCCATAAGTGTATATTGGTTATCCCGAATGTCTTCAATAAAGGTCACGGTAAAATATTTCAGAATTAATGTCTGAATCCCGATATACATGCTAAAAGGTACAACATCCTTAAGTGTGTATGATATATATTTCCCTAATTAATTCAAATATAAATTTTCCTTTAGAGATATATCTATATAAATAGTGTTTATCCAAGTGTAAAAATTGATGATAATGTACATTTTCTAATGTAACAAAATGCTGTAAATCGGAGTATGACTCTTTTTTTTGAATAAAAAATAATCCCAATGTACAAATTAAGATTATAATTGTTGCCTAAGGTGTATGCGCTCTTGTTTTTAAATAAAATAAATCCAATCAAGTAGACATAGGTAGACATAAAAATGAACTACACTATATTTATAGGTGTAAGGGTTTATTTCCGCAGTTGTATGATATAAAATTTATCTGTTATGGCAATTATATAATGGGGGTCATGCTATAAAGGCAATTTGAAACTAAATTCTTTTAATACCGAATTATATATACAAAAGCCTTCCAACAGAGAGCATAGTAAAAGAAATCGTTGTGACAATCAACAATAATCGACTGTTGAAGAACAAGGTGTTAAAGGTGCCTGCAGACAGTAAACTTACTTATATGAAATATTATGAAACTATATATATGGAAAGATGTAAAAATATATATAAATTAGAAACGAAATATTTATATTAATGTTTGTGAAGTTATATATGAAATTTCATGAAGTTATATTTTAATAAATATTTTGATATATTTGATATATTTTGATAACACCTTGATAAAGGTTGGCGTTCAGCCAACTGAAATATTGGTAAAATAGATTATATTTTGATCCAATATATGCCATTTTAATAAAAAATAATAATGAAGTTATATATGATATGACTGTAGAACGACGTTTGACAATTTTACCGCAAATGTTTCTTTTGAACGAAAAATCGCATTTTTCCGTTTATCATTATTCTTCACAATTCACTTGGTGTTTTCATCTCTTGGCTGTAAAATGTAGGTTAATTAGCCTCTTAGTTATTGTCAACATGATACAAGACTTACTTTAAGACACAAATTTCCTATTATATACCTAATTAAACAAAAAAAGGTAAATATGAGTGAATATATGATAGATATTTTTTAAAATAATTTCATTATTTTCCTTCAAATTATAAAGACAAGATCAGGAGTAAAATTAAACCTAAAAATCAATAGGCAATCGATATTTATGGAATAAATTTGATTTTTCCATTCACTCTCATCTGAATAACTAGATAAACGTAACCCAAGGCCGTTGAACTCTATGGTTAAAGTCTTCTTCTTTCTTATCTCCACTCAATCATATCAGGGTATCAAGTTTGTATAGCTTGTTGATTGTGTGTGTGTTGGGGATGAGTAGAGCTCATCAATGGATGATTTAATACATTTAATAATATGTTTTGAGGTTGCAGGTTGAGAATTGCATCGATAAAGTACACAAACAAGAACACTGAAGATTTCACAATCCATTTCTAGTAGTGTGAGCTTCCTCCAGTGAGGGAAGTGTGTTAATGATGGTATATGGCCATCAGGCGGACAATGGCGAGAGACGGATGTTGTGATAAGGCCATTGTTGCCACGTGCCTTGGATTACTCACAGGCCGGGGTGGGAAATGAAGGCCGTTCCTATCGATCGATAAATGTTCTGGATTTTTTTTTCCTTTTGTGTGTTTTTCCTTAATGGTAGGTCACTCAAAACATTGTCTTCTAACTGTATTTATTGATATACATCACAGACTTATCTAACATGCCTGATAGCGGGTGAAGTCATAGTTGATGTTGGGGATGGCATTATGGAATAACTTGAACAGCCCAATTTTTCGGGATTATAGGGAAATAGAAATTGGTGGCATCGTACAGCGAATTCGTAGATGAGAAAAGAACATATTAACATTTTAATCAATTCTATAGATATACATACAACTATCTTTTGAACTGGGATATTAATGCTGGTAAAAACATAGGTAAAACTGTATGCAAAACTAATTAATATAGTATGTCACGATAATAAAATAAACGCAAGATTCAATATGTTTGGTTTAATTGCTATGGTCCCATTGATTTATAAAATTTCAATTACAAAAAGCTTTTGGAATTAAGAATTTGTTCTTTGACAATGGTGTTTTACCATTGTAGTTTACCATTTATAGGTTTTTGATAAATCATTTGAACAACGTCTATACTCAGAAGCTCGTTTATTTTACAATCAAATAGTACTTTTTGTTAATTTTTATTGTTAGTTTCTATGAATATGAATAATATATCGTAATATATGTTCAACATTCAACGAAAATGCATGTTTGTTCAGAAATATTGTTCATATTCAATGCTTTTAATTGTTCTCGAAATCAATGAAGAAAGATTTGAATAGCGAAAAGAATAGATTGCCATCGTCAGTTGCTAAAGGTTAGGTATGCTATCTTCAAAATGGGAAAACGGTTAGAAGTTTAACTCTTCTAATAATTTAGCAAATATTCAGTTGTTTATAGCTCATCAGTAATTAGCCTTCCGTAATTTGAATTTTCATTTTAGTCAACAATCAGTAGTGTGAATTTTGTCAGAAAAGTGAATTTTTATTAAATCTAAATATCAGGATTCTATGAAGGAGTTTATCTCCATAATTTTTAATCTCTATCATTCAGGCACGAACGTCCTTTACAAAAGAAAACATTAAAATATACAGTTATCAGCGTCATAATCAATTATTTCTTAATCAATTCTGTCACCGTTTGCTTTTGTGAATGGAATAAATACCCAAATATGGTCATTTCTCATAACCATCGATGGTTCAGTGGTAGAATGCTCGCCTGCCACGTGGGCGGCCCGATTTCGATTCCCGGCCGAGATACATTTTTTTTTTTACAATTTTTAAAACTCATTTCTATTATTAATATTTACAGTTATCAGTGTCATAATCAAGCCACAATTCTTAATCAATTCTGTCACCGTTTGCTTTGTGAATGGAATAGATTATAATAACGAATAGATTCAAAAAGGATAAGTTTCTTTATTTGAAAAATCAATTCGAGCTTTCGGGCGCAAGCTGCCCTTCTACAGGAATAATGGATACAATTTCAAGTAGTCATGTATGTACAGATATATATATTTTCTTTAAATGGTTTCTCGCTATTATTATATATTATACAAGAATGACATCCACGGCGCCAATTTATAATTGTAACGAATAATATTTGAATAAAAGCATTTAATCGGGTAAAACCCGGGCGTTGCCCGGGTCATTCGGCTAGTGATATAATAATTCTTAAATAATTATCATACCATGTTTTTCCTCTCTGTAGAAAGGCGTTCGTGCCTGAAAGCTAGAGAATTGGCGATAAACTCCTTCATAGAATCATGATATTTTTGCTTAATATTGATACAATTGTATTTTTTAGTTTATTTTCAGTTATTTCGTTCTTGTCAATATTTATACTCGGTAATCTGGTTTTTAATTGGTTATCGACCATTAATTAGACTCTTGTTAGTATATTTTTAATAAAAAAGGCGATACGGAAGATGGGTGTCTTTATTAGTCTATATACAGTTACGAGCGTCATTCTTCATCTCTTAATCATCAATCAGTTTTCGACTCTGTCACCGTTTGCTTTTTTTTTTTTGGAATGGCGCCCTCCTATTGGTTGGCTACGCTCACGCCACCTTTGCCCACCCCCCCCCCATCATGCCCCCCCCCACTCGCCTTTTCGTTTATGTAACTATTGTATTGGAGCGGGTCGCTCCTTAAATAAATGCATATATTATTTAATAACTAAATGAAATCCTCTCTTTCTTTTTCCCAGTAAGAGACGCCTACGGAAGCCAACAGTACATAGACAGATAAAGCACATAGGCTATAGTTATTAACTAATATATGCATATATTTAAGGCGCCAATTTATAATTGTAACAAATAGTATTTGAATTAAAACATTCAATCGGTTAAAACACGGGCGTTGCCCGGGTCATTCGGCTAGTATAGAATAAGCACGAGCTTTCGGGTAAAAACCCTTCTACAGGTGGCTATCACATAGCAAGATGGATACCATGGACCTCATCTTGCTATGTGATAGCCACCTGTAGAAGGGATTTTACCCGAAAGCTCGTGTTGATTCTATATAATAAAGACACCCATCTTCCTTATCACCTTTTTTATTGCAAATTTTACTAGGAAGAGTTCTTTACAAGTATATTTTTAGTTATATGGCTTTCTTATCTTATCTTTCCGTAGTTTTATTATATAATTAAAAGTTTAGTTATCTTGTTAGTAGCTAAATTTGTACTAATTTTACTTTATAACGAATGTTATTATACAGATATGACGAGAATATACCCTCCCTGCGGTCCCCCCTGGACTCTTGGAAAATTTGACCAAATTCTGGTCCAAGGTGACTAACGTAACAACGGCACCCATTTTCCAATGAAGAGCAAAACCGAATATCTTCATTGGACACGACAACAGCAACAACAAGAATATAAAGAAAGATGATAAAATACTCAACAGAGTATCCGTATATTATATATACGGCATTGTTTTTATAGCTTTTATTGGGATTTTCAATATATGCAGAAATTTGTCTCGCTATGCACATTCTTGTTCACTAATTTCGCGAAAGATATAAACAATCATGCATTTACTTGTAGGTCGATGGAAGGATGGTCTAAACCGTTGGTTTACGACCGCTACGATCCGGGTTCAATTCCCGCATTGGGCACTTTTTCTGATTTAAAAAAAATCTCCAATGGCCCCCGATTCTTGCAAAATTCCAACCCCATCAGCGAGTGCAAGTAACCAAACGGGGCTCTGGCACATTTGTAAGTGCAAAGTCGAACTGTTTTTCATATGTATAGACATGTGGTGCGCTTACAGTAAAAGAAGTCGCCTTCTACCCACCATGATTATCATGGCCTGTACCACGTGTACTAGGGATAAGCAAAAAAAAAATGCATTTACTTTAATGATTCGTAGATGAATGATTTTCGTAAAGAAACTAATAATAAAAATAAACAAAAAGTACTTTTCTATTTGATTTGATTGTAAAAATAGCAATATTTCGAGCAAAGACGCTCTTTTACTGATTTATCGAAGCTATAAGAGAATAAATGGACTTTTTAAAATATAAATATCTCTTATTCCTTTTGTAGCTTTGTTAATCCTTGCTTAAAGAATCGCTATTTCATAAAGATATACTTATTGTTGAATTTTAAATATTATATTTTCTATATATATTTATTAAAACACATTCCTCTTTCTCTCTCTAATAAAAATATCTTATTCTTCAATTTGAAAGCAGCACAGAGAGGAGGATATATGTGTTTTATCTAAGAAGATAGGGTAGAGATCTCGAAGGACCTTTAACCCCTAAGAACACTTAAATGTGTAATTATTGTGGCAGGTGCCGCATCAAGGCTGGATGACCACTGCAACAGCCTTGAGAAAGGTGGTTTCATAGATAATGGAACTTTCATTGGTATAGGCGGCGTCTAGAGATATGCCAACATTCCAAACATTTTTTAAAACCCTAATTTTAACATATTTTTGAATTATTTTATATATTTACTTTTTCATACATATTTATATATCAGGTTTTGACTCTCGTGTGTTCGAGGTGCTTTTAAAATTAAAATCTCATCTAAATTTACTGTTTGGGCCTGAAATATGCCTTTTATCTCATTTAGTTCATTGCAAATCTTGATTAAGTTGACTATACATATAAGATTCCCCGAAATATTGATGGAAGTTTATCTTTTGAAAGACAATACAGAATATCTAAAAGTGCTGGTCAAGCAAATACCCTCTCTTCAATATATTTTATATTCCAAGTAATATATCTTCTGTGCTTGATGCAACTTTTTTTTATCATTTAGATTGCTTTTAATATTTATAAATTTCCTTAAACTAAGATAAGTAAACCATTAGATAACTCTTCGATAAAGAGTCATCTACTATTGCATTAGGACTAGTGGAATATATACTTTAGGATTTCTTGTTAGGTGTATTTAATATCGATATTGGCAAAGGTAAAATACACCTATTGTAACGTAAAGAGTTTCTACACCCAGGCTTCAGTTTCGCCTGGACCTCCTAAACCAGGGGTCGGAAAACCTTTGAGTAGGAAGAGTAAAAAATTACAATTACCAAAATTCCAAAGTTTTTAAAGAGCCACAAAACTTTTTCTTACCAACAATAAATAGTACTCGCATAAATAATATTTGGCTATGGAACTATATAAAGAGCCGCAGTTTCACATCCAAAGAGCTGCATGTGGTTCACGAGCCGCAGTTTGCCGACCTCTGTCCATAACGATAACTTCTTTCTGGTCCCGGCAGAAGTTCGCTGACATTTCTCTATAGGGCAGGAAAGTCTTTCTATATTGTAAGATTATAAACTCAAAAGGAGCTTCTTCTAATGAACATTTCTACTTTTGAATGGTAGGTTGACTGAAACCCGATCTAAAAAAAAAACCTCAGAGGTCTCTGATTCGTCGGCAGATTCAGGGAGTACTTGATAAGGGTAAGAGGGCCAAAGGGGGGGGGGGGGGGGGATTCCTATTGGGAGCGTAGAACGGGTTTTTCCAAGTTCGTACGAGAGGGTCCGAAGACAACCTGGCTAAGAAACTCTCGAAGACGCCTGTGGGTGCTTGGTCGACTCCACTGACCACTCCACTAGACCATAAAGGCGGGCGTGAGGGGCCATATAGATGGCCGCTCGGTGCATGGCTGGGTGACCGAAGGGGATAACCGGGATGCAAGGACTTCAGAGTCTATATCATCCCTGGCTGTGCTTTTTGCAGGCCGAATCTATTTTCTGAAACCCGATCTAACACCAAAAACAACTCTAACTGGCTTACAAACACACGTTATTATGAATCAAATACACTATTTAAAGTAAGACATATTTACATATATTAAACATAGAAATAAATTTACATATTTTTTCTATAACACAAAGCAATATATTTGCATATCTCTTTTCCGATACCTATAATAATCTATCAGCTAGATCAATAGAATGTCGAAGGTTTCTTTATTAGGAATTCAATAATTATAGGATAGTGTACCTCGTTGTGCAATACCTAGGCACCATTAAGTCATTACCCTAATTATATGTTACATAGACGCTATTATGGAATTGTGTTTCTTTTTCTTAATTATACAAATCTCTCTGGTTAGGTTTAGGTTATTTATATAGGTTCTATAGAGTTTTGTATGGATTTGGTAATTTATATATATAGCGAAATCTTATAATTAATAGTTTCTCATAATTTTATATTGATTTGGTGATGGTGGTGTATTGTCCATTACCAGATCAGATCGGTCCATGCACCCTGATAACAATACCGGCCTACTGAGGTACCTTGTCCGTATGGTTGTCCTCTGCTGGATTGATTATTTATTTGGCGATTTATATATACTGAAAATTAATTAAATATATAGGTTCTTTAGACTTTTATATTGATTTGTTTATTGATTTTGTGTGTGCGAAAAAAAATGGCCAGGTATTGATATTCTAACAAAGTATTTATTATTATGTTAAAAGAGTATCAATTTTGATATTTATATTCTGTTACTCTGTAAATTTCTTTCTTTGTTTGTATTTTATCATTTATAGATTGTACTTGCCTTAAATAAATTTTTACTTTATCCTGAAGTTTGTCTTACCTAAGTATTGATAATACAAATATCTTTCAATCTTCATTTTAAAGTGATAATGTTGCTAAACTCTTGGAATGGGTATTTTAGATGAACTATGGACATAAGCTTTGAGGAGAGTAGCATTACATACAATTATAAATATATAATATGCTTCGAGCAATCGCTTTTCCGCAAATATCTATGGTTCGCTTTTAAACTGCCATAGGTGAACCAAAATATCACCAAGTTGGCCATTCCACGTATTCAACTAATGGTCTAACTTGAATAGCCATAGAAAAAAAAAAGCATTAATTTCGGCCTTAATGTAAGCCTAAGGATCTGACATCATAGATAGCCTTGGCGCAGACCTGTTGACGGATATTTGGATTGGTTGTTGCGGGAAGAGGGGAAATGACAAGGATTTGGCCTTCCCTTCATTCTTGCGGGGAAATCTTGCCACTCAGAAGTTAATTCTTTATCTTTAATAACTTGCCACATAGAAAGTAATGTGTGAAATATTCAAGAGAAACTGCCCATTCCATTCAGCATTTTTTAAAGAACAAATCTGGTGCCAAAATAACTTTACAAGGTACCGCTCAAAAAGAGCAACCTAGTTTATGATATTTACAACAATGAATAATATGTGAGGGTTATTCACATATTAAAACAAAGTGTCCAACGCGAAACTCGATCCCGGTTCATGGCTGTCGGGAATCGAGGGTTTTAACCACTTATCCACCAACTTCTTATGAAGAACAAATATTTTACTACCAAATATATATATATATATATATATATATATATAATAATGAATTGAACAGGATTGTATATAGCCGAATTGCTGTAATGCAGTGAAATGTATTGACGCTAATATCCCTGAGTTTGGGATATCGCGTTTCATGATGTTAATAAAGTTAAATTATATATATATATATTGTCATAACCAAAAATGTACATAGCTTGTAACTGTAAATAATACATCGGCAGCTTGGCGAATGTTATGTACCTAAGCCCCGATAGGTGGCGCGCGCTGTCAGCTCGGCAAGTGTTATGTACCTAAGCTCCGATAGATGGCGGGCGCGCTAGGCGGCAAGTTGGTAAACAATAGTCGCCATCTTGAGGGGTGTAGCCGAAAGCCAGCCGTTTGGGTCTCTGACATTACTTCCTTAATTTACCATTATTTTTATCCATTTAACTTAGTTTACCTCTATTTCTTTTTATCCCTCAAACTTATTAACTATTTAAAGTCATCTAATAAATTATTATTTTATTCTACCCAAACGACTCGTCACCTTCATTACTGTGACATCTGGTGGAGACAAGCTGGATCATCCCTTCGCTGCCCAAGCTATAAGAAGAAGTCGTAGAATCCAAGGATTAAACCCATTGGAATATTCTAAGATGCAACACGAAGGAAGAGAGACCCCACAGGGTGAGTACCACTTCAAACATATTAGAAACCCTTCTATATTTTCGGGGGAACCGGGCCAAAGCTCGGAGAAATGGTTGAAAGAGTACCATCGTGTAGCTCGGTTCAACTGCTGGGACAGTTCCATGTGCCTGGCGAATGTTTACTTCTTCCTCTCAGGAACGGCCAAAGTCTGGTTCGAGAATGTAGAGGAACAAATAACCTCATGGGAACTTTTTGAGACAATGTTGTCTCAGGCCTTTGGACATCACGCCAGCGAAAAAGACCAGGTTTTAGAAAAACTAAAAGCCAGGGCCCAAGGAAAGGGAGAGTCTAGTGAGGCGTATATTCAAGACGTCCTCTATTTATGCCGGCAAATTAACCCCAACATGAATGAAAACGAGAAAGTTGCTCATTTAGTCAAGGGGGTCTCTGAGGAAATTTACAGGGCAATTGTCACCTTTGAAATTGCCACCACCGAGGAGTTTATAAGGTGGTGTCGAAAAATCGAACTATCTCAAAAGAAGCGTGTGAACACGCGGATAGTTTTTGATAGACTGCCGAATGCTGCCGCCATCAACCCAGCAGAATCGGAATCTATGGAGGACCTCATTAGACGTATCGTCCGAGAAGAAATCTACCATGCATTGAATCCCGAGCCAGCCACTCTCAAACCATCTTCCCTGGATCTAATTATCCGAGAGGAAGTTGAAAGGAACCTGTCTGCAATTTCGCAGCCCGTTCAAAGGTCAATGCCACGACAACAGTACTCTAACCGACCCCAAATATTCAAACAGACGCCACGACAGCAGTTCCTGAACCAAAGACCACCGGTACTCAACCAGACATCACCACAGAGAAGAACTGATGAATGGAGGACACACGAAAACGTTCCAATATGTTTCCATTGCGGTCGCCCAGGACATGTAGCCCGATATTGCCGGGACAGAAGGCGTGTTTTCGAGGAAGCCAGGGTAAGAAGGCCGACCTACTCTAATAATTACAATACCTGGTTCAATCAAAATGCCGAAGAAGTTGAGTTTGTAGATCGCCGCTTTCGAAACCCGTCGCCCTATCCTGGCCGTGGAAGATCCCCCTCAAGACGAAACGCAACGCCGTCGCCCTCTCGCCGATCCAGTCAATCTCCTCGCCGCCTAAGCCAGGGAAACTAAGAAGAGCGACCGAGACTGGAGGTAAGGCCGCTGACGATAGTAGAAATCCTCCCCCTATTATAACTGCGAACATGAAACGGAACTACGTTGTTATCACCATAAATGGACAGAATGTTGAGGCCTTAGTCGATTCTGGAGCCGATTATTCCGTAATCTCGGAAAGTTTTCGCCGATATTTGAAAATTCCGTTCTTTGCAGAAAAAGGGCCTGTACTGAGAGTCGCCAATAGGAAACACATCGAAACTCTGGGACGATGCAACTTAAAAGTGTCAATTGAAGAACTTGAGATTTATTTTACTTTTGTTGTCTTCTCTGAATGTAGCCATCACATAATACTTGGTCTTGATTTCTTTCGAGCCACAAGTGCAGTGATTGATTGCGGAAGAGGTGAAATACATTTGAAGGAAAGTGTGAACGACGGCCTAGAAGAAGATCTGCCTACACATGCGTTAGAAGACTGTTTTGTTCCAGCTCGCTCAATTAAGAAAATCACGGTTATTAACGAAGATATTCGAGGTGGAAAAGATCTAATGATAGAAGGAAGCAAAGATCTCATCTTAAAAAAAGAATTGGTCATACCATCATCCATAATTAACTTCCATCACGGCAGAGGGGAGATATGGGTAACTAATGGGACTTCTCAGAATCAAATAATCCCAGCTGGTATGCTTGTAGGATACTTGAGGAAAATTGGAAGTAGCGGAATCTACAGTGTTGACACAGCTGAAGACGATAAAACTCAATCAAACATTAAGAATGAAGATAGACGCCAACAAATCTTATCTCTGGTAGACGAGAGATTAAACGAAGAACAAAAGTCAATGATTGCAGAATGTTTAGAAAAGTACTCAGAGGTTTTTGATTTTGATAGAAAATCATTCAGTACAACCTCCAATGTGAAACATAAAATCGACACTTCAGACAGCCGTCCTATTAAACAACGACCATACCGGGTGTCTCCTGTCGAAAGACGAGCTATACAAAGTGAAGTCGATAAAATGATGAAGATGGGAATTGTACAACCGTCCGAAAGTCCTTGGTCGTCCCCAGTAGTTTTGGTTAAAAAGAAAGATGGGTCCTGGAGATTTTGTGTAGACTACCGAAAGCTTAACAAGGTCACCAAAAAGGATGTGTATCCTTTACCTAGAAATGATGATGTTTTGGATAGCTTAACAGGAGCTAAATTCTTTTCCAGCATGGATCTACGTACAGGATACTGGCAGATAGAAATCGACGAGGAAGATCGGGAGAAGACAGCTTTCATCACCCCTGATGGCTTATATGAGTTCCGGGTGATGCCCTTCGGTTTATGCAACGCACCGGCAACATTCGAAAGAATGATGGACAAGCTACTAGCAGGATTGAAATGGACAATTTGTCTTTGTTATTTAGACGATATAATTGTTTATGCTACATCCTTTAAAGAACACATTGAACGCCTAGGGAAAGTTCTCAGATGCATCCAGCAAGCAGGCTTGTGTATTAATCATGAGAAGTGCCGTTTTGGGTCAAGAGAAATCAAAGTGTTAGGACATCTTGTTACAGAAAGCGGCATTCGCCCTGATCCCGACAAAATCGAAGCAATTACAAATTTCCCGACTCCAAAAACAACAACTGAAGTAAGAAGCTTCATGGGGTTGTGTTCATATTACAGGCGATTTGTGAAAGATTTTGCAAATAAAGCAAAGCCGTTGCACGACCTCCTGAGGAATAACGTGAAGTTCTTTTGGTCGAACGAACAAGAACAATCTTTCCAAATATTAAAATCAGCCCTAACTACCGATCCTGTGCTTGGCCATTTTAAAGAAGATGCTGAGACACTTGTACATACCGACGCGAGTGGATATGGCGTCGGAGCAGTGTTGACCCAACTGGTAGAAGGAAAAGAAAAGCCTATCGCCTATGCATCAAGAACACTTAACGCCGCAGAAAGAAATTATTCCACGACGGAGAGGGAATGCCTAGCTGTAGTTTGGGCCATTTACAAGTTCAGACCATATTTGTTTGGAAAACACTTCACCGTCGTCTCCGACCATCATTCCCTGTGTTGGCTAGCTAATGTAAAGGATCCATCGGGAAGGCTAGCCAGATGGGCCTTGCGACTTCAAGAGTTCGACATATCTATTGTGTATAAGAATGGTAAAAGACACCAAGATGCGGATTGCCTCTCAAGAAATCCTCTTCCCCAATCCAACGAAGATAACATACCAGAATTGTTTTCAATTACCGACATAAGAAAAGAGCAAAGAAGCGATGTCCAGACCAAAAAAATAATTCAGGAAATTGATTCCAAAAGTGAAAGTGGATACAAAATAATCGACGGCATCCTCTACCGCAAAAACTACGATCCCATGGGCAAACCTTGGCTCTTAGTAGTGCCCAAACAAATGAGGGTTGACATTTTGAGGGAAGCCCACGATGCACCAATGGCGGGACACCTGGGATTTGCCAAAACATACGACCGCGTTAGAAGAAAGTATTTCTGGCCCGGCTTGCATAGATCTGTGCGACAATATGTGGCACATTGTCGAGAATGTCAACGGCGAAAAGGTTCTACCGAACGTCCACCAGGGCAACTTGTGCCAATTCCGCCGGTATCCCGACCTTTTGAGAAAATAGGGATAGATTTGTTAGGAAGATTCCCTACCTCGAACGATGGCAATAAATGGACCGTGGTCGCGACAGACTATCTAACAAGGTATGCTATGACCAAAGCCATACCAAATGGAAGTTCGGAAGAAGTTGGAAAATTTATAGTAGAAGACGTGATCCTCAAACATGGAGCCCCCAGAGAATTGATTTCAGACCGAGGTCGAACGTTTATATCCCACACAATACGGGATATTAACAACCTCTGTGGAACCGCACATCGCTTTACTTCTGCCTACCACCCCCAGACAAATGGCCTGACCGAGAGACTCAACAAGACACTTGGTGACATGCTGTCTATGTATGTTGATGTAGACCAAAGAAACTGGGATTCAGTTCTCCCTTACGTAACTTTTGCCTATAACACCGCCAAACAGGAAACCACCGGGTTTAGCCCTTTCTATCTTGTACACGGACGCGATGTCGAGACCCCATTGGACACCATCCTGACGTATAGAGAGGAAGCCAATCTGGAAGACTACGTGGAGAGTTTGGTCACAAATGCCGAGGACGCACGCCAGCTGGCCCGTTTGAACATCTTAAAGGCGCAAGAAAAAGACAAATCTCGATACGACAAAAGCCATAGACCTGTCCAGTACCGCACGGAAGACCTTGTGTGGGTGTACACACCTGTGCGTAAACAAGGACTGTCGGAGAAGCTACTTAAAAGATACTTCGGCCCCTATAAAGTTGTGAGACAACTGTCTGAAGTAACTTATGAAGTAGAGGCCTTGGAGAGGAGACCCAGACAACGGAATATCAAAGACATCGTCCACGTCCTGCGGATGAAACCATACAGAAGCCCAGAAGAACAAACACAGGACTGATCACATAGTGTAAATTTTTTTTTTTTTTTAAGCAGCGGGTCGCTGCTTATTTTTGAAAAGGGGAGTAATGTCATAACCAAAAATGTACATAGCTTGTAACTGTAAATAATACATCGGCAGCTTGGCGAATGTTATGTACCTAAGCCCCGATAGGTGGCGCGCGCTGTCAGCTCGGCAAGTGTTATGTACCTAAGCTCCGATAGATGGCGGGCGCGCTAGGCGGCAAGTTGGTAAACAATAGTCGCCATCTTGAGGGGTGTAGCCGAAAGCCAGCCGTTTGGGTCTCTGACATTACTTCCTTAATTTACCATTATTTTTATCCATTTAACTTAGTTTACCTCTATTTCTTTTTATCCCTCAAACTTATTAACTATTTAAAGTCATCTAATAAATTATTATTTTATTCTACCCAAACGACTCGTCACCTTCATTACTGTGACAATATATATATTAAAAATGGCATATCCTGACCAGGAGCACATGTGCTTTACAGAAAGCAGAGCGACATCTGGTGGAACAGAAATCAACTAAACATTGATTTAGCCTGTTCCCTGATATTTGGCCAACCCAATTTCTTGATAAATCAAGAAAAGCCATCCACGAAATATTATAGATAAACTGGCCTTAAAAATAAATTTTTACTTTATCCTGAAGTTTGTCTTACCTAAGTATTGATAATACAAATATCTTTCGATCTTCATTTTATAGTGATAATCTTGCTAAACTCTTGAAATGGGTATTTTAGATGAACTATGGACATAAGATTTGAGGAGAGTAGCATTACATACAATTATAAATATATAATATGCTTCTATATATATATTATGATAAAATTGTATCTTAGTATTTCTTGTACTCTAATAATTCAAAATCACTCTTAGAAATTCAACTTAAATCATCTATATCCGATACGAGCTAAATTTCAATTAATGATTGAAAACAAAATTACGAACTGCATTAAATTTATAAAAGTTTTTTTTTCTAATGAGTAGTTCTTCAAAAAAATGTTCAAAACGCTAGCATTTAATCAGTAACTCTCTGTCGAAGGTTCTTTAAAGATATATTTACTATTTCCTAACTACACTGGTGTCCAAAAAATAAGAAACTTTTGTTTTTTAATGATATGTTTTAAAATATACAACGCTAAAAGCTAAAAAGTAATTAAATTAGGTATTTTAAGTCGTAGAATTTATTTATCGCAACCATTCGATTCGGTAAAATTGAAAATATGCAAATTTTTGCTTGTCTTTATAAGTGTACTATTTGGCGTGTCGTTTACCCCATCTAAGAATTGTCCAATTATAATTTTATTTAATCCTTAGTTAATTATGAGTTTACGAAAAATTTTAGCAGATGATTTAAAATGGAGAGCTGTTGGAAGAATGGAGGCAGGGCAATCACAAGTTGAAGTAGCAAAATGGCTAAATGTGAATAAATCTGTGGTCAGCAAAATATGGAAACAGTTCATTGAGACAGGAACCATCAAAAGAAAAGAAGGTTCTGGTATAAAAAGAAAAACAGCTACCTCTGAAGACCCTTATCTGGTCGTAACTGCCGAGTGCCATAGGGAGATGACAGCTATTCAACTCTCTAATGAACTCTCAAGTGCTACTGGAACGAGAATTTCAAGACAAACTGTTTACCGAAGGCTTCACGAAGGTGCTCTTTATGCAAGACGACCAATGGTCTGTATCCATTTAACATCTGCTCACAGGAGAGCCCGCTTGAATTGGTGCTTGGAACATCACGCCTGGACTCATGATCAGTGGGCCAATGTTCTCTTCAGTGATGAATCAAGATTTTGTTTAAACACAGATTCTCGACGAGTTTTCATCTGGAGGGAGCCTGGAACCCGCTATCATCCCAGTAATATTAGGGAAATAGACAGTTTTAGAGGGGGCAGTCTCTTAGTCTGGGCTGGCATCAGTTCTAGCAGACGCACACCCCTCCACATTTTTTTCTAATGGCACTTTAACTGCCCAAAGGTACAGGGACGAGATCCTTGAGCCCTATATAAGACCTTATAGAGATCAAATTGGTCACAATTTAATTTTTATGGACGATAATGCTCGTCCGCATAGGGCTAGGCTAGTCAATGAATATCTCCAGAGTGAGAATATTCGAAGGATGGATTGGCCAGCCAGATCTCCGGACCTGAATCCAATAGAGCATGTGTGGGATGCTCTAGGGAGGTGTATTGGAGCTCGTCACCCCTCTCCCAGAACCCTCGTTGAGCTAAGAACTGCTCTATTGGAGGAGTGGGGTTCACTACCCCTGGACCTCCTCCAAAGCCTGGTAAACAGTATGAGGGCTCGCTGTGAGACCTTGATAGCTGTTAGAGGTGATCATACTCCCTATTGATATCTTATTTCTTTAAGATCTGGAACCTTATCTTTGGGTATGTTGGTAATAATTTGCATATTTCATAATTTGAAATATTTTTTTAATTTTCAAATAGCTAGTCGAATTCTCCATAGTTTAAACTATTTGTATACTAAATTTTATATTTGTTAATAAATTAGCTTTTGAGAAATTTCAATATTGGTTAAGTTTCTTATTTTTTGGACACCAGTGTATAATTGTTTGAATGCGTAATTACCTGGAGTAGTTAAGAATAGCTTATCCTTCGTAAAATTGTGCACTCTTACAACCTATCTTCCAGATAAAAGACATTAATGGATGTTTCTTGTACAAGAAACTTATCTCTCGATGTCTTTATATTCCAAATGATATTTCATAGTAGAAGGGGCGATTTCGCCTTTATGGATTGCATTTTGAATAATAAATAATATTCTCTCATTGTTAAAATATATATATGCTCTTTCAAAACGTTAAAGAACGAAATCTCGAAATCTCACGGTGTTTTTTTAATAAAGGAACATTTTGCGAAAGGTCTTTCGATCTTTTTTATGAAAAAACTAGACGGGTGACCCGGGCTTCGCCCCGGGATTGATCCGTGTGCATATCTACCCGAGTGATATATATTTAGATAAGATTTTTTTATAAGTGTTTGTTATTAGCATTATCTATTTGTTTGCATCAGCATAATTTAATCGTTGATAGAGGGCGCTGTTCGTGAGCTAAGTAGAATAATTGCAATATATTGTTTTAATAATTGATTTATATATTTTTTAAAATAGCCTATCGTCTTCCCCGTTTTTTTTTTTTTTTTACCTATGTATGGAAATTTTGGTTTGAATTAGTGAACTACTGCGAATTTGTATACCGGACATACAAACAAACAAGCATAAAAACATTGATTTATATATATATATATAGAGAGAGAGATATTGCAATTATCAGACCGAAACATATGGGTGGTTAGCTTTTCTTCATAAATAAAGAATGGGTATTTGGCCAATTCTGGAATAATTAAAAGTCAACGATCAGTAGATATTTATTGCTACAGAAAATCCAAGCTATCAGTAACTTTTAGTTGCATGATAACCTGTTCCCAGTACAACTTCACTCTCTTTTGTATCATTTTTTTTATCACATTTTCTCTTTTATTAGATTAAATGTCCACTAGCCGAATGACCCAGGCAACGCCCGGGTTTTACCCGATTAAATGCTTTTATTCAAATACTATTCGTTACAATTATAAATTGGCGCCGTGGATGTCATTCTTGTATAATATATAAATAAGTTTTAAAAATTGCAAAAAAAAAAAAAAATGCATCGGCCGGGAATCGAACCCGGGCCGCCCGCGTGGCAGGCGAGCATTCTACCACTGAACCACCGATGTTTATGAGAAATGGCCATATTTGGGTATTTATTCCATTCACAAAGCAAACAGTGACAGAATTGATTAAGAATTGTTGCTTGATTATGACGCTGATAACTGTATATATTAATTCCTATAAAATATACAATTTAGATATTAAGGCTGTTACAACTACTAGAGTAGTCAACTTTATATTTATGCAAATATATTTGTAACTTAAAAACTAAGAGAAAAAGTATGTAAATTTCTTTAATGTATAAATCGACCGTGTTTTTCAATAAAAATGAGTTTCTAGATGTTTTTGGACGTTTGGTAGTCGTCCTTAGAGCCTATTCCTTGGAGTTGCGCTGCTGGTCAAGTAGATGGACTAAAACACTAGGTTGTCTCTCAAGGTAAAGAGAGACACCAATCTATATTGAGAAGAAGACTTCAATAGAGGCCATAGTAAACCTGTACACGACATATTTGAAGAGAAATTATTTTCAATAGATTTGGCAAAATTCCTTGGAAACTCATCTCTTCAGGATAAAAAGTTAAATCTCGTTAGAACGTCTTCAATTTAAAATTCCTTTTTATATTTATCTAGTTTTTCAATCTTGAATGTTAATTTTTGAACTGAAGGGGGTTTTCCCTAGGAGCTTGCCAGGTTTGTTAATTGGTTATTGTGTAACGAGGTGGTTCTTTCTGGATAATTACAAAATCAGTGAAAATACATTAAAACATCCATCCGGAATTCCTACACAGTTCCATCTAAATTTTAAAGACACTCAATTTGTCACATCACACGGAAAATTGCAGATATTCTATATACAGTTACGAGCGTCATCATCTCTGTCACCGTTTGCTTTTTTTTTTTTTTGGAATAGCGCTCTCCTATTGGTTGGCTACGATGGCGCCGCCACTACACGAGACACTTTGTTTTTGACTTTGCCCCCCCGACTCGCTTTTTGGGTTTTGTAACTATTGTGTTGGAGCGGGTCGCTCCTTAAATAAATGCATATATTAGTTAATAACTAAATGGAATCCTCTCTTTCTTTTTCCCAGTAAGAGACGCCTACGGAAGCCAACAGTACATAGACAGATAAAGCACATAGGCTATAGTTATTAACTAATATATGCATTTATTTAAGGCGCCAATTTATAATTGTAACAAATAGTATTTGAATCAAAACATTCAATCGGGTAAAACACGGGCGTTGCCCGGGTCATTCGGCTAGTACTTACATAAGTCAGAAACACCAAATTGTTCCTGCGGAGAAACTGAACAAACTGCTCTTCACTTTATCTACGACTATCTGAACTTTACAAAATTGAGACACCGTTTGTTCCCTGATCTATATCATTTAACTTTTTTACATCAGCCACTTTGGCTATATGCATTTTAGGAACTCTGTCGATTAATACATGTAAATTTGTAAATATTCAATTCTAAGTTCTAATTTGTTTGTTGTTTTTGTTTGTTTCCTCTGTAATAGGCGCAAATATTTCAATTACGCGCCTGGTTTTGATTAATAAAATTTAAAAAATCCATTTCACGTGAATAATATCGACTAAACTCTAAAATCAAACTGATGCAATTGGTTCTCAAGGTCACAATTTATTGAATAATTGAATACAAAATTCTTAAATAGAATTCGTTCAAATTCTTAATTATATATATTGTCAATTATTACTTCTTTAAAGACTACGCACCATAGCTTCCAAGCCCGAAAGTTAGAAAGTGATTTTTGTGAATAAAAACCTTTAAAAGAAATTTATCCCTTGAGGCTTAATATTTCAACCTTAATATTCATACAAGAGATTATTTATCGAATATTTGTTTCATAAAATCATCGAGTATAGTAATTTTGCCATAAATATTTGAATAAAAGACACAAATTGATATATGCGGAAGAGCGATTGCTCGAAGCATATTATATATTTATAATTATATGTAATTCTGCTGTCCTAAAAGCTTATGTCCATAGTTAATCTAAAATACCCATTCGAAGAGTCAAGCATCAGTATCACTATAAAAGGAAGTTCCAAAAATGCAATATAACAGCGGTATGGTAGATTAAACTGGCGAAACCGCTGGGAGGGTTCACCACTGATGAGCCAGGCCCTCCCTTTAATTTTTCCATTGCAGTAAGGACAGTAGAAATTATTTTATTTTAAAAAGAATATTACGCCTATAAAATAGTTTTGTAATTTGATAACAGATGGCGCGCTAGTGCATCATAAATATATTGTTTTTTATATTAGTGTGTTCGTTGTTAGTAGATTTTGAAGAAATTAATGTTTTACATTTCTAGGTTGTCTTCAGGTTCTACTACAACTGAAACTAGATCTTAACTGTACTGTATAAACTTAGCCATATGTGAACAAAGCTTCTATATAGAACGATGTTTAATACGTGTTACCGCAAATGTTTCTTTTTACAGAACGAAAAATCATATTTTTGATTATTTTTTAGGAAAAATAACGACTATTCCTATCCTTAGGGATGAAGTATGAAAGAAGAGTAATGATAAACGGAAAATTAAAAGTGTCCATGGATGTGAATCGAACCCACAATGTTCCACTTACCGGGCATATGCCATGTTCATTAGGCTACCCTGGACATATTTTTCTGTTCGTAAATATTATTTAAAGTTAATTTATAATACAATATAATTTGACTATGATTATAGAACGACGTTTAAAAATTTTACCACAAATGTTTCTTCTTACAGAACGAAAAATCGTAATTTTAATTATTTATGGACAAAAAAAAACGACTATTATATTGTATTATAAACAAAGCTTCTAAATCCAAGATCACTACCGTTGATTAATTTGTAATATTTTGAAGGTTCGTTAAATTTATAAAATAATAAAGTAATGTTAAAATAAGAAGTATTTACTGTAAATTTGATTATTCGATCATATTTGCATTAAGATGTTTAAAATCTACCATTACAAATATTCTATATACAGTTACGAGCGTCATGCGTTCTTCATCTCTTAATTATTCAGTTTTCATCTCTGTCACCGTTTGCTTTTTTTTTTTTTTTGGAATGGCGCTCTCCTATTGGTTGGCTACGATCACGCCACCTTTGCCCCCCCCCCCCCCCCCCCCCATCATGCCCCCCCCCCCCACTCGCTTTTTGTTTTTGTAACTATTGTGTTGGAGCGGGTCGCTCCTTAAAAAAATGCATATATTAGTTAATAACTAAATGGAATCCTCTCTTTCTTTTTCCCAGTAAGAGACGCCTACGGAAGCCAACAGTACATAGACAGATAAAGCACATAGGCTATAGTTATTAACTAATATATACATTTATTTAAGGCGCCAATTTATAATTGTAACAAATAGTATTTGAATCAAAACATTCAATCGGGTAAAACATGGGCGTTGCCCGGGTCATTCGGCTAGTGTTATATAAGAAGCATTAATGGTTTTACGAGTTATTTGATTACATATAAATTTGAATTTCAAAGTAATCGTTTTCACATCGTTATGATAATAAAAATATTGTTTTTACTCTTTGTTTGGTTCTTATATTTTAATCAATGGTTGAATATTTTATTTTTTCATAAACGTCTAACGTTTGGCGATTTTTAAAAATATATTTATTCACATTCTTTAATATTCTCTGATGGTACTGTAGAAATTTGGCTAGATCTCTTTATATTGTTCTATGCTTATTCCCAGATATACCTTTTGGCAATATAGCCAAATAATCATGACTTTAAGGGTCAAAATTGTGGAAACTTGTAAACTTATAAAAATTACACTCATGGACAAAACTTAAGGAAGTGTTAATTCTTTGATTTCGCCTGTTATCTGTTTTTTAAAGGAGACAGAGGCAATTTTGTTCACATTTGGTTATTTCGTGTGTCTTCAATAAAGGTCACTGTAATATCTTTCAGAGTTATTGTCTGAATATTAAAGAGAAAAAAGGCATAATAATAAAAGAATAGTTTCGGTGTAATATGGTATTTTTGAAATTTGTCAAAATTCAAAATCCTGCAATAAATAGGCAATTTTGTTCACACTTGGTTATCTCGTGGGTCTTCAATAAAGGTCACTGTGTAGAATTGCTTTCAGAGTTATTGTCTGAATCACGATATACATATTA
The DNA here is from genome assembly GCA_030710605.1 of Cordylochernes scorpioides. Classification (NCBI taxonomy): domain Eukaryota; kingdom Metazoa; phylum Arthropoda; class Arachnida; order Pseudoscorpiones; family Chernetidae; genus Cordylochernes; species Cordylochernes scorpioides. Next base: position 25,784,114 of record CP092883.1, on the reverse strand, counting down.
AAATGTACAACTTATTCAAGTTTTGTCTAAGAGTGTTAATATTTTAACAATCAGTATCTTTTTAATTTAATATGAGAGTTTTCAAGCTAGAATCACTCTTCTTTGCAAAATTTGTATTAAAGAGATAGCGACCATTTATTAACTAGGTTTGTTGCATTTTGCGAAATATCCGTTATCTCATTGATATAAGCTTGTAATACGTGGTGAATAAAAGCCAGAGATATAGGCTTGTAGAAGATGAACAACTACTTGATATCTTTCATTTTAATATACACGTATAAACACTTGTATAAATAGATACTCTTTATGAAAGAATATATTTTTTCAATTTTTTTGATAAAAACTTTGTTAATTATTTGTAATGTTCACGTTACTCCGTACTACGTTACACGTAACTCTTCTTTAAGTAGCCTACAGAATTATTTATTTATTTCTCACATCAAAGAGAGCAGTGAAGTCACACAGTGTACCAAAATACAAATGGTGATTTTTTATAATACATAAATCTGTTTATAATATATATATTCTGTTTTTATATATTCTGTTTAATAAAATAAATAAATATGAAATTGAATTTAAGATATATGAAAAATAATATAACAAATTAAAATAAAATAGGTGCATTAGCCATGATGCAACAATATGGATACTTAACCAGTCTCTCTGATTATTTTTTACAACGTTCCAACGACTTCCTGACCTTTTTTTTTCAATCACTGGGATCACAGGGAACAGGTTATTTCTGAGGAAAGGTTGGGAAGAAAAATAAATAGAGTAGTTAATATAGCTTTATCTACTAGACAAACTTACAACCAGAAATATTTATATTTTAAAACATGGTCATTTTGTATGTTTATCTATCTACATATTTTAGAGATGATCGCAAAATTCAATGTTCTGATGTATTTTAAAGGATGTATTTGTAATGTTCACGTTACTCTTTCCCTGTAGAGTATAACTTTGTGAAACATTATATAGACAGTGGTTTCTTCTTACAGCGTCTCTTTCCAAATGGTCTCTTTTCTCCGTCAGTATTTATTCATCCTTATTCTTCCCCTATCCTTCGAAATTCTCTTATTGAAATTAAGTTGTTTCTCAAGTCCCCGATATAGAATTAAATTAATATATTTAAATAAGATTATTAAAATAATTACAAAAGTTGAAACATATTCAGGCCTGATGATGAGTTAACGCTTGAAACTTTGTAATTTTAATAAAGAAACCCATTACAATTATCTTGATTGATATATTCAATTCTATTTGAAAGAAATATATTTTAAATTTTGTTAAGAGATTTGTTCATATGAGTGATATGGTGATTATATATGATAATATATTTCACTATTGGATACTATTCTATGCCTATATCATAAAGGTATCCATATTTTCCTGAAGGATAAAAAGACACTATAATACACAAGACACAATATCTACCTCTATTTAAGCCATAAAATTGGTCTAGACACTTTGAGACTTATAAACTTCTTTGACAAATTGATAATATTTCATTAATTCCATATGAATCTCATGATATCAAAGCTAACCTTGGACTGAAAAAGACCATTATACCGAAACCATAACAATCTGGCAGGCCTTCAGAAGTTTCTAAAGCAATTGTTGTGGCTTTGCCAACGACCAGATTCTGATAGTTTTCAGAGATGGTCATTAGATGGCGTAAATTATTTGCGTTATCTTTTGTTGGGAAAGGTGTTCTTTCTTATTTTAAAAGGTATCCAATTATACATAGAGCGGGTGTTTCATAATTTCGAAATGTAAGTAAATAAATGAAAGAGAATGGATAAGGATACAAGTTATAGTGTTGAAAGGTAAATGTTGCATAGAAGAAAAGAATCACTATAAATATTGCAGGTACTTGCAACACATCCTATTTAGAGATGATTTTGATGAGTTATTCTGATTCAAAAACCGAGAATTTCATTTCCAAGCAGAGGTAGAAAGATTACAAAGATTTTGCTAACTGTGAAACATAAATATGGATTTACCTTTGTGTTTTTACGATTATTATCTAGATGATTGTTTGCCGTTTGCAAACATTTTCTATGCGGAAATTTGTTTCAAAAAGGATATTGTTACATGGACCCATTGTAGAATTGTTTATTTCACAATGTTGCAGTGAGTCATCGCCACCTACCTTCCTCTTGGAAAATTTTTGAAGCAAAAATTCTAGAACATGTTCCAATAAGGAATGCAGCAGTGAATATCCGAAACGTATGAAATAACTCAAGAATAGCTGAGATGTCTTTTTTGTTGTTGTTATCAACACTCATACTTATTATTTTCACAAAATAATACATTTGAATTAGTATTATAAAGAATCTGCTTTGTATGGATAGTAAAATACATTTAGTCCCCAGGAAGAATTAGCAACAAACAAAAAGAAGAAAACTTTGTCTTTGGGAATCTTTATTTAAAAATTAGATCTTGTTCTTTCGCTAATACCATAACATTTCAATTTAATTGATAATATTTTCAAACATGTACATATATAATATTTCTTTTTCTGAAGTTCTTAAATTATTCATTTATTTGAATATTCTAAACAAAACTGATGATAAATATAAAAATGCGAATTTTCTTTTATGGTGTTTATGTGTTAATATAAATGAAATTTTATATATGTTATAAATAAAATAGTAAAATAAAATTTGTTATCATATTTTGTTATTAAAATATTTTTTTTAGATTCATTTTATAATTCGTAAATATAAGTCAATCGTTAAAATTATTAATATTTAAAATATACAGGTATGAATCAGAGCAACTATATTTACTATGATTTCTTATAGCATTCTACATATTTATTCCTAAATACACTCATGGACAAAGCGTAAGAAAGTGGAAATTTTTTGTTGTCGGTGTAACGTCCTCGTATTTGTTGTTGACGTTAATCAGCAAGAAGTACTTGGAAGTTTAAAAATAAAAGTATTTATTTCTCTTTAGGCTAACATCGGATATAATATATTAATTATCAGACATAAGTTAACATGTGATATATATTACAATAAGTCAAAAAGTCAACTGCACAGAGTGCCATCAGTGATAATAATGTGCTCACTGATAATTTACTATATAGGCATCCCAACTGCCGTTACATTCGGTCGTCTGTTGTTTTTTTAAGAAACAACAGAGGCAATTTCGCTAACACTTGGTTATATTGTAATAACATATTGTTGCACCAGGTTGCGGCTTGACAGAATCTTCAACCTTGATTCTCTCCTGTGCTGGGTCTTGTATCTTACCAGAGCGTGTTTCAACCATCCTACAAATTTATATAAGGTAATAATGAATAACTCTACTTTAAGTAGCCTCCAGAATAATTTATTAATTTCTCACATCAAAGAGAGTAGTGAAGTCACACAGTGTACTAAAATACCACTGGTGATTTATAATACATAAATCTGTTTATAAATAATATATTCTGCTTAATAAATAAATATGAAATTGAATTTAAATTATATATAAAATAATATTACAAATTAAAATAAAATAGGTGCATTAGCCATGATGCAACAATAATGGATACTTAACCATTCTCTCTGTTTATTTTTTACAACGTTTCAACGACTTCCTGACACCTTTTTTTTCAATCACTGGGATCTCAGGGAACAGTCTATTTCTGAGGGAAAGGTTGGGAAGAAAAATAAAATAAGAGAGTAGTTAATATAGCTTTATCTACTAGACAAATATACAACCAGAAATTTTTATACTTTAAAACATGATCATATTGTATATTTATCGAACTACCTATGTTCGCATTTGGCGTAGAGATGATCGCAAATTTCGATGTTATGATTTTATTTAAAGGAATAGAACATTCTACTCTCAATAAGCATTTCAAAAATAATACAAATTTGTAAAATAAATATTAATTAATTTTTAAATATTCTCATGATACTCATATAATTTTGTATGAATTCTTTTTAATCATATATTCTATGGAAAAATGTCTATAACTGAGGTTATTTACTTATCTGTTCACTTTGCTTAGACTTTTGAAGATACTGATACCAGAAGATTAATCAACATTAATTGATTTACAAGAGAGACAATAAAATAAAAGAGAAACTTATAGTAAACAAAGATAAACTTATCTTCTAACGGTTAGCGCCTATTTACTTGTGATCTTACACATATACTCTGTGGGAACAATCAATTAATTAAAATATGTGGATAATAGTTATCTAGAAATTATTTGAAAAAGGAAGAATAAACAAAATTAAATTAAGAAAAAGGCATCTACTTATCGTGCAACTGAAAGTTGCTGATGGCTTGCGCCATCTATCGGAATAAATATCAACGACAAACTTCAATAGTTGATATTTATTCCGATAGATTGCGCAAGCCATCAGCAACTTTCAGTTGCACGATAAGTATATGCCTTTTTCTTAATTTATGCACCTTATCCCAGAACAATATTACATTTTTACTATTTTTTCACAAATAAAATTAAGTTAAAGAATTTCTTTTAATTTTGATTTCGCAAAATTTCTGTTCTTCAACGGGCAATACTTCTATGCACAATGTAAAGATTTTCCCCTTGAAGAGCAGAAAATTTGCTCGGAAACTTGCGAAATCAAAATTAAAATAAACTCTTTACCATAATTTTATTTATTCTTTCTTTTTCAGAAAAAAATATACAACAATTGTTATAAAGGATATAGAAAACAAAATCGTCTTTACAGTTTCTAGAATTCCAGATATTCACCAAAGAGATTGCAACCAAGTAGGAAATGTTAATCTATTTACTGGGCAAACTAACTGGGCCGGAGTTTGGCGTCAGCAGGGTTCTGGGATTACATAACCCATTGCTCATCCCACCCGACACTGCCCTATTTATTACCCGGTGTCCTTCATAGGGCATTGGGGTTGTTGAACGCTCTCTTCTACCAGTTTGATAGGGTCGTTGAATATAGACACAAACTTTCTCCTCTTACTAATTCCTTCTTTTTATTCTATATTAATTTTATCTCTATTCATTTCAATTTATTATATTAATGAATTTAATTGTCATCTATCGATGAAATTTGTAACAAAAAAAATAAATTACTGGCAATGCGGGTTTTTAGAATTGCATCAAATATTATCTCTTACAAACCTTACTAAATTATTGGCAATGTGTTTCTTTTTAAAATTGCATCAAATATTATCTCTACAGACCTTTATAAATTTACTGGAAATTATCTCTACAGACCTTACTAAATTTACTGGCAATATAATATGTTTCTTTTTAAATCAATATTATCTCTACAAACCTTACTAAATTTACTGGCACTGTGTTTCCTTTTAAATTATATAATATCTCTACAGACCTTACTAAATTTACTGGCAATGTGATTCCTTTTAAATCAAATATTATCTCTACAGACCTTACTAAATTTACTGGCAATGTGTTTCCTTTTAAATTAAATAATATCTCTACAGACCTTACTAAATATATTGGCAATGTGTTTCTTTTCAGAATTGCATCTAATAATATCTTTACAGACCTTACTAAATTTACTGGCAATGTGTTTCTTTTTAAATCAAATATCATCTCTACAGACCTTACTAAATTTACTGGCAATGTGTTTCTTTTTAAATTGGATCAAATATTATCTCTACAGACCTTACTAAATTTATTGGCAATGTGTTTCTTTTTAAATTGGATCAAATATTATCTCTAAAGACCTTACTAAATTTACTGGCAATGTGTTTCTTTTTAAATCAAATATTATCTCTACAGACCTTACTAAATTTACTGGCAATGTGTTTCTTTTTAAATCAAATATTATCTCTACAGACCTTACTAAATTTACTGGCAATGTGTTTCTTTTTAAATTGGATCAAATATTATCTCTAAAGACCTTACTAAATTTATTGGCAATGTGTTTCTTTTTAAATTGCATCAAATATTATCTCTACAGACCTTACTAAATTTATTGGCAATGTGTTTCTTTTTAAATTAAATATTATCTCTACAGGCCTTACTGAATTTACTGGAAATGTGTTTCTTTTTGAATTGGAACAAATATTATCTCTACAGACCTTACTAAATTTACTGGCAATATGTTTCTTTTGGAATCAAATATTATCTCTACAGACCTTACTAAATTTACTGGCAATGTGTTTCTTTTTGAATTGGATCAAATATTATCTCTACAGACCTTACTAAATTTACTGGTAATGTATTTCATTTTAAAATTGCATCAAATAATATATCTACAGACCTTACTAAATGTATTGGCAATGTGTTTCTTTTTAAATCAAATAATATCTCTATAAACCTTACTAAATTTACTGGCAATGTGTTTCTTTTTAAATCAAATATTATCTCTACAGACCTTCCTGAATTTACTGGCAATGTGTTTCTTTTTAAATCAAATATTATCTCTACAGACCTTACTAAATTTACTGGCAATGTGTTTCTTATTAAATCAAATATTATCTCTACAGACCTTACTAAATTTACTGGCAATGTGTTTCTTTTTAAATCAAATATTATCTCTACAGACCTTACTAAATTTACTGGCAATGTGTTTCTTATTAAATCAAATATTATCTCTACAGACCTTACTAAATTTACTGGCAATGTGTTTCTTTTTAAATTGGATCAAATATTATCTCTACAGACCTTACTAAATATATTGGCAAAGTGTTTCTTTTTAAATTAAATAATATCTCTACAGACCTTACTAAATTTATCGGCAATGTGTTTCTTTTAAATAAAATATTATCTCTACAGACCTTATCTTAGTAAGTAGTAAGGTCTGTAGAGATACTATTTGATGCAATTTTAAAAGGAAACATATTGCCAGTTAATTTATTTGTTACAAATTTCAATTCATCTTATTTGTTCCAAGATCATAAACACTCTTTCATCTAATTACTGTTGGCTCATCTCAGTCCTTTTTTTTTTCATTCTACTTATCTTTTATTCTATATTCAGTCCATCTTTTATTCTTCTTCAACTAAAAGGTAGAGAAGTGTTTTAACCTTTTTCTACAATTGTAATTCAATTGATAGTACATATACAATAGTTGTCCTATAAATATCTGTCACAGGCTAAAAATATATACATAATTTATTATAGGGTAATGAAATTTCACAATATAAACTCATGGACAAAAGTAAATTGTACTTTTTAGTGTGTATATCGGGATTCATACAATAACTCTGAAAGATATTTGATACACAATGAACTTTATTGAAGACACATGAGATAACCAAGTATGAACAAAATTGTCCGTCTCTTTAAAAAAAAAAAGATGGGCGTAATAAAAAAAAACTTTCCTTGAGTTTTGTCCATGAGTATATATATATATTTGATGTGATTTATAAAATGTTTTAGCATTAATATCTGATACAAATACTGTTAAATTTCATATGAACAACCGAATAAATAAATTTCTATCTTCCAGAGCGAACACTTCTGTCAGATCTATAATATCTTCTACTAATATAATCTATCCATTGATGAATGTCCATTCCTAGAAGGGATAAAAGCTATCCGTGTTTTGAAGCTATGTCCTCTCATAGGAGATCCTCTACCCTATAATATTGTCACATTGAAAATTAGAAAAGACAAAAAAAATCAGAATGACAATTTAATATGATCAAAGCAATTAGAACTTCTTTTAACATAGAAGAAAAGTGGCAAAAATGGAATTTTACTTAATTTCAAATAAAATGTATTAATCTGTTGATATAAAATATAATGGATATATTTTCACATAGCACCTTCCCTATTAGAGTTAGGTCACACAGCTTGTAAATCTTATTGCAACTGACATGATATATTTCAACCAAGGATTTCCTCAGTGTTTCCTTAGCCCTTGGTAGTTTTACGGTATCTTGAGGTATGAAGAGCGGCTGTGTCGTCATTGTTTCTATATAAACCATTATGTCTTCCTGAAGGAAAGTTCTTGAATCTCACGTAGCGGCGAATATGCAATCAGTCAGAGGAAAATAGTAATACATAACATCTAGTTTGTTCTTTTTCATCTACATAGCATATCCACTAAATTGTAACCTAGAAAATTCATTAAAGACAAACTTGTAGAAAGAAAGGGAAATTTGTATCGATGAAAACAAATAAACCTATATTTTCCTAAAAAAATAATAATATAGAGATGATCTGACAAATTTTTATTAAATTACAAAAAAATATTATATAATCTTTTCATATAAATAATAAACACTTCCTTTTACAATACACACTTATGGACAAAACTAAAGGAAGTTTTACTTTTAGCAATAAATCCCTAAATACTTTCGTCCACATTTTTATAATACTCAATTTGTTACAAATCTCGGAAATTTCAAAAGTTTTTAAAATAGAATAAAGGCAGTGGAGAATTCAAGTTGCTTTTGTGGTATTGAGGAACAAACTTAAAGACATCTACTGATAGATTGCCCAGCATTTCATGATTATAGAATGAAGAATGAACTAGTTGTTTGTGAACTTAACGATTTGATTTCCGATAAAAAATCATATTTAAAGTTCATTCATTTTGTAAATACATTCTAAATTTTCTACAAAATCTGAATCTCTAATGTTTTCATGCGTTGAATAATGTAAATAACTTATGTAAATAAACTTTTCTCCTTGTTTGGCGCAAGTATTCCTTGCGGGATATAGCGCTTTGGAAATAAAATAATTGATAATTGTTAATGTATATTTGAATTCAGACAATTACTCTGAAAAATATTTGATACACAGTGACCTTTATTGAAGACACACGAGATGAAGGATTTAAAAGCACGAATGTTTATTTTAAACATAATACAAACTTCTACTGTCCTTACTGCGATTAAAAATATATTGGGAGGGCTTGGCTCATCAGTGATGAACCCTCCCAGCGGTTTCGCCAATTTAATCCACCAGAGCTTCTCAGAGCTCTAATACTGTATTGGACGATTCTGCTTATATACGCAGCACTGAAGGGTGGAGTCTCAGAAATTGTTTTAAGAAAAACTATAGACATAAGCTTATAAGACAGTAGAATTACATTCAAATTTTTCATCGCAGTAAGGACAGTAGAAGTTTGTATTATGTATAAAAGAAACAATCGTGCTTTTAAATCCTTTCATTTTATATGTATAGATGGCGCGTTATTGCTTTGTGTTAATATAAACACTGTACATAGTATAAAAATAAACACTTATTTAGAAGACTCATTGAACACCTTATTTTTATTAGAGATTTATTTTTGTTTGGCATTAACTATAAGGAAGTATGTTTAATTTAATTCTAAGAGCCGAATAACATCCAAAAATATACTGTTTATAATTATACATGATTCTACACGTGTTGAGGGTTAGTAATTCTTACTTTTGAAATAGTTAGAAATATTGTTTACATTCATCTGCCAAGGTTGGGATATATTCGAAAGTTATTGCTTGTAAATATTTTACCCTAATACAAGTCTTAATGTAAAATCCAACCCAAGGGAGTATATTGAAGGCAATAACTTCCATATGCAATTTTAAAATTTCGATATTTTTCGGTAAATTTGGTTAAATATATAATACGTTATAAAGGACTGCGGCGTATGATTATAAAGCAACACTTAAAGCCTCCCCGCATAAGTTTATTTTTTGTTAAAAATCAATATTAATTTCAAAGAGAAATATGTACTATTTCTAACTTTTTGGATAACGTATGAAAAGGTTGAATATATGAACCCTTTCATACGTCATCCAATCATATATAGACCATTACTCTTCATATATTCAACCTTTTCATACGTCATCCAAAAAGTTAGAAATAGTACATATTTCTCTTTGAAAATAATATTGATTTTTCACAAAAAAGAAACTTATGCGGGGAGGCTTTAAGTGTTGCTTTATATATAATACGGTACGGAATTAAGTCAATAATGGTTGTCATCAAAATTGAAACTTCTATATCTATATACATGATATATATCTCGATAATTCTAAACTCTCTTCATGCAGCCTGAATTCTGTTACGAGAAGACTAGAAATTACCAAATAGGCTGGCTGACAAAAACATATTTATTGTAAATGTGTGTGTTAATATGATCAGGGTGCAGTGTTAACTTTTATAATTAATATGAATTTAACGATACCTTTATAATAAGAAAATTCCGTCATGGACAAAACTTAATAAAGTGGAAAGTGCATATTTGATCTCACCGATTGTCTGTTTTCTTTTAAGGAGACAAACAATTCTGTTTACACTTGGTTATCTCGTATGCCTTCAATAAAGGTCACTGTGTATCAAAAATCTTTAAGAGATATTTTCTGAATTCTGATATACATGGAAAAAAGGTACAACTTCCTCAAATGTTGTCCATAAGTCTATATTATTTTGATTTTGTTGACTGATATTTATATAAAATAAAAAAACATTAATGAAATTTTTTACCTGCTTTTACATTTTAACACAATCAAAAATAATTCTAGTGTTTGGTTCTTGGGCATGTTATCAAGAAAGCTCGAGAAATAAAAGAAATGAGAAAAGAAACCAAACTCCTGATTCCTTATTATTGTGTTTAAAACATTAACTTATAATTGTTATAGCAACTATCTTATTCACAATACACAATTACAACGGTGACCCCTGGGCAGAGCTGACTACTATAGGGCGTGTCCCCATGTGGCGGATAGGGGAACGACCTTCAGATATGAAAGCCAGCTGTGAAACAAGCAGAATAACTCTAACGAATAAGCAGTCGCGGACTAACAGCAGCATTAGTAGAAAAGGAGTAGACCTCTTTAAAAACCTGAATTCAACTGACCTGGTTGATAGACCTCAGAAAGTGTCCCACTTCAGGGATACGGAGGAGCTGCGTCACTCATGTTAGAGTCAGCAGCAAAGACGTCTGCTTCCATGTTAAGAACGGCCTCAAACTACAGGCAAAGTCAGACTTCCACCAAAGTGTGACTGGAACATGGTGCCATGATCAACGAAAGCTGCACCCTACACTCCATTCCATGAGATCAAGCTCGAGGAGCAGGAACTCATGGAATTCGTGTAATCTTTACACAAGGGGATAAGAAACAACAACAACACAACGATGACTGCTACAATGAGGAGAGATGATGTATTCTCTATTTATATTCAGTGTTGACAAATTTCCAAGTAGTTTATAATTACATCATTTTAATTCTCTGGCTTCCCATTGGTTAATTGTAGCGTGGTTAACCTTCATACTTCCCAAGGTCGCCTACATTGAGTTCTCTCTCATTAAAAAGAGAAACGAAAAAAAAAAAAACGAAATGTACACAGAATTTCTTTTTTTAATGGTTTAAAAAAGTCGTTTTTCCTTTATAAAAAAAATTCTCAACTATTCATCACATCTGGATTTGTATCAATATTGCTACGTGGAAAATTAGGAAAGACAAACTTCAGGATTTAATAATTCTCATCAAATTAGACGCGATATCCCTACAAGGGATGCTTGCGTCAAAAACAACATTAAATATGGATGCTATATTACATAAACACTTCTATAATTACAAGGTTTGAGTAGAAGTTTAAAGAAGAAAAGAAAGGAAAGAACATTAAAATCATGTTTTAAATTTACGAGCAACCAATGAAAAAAATACAAATATATATTTTAGCAATTACGGTTTCATTTAACCAAGAGAGAAAATCATAGATAATACAAGCCATAACACCAGCTTTGGCAAACTGAAAAGCGTCCACCTAGAGACCATGGTTTCGGGATAATGGCCCTCGTATATATATATATATTATATTTTTGAGTTTAGGAATGATGATATTCATACGAAAAAAAAATCATTTCGAAAGACTCCTGACAAATCAAACATTTAAAGAGGCCACGATCTACTTTGCAGATGTGGTCGAGCTAAGAACACGTCCAAGGTAATTATTATTCCAACTTTACCAATCAGCAATCAACTCATTCTTAGAAAAATTTGCCTCGAGATTTATTTAAACAGCAGAAACTTCACCTTTGTGTTCTTGGTTCCCTTAAGCAATGGTTGCTCTATATTAGCTTCATACAACAATAAAATAATTTACATCAAGCTTTCTTATGAAACGAGATAATTTTAATTTGCCAGTTTTATCCAATAATTAAAGATACTTCGGCCAGTATAATTCTTTTTTTTTATATCTTTCTCTTTATAATAAAAATATTTATATACTGGCCAAATTATCTTCAATTCTTTTTTTTTTTTTTTGTGCTTATTCCTATTACACGTGGTACAGGCCAGGATAATCATGGTGGGAAGAGGTAGGCGACTGCTTTTACTGTAAGTGCACCACGTTTCTACACATGCGAAAAGCAGTTCGACTTTGCACTTATAAATGTGCCAGAGCATCGTTTGGTTATTTGCACTCGCTGGTTTTTATCATTATCATCATTGTTATCATTAATCATTATTACCATTGTAAATTATTCATTATCCTATAAACCCTTAATGTCCTTTTCTATTTTTATTTGATTTCACTTTTCTCTCTCTCTCTCTCTCTCTCTCTCCTAATAAAATTTCTAATATTCTAAAATATTCCTTAAATATTTCTTAAATCTATAAATAATTTCCTTGATTACACAAAAAACTTTACAATTTGATTTCATTTAACTAAATTTGCATACCAATCCTTTGTACATATTTCAATTGTGTTGATATTTTTTTATTTTTTCATTTAACTAACTACCATACTAATTCTTGTACATATTTCGAATAACTTTCTTTCTTTTGTTTCAATGTTTTGTTTACCTTTTAAAGTACAAGTGTCCCTTAGTGGACATAGCGCTCTAAGTCGAAATAAAATTAAAATTTGACTTTTTTCTACTAGACATTTATTCTCTCTGACATCTCTAATTAAGAACTATTTTTATCGTCTGACATTTAATGGAAAAGTTGGATGTGATTACGATAATGTATTTCCCCATTCAATCAGGATATTGTTTGTTAAGTTTTCCATGAGATACAAGAAAGATGTTTCCTTATAGAGGTGTGCTGTGACCTTTAACCTGCATGGTCAAATGGAATAAAAGGAAGAATTGAGCAAGTGTGAAAAATACCTTGAGGAAAACAACAAATCCATTTCTTGTCATTCCCAAGGAAAAAACTTCACCTTGTAGTACCCAGCACAAATACCTCATTTTTCATGGTAATGCTCTAAGGACATTTGAATATCCTTAAATTTGTCCGATTTCCTTAATAAAATTTGTAATTATTTCTTCTTTTTACATATAGCTCTGTATTAATGTCCTTGTTTGTTTATACATTGAAGTTTTAGAGTCATTTAAATTACATACAATTTATTTATTTCAACACACAAAACGCGATATCCCGGCTAGGTATAATTGCGTCGATTTACATTTTTTTTAAAACAGAAACAGTTATAAACATATTATACAAAAAAAGTAATCGAAATAAAAAGAGAAACAATAATATATATAGGAACCTGAAACTTTCAGGTTGAAAGAAAATCATGAATATATTACAAAAATAGTTAAACTTAGATAATTCTCTCTGCTATTTACAAATTGATATAGATCTACAACATTATTATTGTCTTGTTGTCTAGCGGTGAAGAAGAGTGAGCATTCCAGCAGTAGGTGTCTCGAGTCCTGGAATTCGTTGGCCACAATGACAGCTAGAGTTTTCAATCGCGCCAATTTTTGATTAAAATCCCTTAAAATTTCCATGGTTCGTTATAAACTGTGTATATAAAAATTGGAGCGGAAATATGTTGGAATTCCAAACGGGAAAAAGTACACTTACATACATTGAAGGATACAGTAAATTAATCTAACTGGTAGATTAAATTTGTGAAACCACTTTGAAGGGTCACTATTGATGAGCCCAAGTCCATACAATATTTTTTTTATCGCATTAAGGACAGTAGAAGTTTGTTTTTATGCTTAAAGGATACATTCGTTCTTAAGTATTTTCATTCCCTGTGTATAGATGGCGTGTTATTACTTTATAATAACACATTAATGTTTGCGGAAAAGCAATTGCTCGAAGCATATATATATTATAATTATATGTAATTCTGCTGTCCTCAAAGCTTATGTCTATAGTTCATCTAAAATACCCATTCAAAGAGTCTAGCATCAGTATCACTATGAAAGGAATTTCCAAAAATGAAATTAACAGCGGTATGGTAGATTGAACTGGCGAAACCGCTTAGAGGGTTCACCACTGATGAGCCAGGCACTCCAATTAACTTTTCCATTGCAGAAAGGGTAGTAGAAATTGTTTTATTAAAAAAATCATACGCGTCTATAATAGTTCGAATTAACATCAAATATGTATTTTCAACACTTATATTCTCACCTATTGTAAAAGATATTACAAGCCTATACAATCTGTAGCAAGGAAGAAAGCAACGCCAGAACATCTGCTTTCATATATGAGGGCACTAAAGAAGACTTGTACCATAATCAACATATCTTACACTTAATCAATGTATAGTCTCCATGACCTGGTATACTGATATATTGAATAATTAAAAAAAATAATACACTCGTAAACAAAACCTAGTCAAAATCTTTTTCTTAGTTGTTTATTTTCTTATTGACAATTCTGTTACCTATTCTACTACAATATGAATTATTGTAAATAGTTTCACGCACAATTATCCAGATAGGATATAGCGTGTCTTATTTTTAACTGGTAATAAAAATAAATAAGTGGAAAGTCTTTGATGTCGCCAGTTTACTGTTTTTTTAAGGAGATAGATTGATTGATATAGTGATTCAATAACAAACATTTACAAAATATACAAATTTACAGGCCGTGTGGAAACCGCTTTAACAATGCTTAAGATATATTTTAGCGAATTCCTATTTCTATATAGGTGTAAGTACATTTTCTTTAACTTTATTATGTATATATGTTTCTAGGACGGTATTATATATATGAGTAATAATTAATTGATATATTCAATAAGTATATGATATTCTAAGGTATTGTTGAATATAAAAACTAAAGATGTATATAAAAATTAGGAACCCCGTTCCCCTTTTTCGATGTATAATTATGTATCTTAAATGAACAATATTGTCTCGGAGATAAACAAAGCAAGGGCAAATTTATGAATAATTAATTTATTATAAGAGGAGCTATTCAGCTTTTAGTTCTCCAATAAAATTATATACAAGAGGTATTTATAGGGAGAGGATCTTTCATACTTCATCCCTAAGGATAGGAATAGTCGTTATTTCTCCTTTAATATTGAAAATTACGATTTTTCGTTCAAAAGAAACATTTGCGATAAAACTTGTCAAATGTCGTTTTACAATAATGAGAGTGGTCAGCCACCGAAGCGTCTCGTTTCCTTATTTGCAGATAAGATTCCGAGAACCCCTCACACCTGTGGTCGTCCCCCCGGAGTCCAGTGATGATTGACAGGTGTCACATGGAACTTCCTGTGGTTGTAGAGCTACTTGACAATATATAGAGAAGAAGAGAATTACAACACACATGTGTCAAAAAACTTTAGTGTCCAATATGTAAAATGAATTTGCTGTTGAAATCACATCTTATGATTGGGAGTTTCCTATATAAAAAGCGAATGACGTCATTTTAACCAATTTTCAATTTATTTTTTGTTGGCCAGACGTTTTGATTGCTCAGTGCCACTTTCCTTAACGAGGAAGATGGCGATGAGTCACTTGAACGACCTTACAGTAAAAAAGAATTCAGAAAAAAAATTCTGATCGTGAAGCTAAAAGTTCCTGATTGGCTTGCGCCATCTATAGATAAATATATCAACTAATCGTTGGTTTTTGAATTATTCCTGAATATATATATTGTAGAAAAATATTTACTATTTATGAACAAAATTCATTTTTTAATGTTTATATTTTTATTTTTTGTTAACTTCCCTCATTGCTTATCTTTTTATCATTTATAGTTTATTCATCCCTTAAATAAATTGCAGTGTCATCCTGAAGTTTGTCTTTCCTAATCATCCACCTTACATTTAGTGGAGATGCTGGGTAAATTAGGGAAGACAAGCTGAAGATCGCCGAGAAGACCTTATGGCCATGGATGCAGTGATCTATATTTTCGGAGACTGGATCCAAGGTTCTACCACCGTATCAAAGCCAAGATTTACTTTCAAGATGATGATGTCCCTATAGACGACGATACGACGACAAAGCCGCTCTTCACGCCGCAATAAAAAGGACGCAAAGGTACTATGGACAAATTTCCAAAACTTCGATGGAATCCTTGGTAGAAGCACGTCAGATCCATGTCAGTAACTACAATATTTGCGAGCTGTGGGTCACAGCTCACATATGGAAGGAGATGTAGCAAAATATTTACTATTTTATTAACAGATACTCATTTTATTGTTTATATTTGCTTCCCTCTGCTCTATTCTGCTACACATTGCTTGCTTGCAGTTATTGTCTGATAACTTTTCTATTTGAGATATATTAATAAAAATTTTGCATCTTTGCTTTTCTTAAAAATTATTCAATCAATATTTATTTGCATCAATTTTAAGCAACCGCTCTCTGCTACCAATTGTTGGGAGAATCGTAATAATCACTCTATATTAAAACATAAATCTTCTTATTGAAGGCACAAAAAACTATGAATTTAAATAAATCTAAAAACTCTAACGCCTAAACGTCTCCACATATACTCTCTCCCACACCCACTCAAAGAAAATACATATATATATATATACACTCAACACCACAGAATGAATTAAATCACAGATTAATTCAATCACAGAATGAAAATTAATATTTTAAAAATTAACATCAACATGTTTATTATTTATAGTTTGTTCTTGCCTTAAATAAATTGCTGTGTCATCTAGAAATTTGTCTTTCCTAATTTTCCACGTGGCAATATTGACTCTATATACCTATTTGTTGATTATTCAAGGAAAAACAACCACGTACATTTTTCAGGCTGCTAGCTCTCGTCAGCGTTGTGCAAGACAGTGTATATTTATCTCGATTAATGGCTCAATATATAAGTAAATTTCAGTTGAACGATTAAGAGATTACTTTTTCCTTAATTTAAAACCTATGATAACTACATTATTTTGAAGATATTCGATATTGTTCAACATAAATGTATTGTTTTCTGCATGAAAACAATTTAGAAAAGGGTAGTTAATTATTTAGGAAGGTGGGTCAAATTATAGAAATATAAAATTCTACCTTTTCGGGCATCTACTTTTTAATGGTTTTTCTAGGGATATATAATGAGGTTATCATTTACGTCCATTTGGCTTAGCTTCACGAGCCGAAATATTCTCTCCAAGAACCGAATACGCCCATTTACCTCTGTGTTGACCATTTCTAATTCAGATCATAAGCATCAATTCTATATCATTGATCTATAAAACATTTCATTCGCGATCGAACGTTGTGGCCCACTGCACGTATTACATTCCAAACACGATACGACACCAGCCATCCCTGTCTTGAGCTCGATGTGCCATCTCGGTGACCGTTAAGCCAATGAGTTCCTTTAATTGGTCCACAAAGCGTGTAGGCGTGCGTCCAGGTATATATATTGGTTCGACATTCATAAATGGAGTGTTCATGGAAATTCTATGGTGGGGTCCCTTGCACAGACCTGCTGGGACTTAGCTGGGGTGGTCTACCCAACCTTAAGTCTCGGGAGGAGCCTTCACGTCTTGAGTGGCCTTACCAGTTTCCTAAGATCCAGACGTACTTCACCTCTTCCCCCCAAGAACACTTGATAGGAACACTTAATTCGAACTAATCTTAAATGTATTTTACCGGGAAGGCCACTTATTCGATAGACAAGCCCTTGTATCATCAAATATACTTCAAAACCTTCTTGACGTGAGTCGCTAACAATAGAATTTGACAAACAATCCTCGATAACAGATGCTACTAAAGTATAAGGGTTGGCAGCCTCGCTGTCCACAAATTACCAATGAACAAACAATAAGTCATCTAAACAATGGTGTCGCAACTTTAACAACTTGTGATGTATGGAAGTTCCTCTTGAAGCTATTTTAGTGTTTGATTTGCTCTTTTATATAAGCACGGTGTTTTTTGTCGCATTTATTACAGACGGGAGGTATTGCAGTTGATGCCGTTAGACACCATTGTGTATTAGTCATACGGTTTTTACCAGTTACTATATTGGTTCCATTTTATTTTACTATATAGAGCAAGGTTAGTCTTTCTTGTTCTCTGTTATCTTGGATGGAAGTATTTAAAATGATTGTGTTAGCATTCTGTAGCATATCATTTACTATGTTTCTCCCAGTTACTATATTGGTTCCTTTTTATTTTACTATATAGAACAAGGTCAGTCTTTCTTGTTCTCTGTTATCTTGGATGGAAGTATTTAAAATGACTGTGTTAGCATTCTGTGGCATATCATTAACTAAGTTTCTCCCAGTTACTATATTGGTTCCTTTTTATTTTACTATATAGAACAAGGTTATTCTTTCTTGTTCTCTGTTATCTTGGATGGAAGTATTTAAAATGAATGTGTTAGCATTATGTGGCATATCATTTACTAAGTTTCTCCCAGTTACTAAATGGGTATTTTTTATTTTTCTATATAGATCAAGGTTTGTCTTTCTTTTTCTTCTATTGGTGGAAGTATTTCAAATGGTTACCTTAGCATTCTGTAGCATATCATTATCTAACTTTCTTCCAGTTACTATATTGGTTCCTTTTTTTATACTTTACTATTTAGATAAAGGTTTGTCTTTCTTGGTTCTTTATCTTGGATGGAAGTACTTCAAATGGTTACGTTAACATTCTGTGGAATATAATTCACTAAGTTTCTTCCAGTTGCTAATTTGGTCCCGTTATCGTTTATTATTCCATATAGACCTATTGGTTTATTTCTTGTGCTCCTATCCAGGGTCGAAGTATTGTAGATGGTGGCGTTAATACATTCTGATTTATTGGTCATACAGTTTCTGCCAGTTGCTATTTTTGTCCCTTACTATTTGATTTTTCTATATAGACTTAGGTTTATCTCTTTCTTGAGCTTCTATCCCAGTTTTGTAGTATACTGTTAATCGCGTTATAACATTGTGAGGTATAATATTCACCCAGTTTTTCGCAGTTGCTATTTTGGTCCCTTGCTCTTACACATATAGATGTGGAATATTTATTGATGACGTCAGTACGACTAGTCGACAACTATCAAACAAGCCCCAGAACCATACATATATGCAGCTAGAGAATATATTGAACGAGCACGCTAAGGAACATGTATGATGATTTGACAAATTAATACTAAGAATATATTTAAAAAGAGCAATCCATAAATAAATCTTTAATTAAAAAGGCATATATTGGATCAAAATATAATTTATTTTACCAATACCTTGATAAAGTTGGCGTTCATCCAACTGAAATATTGTTAAATGAATGCAATTTTGATCCAATATATAACTTTTTAATTAAATAGTAATAATCTGTGTTAAATGTTTTCATGGAATAATTAAATTAAATATAAAATTATTTCTTCGTCACAATATATACTTGGTACAAAGGGATGTGGAGAAGTGGGATGTTCACACGATGGCCAAATACCATAGTGGAAGTTGGGGTATAACGGCATTGCAGACCTTGGCCCAGTCAAAATGGCCGATGAACTAAATGTCAAAAGATCTTCTTTCTTTATTGATCACTTCTTTCTCAACCTGGGACTTTCCAAGGATCATCTTGACCTATACTTCAACCTTTGTTTACTTTTCGTGAAGACATTTGTTTCAGGGGATTAACAGAATGAAACGACCTTCGAAGATTTACTTATATTTGTCATTAGCTTTGATTTTATTATTTAAGACGAACCAATCTTAATCCTGCTGTGCCTGTTCAAACAAGATATTCCAAAGCGATTTATCTATGACCGTAGTCTGATGGTAAGACATTGCTATGGTACAGTTAGTCCATTCTTTAAACATTTTCTGAGATGTTAATGTGATACCTTTTCTCTTTGTTTTCTGTAATCACATGCAGTTGACTTAATAGTTGGTTCATCTTCTGACAAAAAATAATGCGATGTTTTTTCTCTTTGCCTTCTGTATCCACATGCTGTAGACCTAATAGTTAATTCATTTTCTTAGAAAAAACTATGCAAAATGGTAACACATTGCTATGGTACAGTTAGTCCATTCTTTAAAATATTCTGAGAATCTTAATGTGATACCTTTTCTCTTTGGCTTCTGTATCCACATTCTGTTGACTTATTAGTTGGTTCATTTTCTGAAAAAGGAATAATGCAATTATTCTCTTTGCCTTCTGTATACACATGCTGTTAACGTAACAGTTGGTTCATTCTTCTTTAGAAGCCATTTCCAACTTCAAGAGCAAGTAAGTGCCCCCTCCATAATAGGATGATGTTGTAGACGTATCCTGTGGAATTTAGGAAACATATATTGCTAATTAATAATACAATATAATGCGGCCCATGATTGTAAAACAGCATTTGACAATTTTACCGCAAAGATTTCTTTTGAACGAAAAATCGTAATTTATTTTAAGGAGAGATAACGACTATTTCTATCCTTAGGGATGAAGTATGAAAGAATGAATTGTGAAGAGTCCAGGGTAGCCTAGTGGACATGGCATCTGCCCGGTAAGCGGAACATTGTGAGTTCGATTCCCATCCCTGGACACTTTATTTTTCCGTTTATCATTGCTCTTCACAATTTATTCTTTCATACTTCTTCCCTAAGGATAGAAATAGTCGTTATTTCTCCTTATAATAAATCACGATTTTTCGTTCAAAAGAAACATTTGCGGTAAAATTGTCAAACGTCGTTCTACAAACATATATTGCATTGGCTATGTTGATTTCCATATTGTTCATTCTATAGTGGATATTTTACAACCAAACAAGTATCAGAGGGGATATAACGACCATTCTTATGTTTTTTCTTCTCTTTATAAACGCTTCCGTCAAACAAGTTTTATAGAGGCCTTGATAGTTTTCCCTTTAATTTTCCTATTGTAGAAGTCTTGGTGGGGCTAACAAATATGTCATTATGCAACTTACTTCTTATTTATTTTGCTTTCCTGTCTATAGTTCTGTTAGCCAATTAGAATCGATTTATAACATACTTACAAAGAAAAACTTCATTGAAATTTGAAGGTTTGCACATCAGCTTAATTTTGGTAACAATGCAAATGTACAAAATATCAGACATCTAAATGATCGTGTTGGACGGAAATAGACTAATTTGTATTTTCACTTTCAAACGCAAATAATAGGCTAAGCCGTTTCTTTCCTGTATTTGACGGCTAATAATAAGTAAAAAGAAATTAGTAGTATGAAACTAGAGCTATAGATAATTGTAAGGATATTCCCATCAATATATAAACATTCAAAAAAAATAGAAGAAATAGTGAACAGAAATTATAATATATATATTTATATTATAAGGAGAAATAACTCGATCTGTCTATACATATTACAATATGTGATTCTACTCTCCTTAAAGCTTATGGCTACAGTTTGGCCAAATTATATAGCTAAGATTCCATTCTAAGTGTCACATACAAGCTATGATCAAAAGATGGGGAATTAGTCAAAATAATGTCTGAAAAAAATTGGAAAAATGAAAATTATCATCATAATCACGAGACCTTGTTCTACTATAAAATATTTATATCTTTTCGATATCTCAAATAATAAGAATTTTATAAGAATTTTTTAAAGAAAAGAAACAAAGGCGCGCGTTTTTTTACAATGGATCTTAAAAGTGAACAAAGGGTATGCATAAAGGTCGTCAAAAATTAAGAAAAACGGTGTCAGAAACGTTTCAAATGTTGAAATTGGCGTTCGGGAAGGCAGCCTTATTACAATCAAAAACGTTTAAGTGGTTTGGCCGTTTCAAATCTGGTAGAGTCAACCCAAGATGACGCACGCCAGGGAAGACCTCCTTTGTAAAATCATGAAGAACTGACCCAAATATTTTGTGCTTTAATAAGGAAAACACTATGAGAGGAATCACCAAATACAGTATTATAGGTCTGAAAAGCGGTCATTGGTGGATTAAATTGGCGAAACCGCTGGGAGGGTTCACCACTGATGAGCCAACCCCTAAAATTTCTCATCGTACTATGGAAAGTGGATAGTGTATTTTAATATTATAAACGAAAATGTCATCTTTAATATAATTTTATAATTATTATCCCTATATATAGTCACGACCGTCTTTCCTCATCGGCCTCTGTCACGGATGCGCGCGCACAGGGAGGTCACGTGCTCGCCGGCTCCCTCGAGCCGGATTTGAACCAGCGACCTAAGGATCACCGTTGTAACATCTACAGTCGGGTAAAACACGGGCGTTGCCCGGGTCATTCGGCTAGTATATTTTGTTAATAAATTTAATAATATTTGCCATTATATATGGATTGTGAAATTTTGCCGGAAAATATTCTGATCAATAAAAAATTGTCACCCCTCTAGTCGAAATCGTCGCTAAAACTAAGTGTCATCTATTGACATTCTCGGCAAACTATCGGACTCGGGTCGGTGACAAGGTATCTGTTGGCCCTTTGGGTATTCCAAAGATGATGTTGTGGCTTTGTTACCGATCCGTGTCCGCTAGTTCAGGGAGATGGTTAATAAATGGCGCTTATAGTGTTAGTCCCTATTTGACGAAAAGGAGGTGAATATTCTATATATAGTTACGAGCGTCATCAATTCTTTTTCATCTCTGTCACCGTTTGCTTTTTTTTTGGAATGGCGCTCTCCTATTGGTTGGCTACGATCACGCCACCTTTGCCCCCCCCCCCCCCCCACCCGCTTTGTTGTTTTTGTAACTATTGTGTTGGAGCGGGTCGCTCCTTAAATAATCTATTGTTAACAATACCTCATTATAGGTCCGCAAATATCGAAAGTATAGGTATGTAGCTTTTGTACTATTAAGGTGTATATATATATATACACATACTTTATGTATACATACATTATGCTGATGCAAACAAATAGATAATGCTAATAACAAACAATTATTTTTAAAATATCTTATCTAAATATATATCACTCGGATAGATATGCACACGGGTCAATCCCGGGGCGAAGCCCGGGTCACCCGTCTAGTATACATATATTTTTAAAGATATTTAACTTATTCTGATTGTAACTTTTATAATAATTTTTGCACGTCACAACCCCCCCCCCCTAATTTGTATTTTTTTAAAATTATTTCAACTGTGATATTATAACACTATGCGGCGCTGAGTTTGTTTATAAAAAAATGTAATGCCTTGATAAAGGTATGGCGTTCAGACAACCGAAATATTGGCAAAAAATCTTTTATCAAATCCAATATATGCCTTTTCATTATCTGATACATAAATATATTAAAAATAAAGAGAGCATATCCTGACCACGAGCACATGTGCTTTTAACATATATATTGTTACATCAATTTTAATGCGCCTTGCATTTAGTTAAAATATTCTATGATATTTTAAATTTATTTAAAACGAATATTTAGATTACCATCATTCCTTTTTATAGTTTCATTCCTTTTGTAATATTTATTGTACATATATCTTGATTGGTGATTTGAGGAAGAGAGGACCTAGACGAAGACGGCGGATCGAAACCTACGAGGAAGACGAGGATAAATAAACACAATAACTTTGAGAGGTACTGGGATCGTTACCCAGCATCTCCACCAATTGTTACACCAAGTTGCAGCTTTGCAGGGTCGTCGACCTTGGTTTCTTCCTTCTTGGTGTTATACACGTTTCCCGAGCGGGTTTCCATATTTAAAGCAAATAAATAAAAGTAAATAAATGAAATTAAATAAAAATAAATTACCCTTTAAAGTTTTGTGTTTATTTATTCTCGTCTTCCTCGTAGGTTGCGATCCGCCGTCTTCGTCTAGGTCCTCTCTTCCTCCAATCACCATCAAGATATATCTACAATAAATATCACAAAAGGAATGAAACTATAAAAAGGAATGATGGTAATCTAAATATTATGTTTTAAATAAATTTAAAATATCATAGAATATTTTGAATAAATGCAAGGCGCATTAAAATTGATGTAACAATATATATAAAATAGTTAAAAAAACCTCTTCATAACCACTCCTTCATTTCTTCAAGAACACGTTGAAAAGCTACGAGTACTCTCAAATTTCCCGAGTTTCAAAGGTTGAATTCGGAATTCACTGATATAAGAATTATTTTTATTATCTACTTCAAAGAAACCATAAATTAAAACTTTTCAAGTATCAGAGTCATCAATCAATTCTTAATTCTGTCACCGTTTGCTTTTGTGAATGGAATAAATACTCAAATAAGGCCATTTCTTATAAGCATCGGTAGTTCAATGGCGAGAATGCTCGCCTGTAACGCGGGCGGCCCGGGTTCGATTCCCGGCCGATGCATATATTTTTTTTTTTTACAATTTTTAAAACTCATTTATATTATACTAGCGGACGTACCCGGCTTCGCCCGAGGTTTTACCCGAGTAAAGGTTTGTCTAGCGAACATTTGTTAAAACAATTCTCTAAAAACTTATTTAAAAAAAAAAGATATATTTTGATAATTTGAAACTCGTAATTTGAATCTCTCGATAAAGTGAACATTTTTTCCCGGTCCCTGTGTGCCGTGTCATCCTGAATTTTGTCTTTCCTAATTTTCTACATTAGAAAATCATAGTTTTATCTAGTGAACATTTTTTCCCGTGTCACATTGCCGTGTCATCCTGAGATAATCTTACTTTTGATAAATAATATTTAAGATAACAAACTTAGTGATAAGAAAACTTGTTATCATCGTCACAATGGGGGCGCTGCTTGCGAGTTAAATCTACAAATCTGCAAATAACTCTAAGGATATTCAAGATATTCATGAAATTATTTTTCAAAAACCTTCCCGGTGATATACCTAATAATATCCCAAAATTTCACGGCGATTGGATGTATGGTTTTTGAATCTATAGAGTACAGACAAACAGACAGACAGACAGACATTCAATTTTATATATATAGACAAGAATGACATCCACGGCGCCAATTTATAATTGTAACGAATAGTATTTGAATAAAAGTATTTAATCAGGTAAAACCTGGGCGTTGCCCGGGTCATTCGGCTAGTACACTAATACCCACATTGAAAATGTTGTACTGAATGGCCTAGCCAATAAAAACGAATGACTATTGACGATCATCTACAAAAGTATACCTGGCAATCCTAAATAGATAGTGAATAGGAAGACAATATAATTTTCTCTTAAGAATATATTTGTTCTGGAAATTCCAACGAAGTTTCTTTCTTTTTAACAACTATATTGCAAAAGTCACGACACACTAAATAGGAAAAATATTTTAAATATAATTTAAACATCTTTAAAATTATATTTCCCTCTAATATATCTTGAGAATAATAGGCGGAAGATTCTGTTGTGTAAAAAAGTAAAGAAAGGTATTCCATTAGTTGTAAAAACTCTAATGAAGATAACCAGTAAAGTAGGTATTTAAAGAAATAAGCTTCCGTGTTTTGTTTCATTGAGGTAAAGTTATTGATGGACATATGCCAAATATGAATCTCTATAGACGTATAAGAGAATTAAATGAAGAAAATTATTCGCAGGAAACTTTATTTTCCAGTATTTATATATTCCAGCACGAAAATTCTACAGGTCATCAATTCAACCTACAATATGTCACTTCCATAACATATTCTCCAAATACAATAGACCCATTCTAGAATCTACAATCTCCAAATACATTAGACTCATTCTATAATCTACAATCTCCAAAGACAATAACAGCATAAACAGAAGAATTGATCTACCCCAACAGTTGCAGCATATTCAACGTAGATAATACCACCCCATTGAAACTGTATCTCTAACCCTTTACAACTGGAAACTATTTTATATTTGATTTTTTGAAAATGTATTTCTGTGAATCTCTATTGTATGTATGTTGCCCACCTTTGCGGAGCCAGTGGCCTGATGAAGCGCGACCGCGTGAAAGCTTGCCTCCAATTTCTGAATGAAGAAATTCCGCAGATATATTTATTTAATTATTTATAATTTTTTTTGCATCTATATATCAAGTAAAAACTTCATTCATTGTCCTTAATATATGATTATTAAATTCATTAAAAAGAAAAAGGCATCTCCTTGTCGTGCAACTGAAAGTTGCTGATGGCTGTATTTTGGTCGTTGAGGTACAGCTTGCACCACTCTAACGAAGGACAACTGCGCCAAACGCGTACCTGGTTAGCTTTTCTTGATTATAAAGAATGGGTATTTAGTCAATTCTGGAATAATTAAAAATCAACTATATTTATTCATTGATATTTATTCCGATAGGTGGCCTCAGCCATCAGCAACTTTCAGTTGCACGATAAGGAGATGCCGTTTTATTTTGAATAATTTATGCACCTTATCCCAGTACAATATCATATTTAAGCTTATGTCCATAGTTCATCTAATATACCCATTCCAAGAGTCCAACGTTAGTATCACTAGAAAAGAAATATCGAAAAATACAATATAACAGCGGCATGGTAGATTAAACTTGCGAAACCGCTGGAAGGGTCCACCGCTGATGAGCCAGGCCCTCCCTTTAATTTTTCCACTGCAGTAAGGGCAGTAGAAATTGTTTAATTTTCAAAAGAATCATACGCGTCTATAATAGTTTCGATTTTTCATAATATCATATTTGTACTATTTTATCACATAGTAAATTTATGTTAAATGAATGTAATACAATCATTTAGATAAAAGACAATAATATGGGTAAATAAAATAACAATAATGGTTTGCTTAAAATATAATAAATTAGTGAATGGAAGATGCAAGTGTTTTCGATTATTGTTATTAATAAAGAATAATCCGATTAAAAAACAGAATATGTTAAAATGAAATACACTCATGAACAAAACTTTTGTTGTTGTAAATTTTTGCATCTATATCGGGATTCAAATTAAAAAAAAAAACTCTGAAAGATAATTGAAACATAGTGACCTTTATCGAAGACATACCAGATAACCAAGTTTGATAAAAATTGAATCTTTCTCCTTAGAAACAAAAACAGATTACAAGCGACATCTAATACTTTTAACTTCCTTAAGTATTGTCTATGATTGTGAATGCCTTTTTAAACTTATATTGTATTGAATTACAAAGTAGAACATACAAACTTTCTTAGCGCTTCTTGACTAAAATATGTGTATGTAAACTAGATATACAAACTCACACAAATGCTTCTAAATAAACATGATACTCAGTTGTTGTTGTTGCTTATTCCTCAAGTCACTTTAAACGATCTCCATTAGGTCCCATTGTTTCAGCTTTTCTATTATAGTCCTGGGGTTTTCCCAGAGGTCTTTGGAGAAGAAATGAGGGGTGCTGGTGGTCTGAAGGCCTGGAAGTACCAATCAGTGTAACTTTGCTTCTTTTAGTCTCCTGACATGGAATGTAGCCGCTTCTATGGAGAACAGACAATTGATACATTAGCCGGGTATGTAGCACAGGGTGGCCCTACCAGGAGTTAAACTCCTGATGTCCTGTGCTACCCGTTTACAACCTCCTTCCACTTTGAGGCTGTAGGATAGGACATGATACTCTAGTTAAATTATGCTTAAAAATACTCTTATTAGACAAATGAACTTATTCAGATGAAAATAATGTTGAATATAGATGTAACCTTGCGTCTTATAAACAAGAAAATAATATTCAATACTAAATTTATGGAAAATTATTTATTGAATATAAATTATTAAGATGAAAAATAAGTTTAAATATATTTTTAAACTCACATGCCTCTTAATCTCTGTAGGCATGAAACTTCCTGACCAGCTGGTTCGGCTCTACAATTGGCTCTGTGTAAATAATCGCTAGTAACTGGTTTCTACTAGTTTGCTGGACAGCCCGGGTGGTTTGCGTTTTTTTTAAGCTCCAGGGGCCTGGGTTATCCTTATTTCTCCCTGCCCCTTATATCAGCATGGCCCCTGCGCAAGGATGACACGCTTATATCAGCAAAAGATGTAATGATAAAAAAAATCGTATGACAATACATAGAATCGTTGATAATAAAATACGAATTGGCCAATTTATAAAAGGAAGAAATTAATTTATTTTGACCGCATGCTCCAACTACTTCTCCGCATTGAAACATAGTGACCTTTTTCGAAGACACACCAGATAACCAAGTTTGATAAAAATTGAATATTTCTCCTCAGAAACAAAAACAGATTACAAGCGACATCTAATACTTTTAACTTCCTTAAGTATTGTCTATGATTGTGAATGCCTTTTTTAACTTATATTTTTTTGAATTACAAAGTAGAACATACAAACTTCTTATCGCTTCTTGTGAGTATGTGTATATACAAACTCACACAAATGCTTCTAAATAAACATGATACTCAGTTGTACCAACCGCATACGCCACCTACAATAACTTCATAGAATCAAGAATGGATGAAACTATAGAGAACACTAATGAAACATTCCAAAAATGTTTCCCAATTGAATTCCTTTTTAATTTCGTCCGATTTCTTTTAACTCACAGGTCATCACAAATCATGGTAATTTTGTAGAAATTCTAGCGAAAATCGGGACAACGGATGATCCTAGCTGTTTCTGTAGAAAATAAAACCAAGACCCAATACATCTATTAATAGAATGTCCGATCTTTCATAACTCCAGAAGCAATCATTTTTATCCCATCGAAGCAATGTGCGAATTTGTATATAACAAAGACACCTATGTAAAATTCAATAAAATTTTGTAAATTCATTTTTATATTTTCTTTTCTGTTTGAGAAAACCAACCTTTAATTTTAAATTTTGTTTTTATTTTGTGTGAATTGTATATAAAATAAATTGTACATAGGTTGATAAAATGTATTTAGGCGCAAGTATCCTAAGCTGGGATATAGCGTCCAATATGTCAAATAAAATATAAAAAAATATTAAGATTAAAAAGGTTAAATAGAGATTTAATCAACAAACATCTTAATCAACGAAATAATTGAATTTTAAATGTATTCCAAAATATTGAGATGTAAAAAGGATAATACACCTATCCCCCGATTTACACGGTAGATACGTTCCTGAGAAAA